>CM065688.1:35070598-35087402 GCA_017654935.2 Phymorhynchus buccinoides
TAGGCCTTGAAAGTGGTAGGGGTCTACAAATTGGGTTTTAAGCCATATTTTCCACATTTGTACTTAACAGAAGCGCTTCATATTGTGTCTGGCACTGTATACCCTAGAGTAGAAAACATCCGAGCATAAATTATCGCCATGCTGACCTTGACCTTGAAGTTTGACCTTGAAAACCGAAATTTCCTTCTTTGCGCTATATATTATTGTCCTAGCTGTATCTCGTGAACTACAAGACATAAGCTCTTCAAATCTTGTGTCAGGATGTGGATGAATGAAAATGTGTTTAACGTCCTCCAGAGAGAGAGAAAGAGGGGGGAGAGAGAGAGAGAGAGACAGACAGACAGACAAACAAAACAGACAGACAAAGACACACACAAAGAAAGACAGACAGAGAGAGAGACATAGACAGAGAGCAAAGAGGACAACTGCTGTTCCAGTTGGATGAATAAAAATTTGTTTAACGTCCTCCGCCCCGGAGCAGGCACAGAGGCAGACAGAGAGAGAGAGAGAGAGAGAGAGAGAGAGAGAGAGAGAGAGAGAGAGACAGAGAGACAGAGAGAGAGACAGAGACAGAGAGAGAGACAGAGAGAGAGAGACAGACAGAGAGAGAGACACATAGGCATACAGATACATGAGACACATAGAGAGAGATAGACAAAGACAGAGAGAGAAAGACAGACAGAGATTCAATTCAATTCAATTCAATTCAATTCAATTCAAACAATTTTAATGACTAGGCCTTCTGCCCGTATCATAGGGAGGCTGGGGGAGGGGGTTATAAAGACACATAACATTTGCATCGAAAACTAGAAAACAACAAATTCTTGTGGATTTAAACATTTAAGCAAAACTAAACAAATTAGTAAGTAAATAAATGAACAGATATAAATAAATAGGTAAATTAAAGAGAAAAACAACAACAAATAATCCAATATGACATTGAGTCGATGAAACAGATGGTTAAACAATTAGCCAGAACAAGTCGATTACAAATATACCAAACTATTAAGCTATCAAACAACTAATCATCCATTACTAATTAATAAATAATCAAGTAAGCAGTCCCACATCAATCAGCCACCAATAATTAATAAATGCACCAAACTAATTCAACAAACCACCATTAATCAACAAATTTACCAGATAAACCATCAACAGAGTGGTCAATAATTATATCAACCAAACGGTCAAAATCAAGCATCTGATTAGAAATACAAGGTAATACTATGCATAGACACTCAATTTTGTAAAGGTAGGTAATGTGAAAGAGCATTAATGACTCAACACAAACTATAGCGGTAACTCAACTTGGATCAACATACACAGCACTGTACCATAGAGGGTTAGCATTGAGCAAATTGTCATTCAAAAATATGTAAAGGAATGGTGATAACTACAAAGAATGCATACATACGAAATATTCTCAGAATGTGGTATTTACTACGTTTTGATCAACTAAAACGAGATATTCTATACGAATTAATGTTTCACGAGGCCTTGATAAACCAAGCAAAAGCCTGAAGGGCATCTGACATTCATACACAATGCACACAAACTTCAGCAAACACACGTTTGTCTGTCTAAATAACATGGAAGTATAAACTCGCACAGAACATTGTTATTTTGTGTAAAAAAATATGTTATAGAGGGGGCCATGGTGCATTGAGAAAACACGCATCATAAACACAAAGTACTGTGTACACTAATTAGCCCACAAAGGCATTATAAACACAAGGGAAGAGACACATTTGCGTAAAACATACCAGTGGTGTGTAAGGATTGTTATAACTAAAGTATTCTTAAGACATGCATAACATTTCTATAGTTTAATGAAAACACGTTTTCTGAATCAAACACATTTTCTTACCCATGAATCAAAAGACCAAATGTCTGCAGTTTCGTGTTTTGACGCTTAGAAAGTAAACAAAAAGAGGTATAGTTAGTCACTAATACATTTGATCAACATAAATTTGTAAACATGCTAGCACAATGCATTTCGTAGGGTAAACGCTTTAGCAATGAATACGGCAAGTTTTGTACATAGTCTTGAATCAGAGAGAAGTAAAGTCAACCTGAATGCATTTGGATGAGTATAATATTTTTTAGGAATAAGTGATTCACGTAAATTACAATACTGAGGGCACACCAAAAGAAAGTGCAGTTCCGTTTCAATGACTTTAGGACAAAATGGACAGTCTTTGTTTTGTTGTGCCTTTGAAAATCGAAATCTATGAGGTCTCAACTGTGAAACCCCTAGTCTAATTCTGGTCAAATGTTTCCTCAATACTGGGTTCTTAATGACACTCAAATAGTATGGAGTGCCTTGCAATAATCTAAACGATGAATATAACTGAAATCTGTCCGTTGAAGAAATCGCAGAGTCGAGACCTTGCAAATGGTTGTCAATTAATCTCTGCTTTAAAAGAGTCAAGAATGGTTTAACATTTTGTACGCCCTGATTTTCCCAAACAAAACCAAAGCCATGTCTATATAATGCATTACAAATATTGGATACCCAGTTCTTCTTGCCATTACAATGGCGACAATAGAGGATATTATAAGCTTTCTTAGGTAAGCGATTCTGTTCCATTCTAGTGAGCTTTAACCAATATCTTATAGAATTAGTGAACGTTAGAATAGAAAGAGGGTATCTCCCAGATTCGCTGTATATGAGTACACTTGGTGTTTTAATACTTACATTGAGCAAACGTTTAATGGCTTGTAGGTGCACTCGTTCAATAACTGTATGGTCTGCAGTCAAGCCCCATACCTCTGAGCCATATGTTAGCATGGGAAGGATTTGAGCATCGAATATTTTAAAGAACACTTTGGGGGAATTTTCTCCAAGAGACCACAGAAATTTAAGAACACCAAAAACACATCTTTTAGCTTTAAGGGCCATTTGTTCTAAAGAATAAGAAAAAGTTAAACCTGATGAAAAAATGAAACCAAGATATTTGTATTGATTTACTACTTCAAGTTTAATACCACCATAAAACCATTTTTCTCTAGATGCAATGTGACCACCTTTTCTAAATATAACAATGTTTGACTTATCTTGATTTACAGTAAGATTCAGTCTGCTTGCAGTGTTGCACAAGATGTCCAGCTGACGCTGGAGGCCAATAATGCTAGTGGAAAGCAAAACAACATCGTCAGCAAATAACATGATGAGAATTTGAATAATATCGGGGGATAAGGTTACACCATGTTTGCCAGACTGAATTATATCATTGGCGAGCTCATTAATAAATAGAGCAAACAAAATAGGGCTACAACTATCTCCTTGTTTAAGACCACGGGGACACATAAAGACTTCAGTAACATCGTTATTAGCACGAACTCTAGCTTTTGCTACTTGATACATACTTTGAACAGCTCTATACATTTTCCCTCTGATTCCATTTTTATGCAGTATTAACCAAAGATGATTCCTATCTATGAGGTCAAAATGCTTTTTTACAATCAATAAAAGCAGCATAGAGTTTCTTGTTGGATGAGAACTGTTTCTGAATCAGGGCAATCAACGTGAATATGTGATCAACTGTACTATAATGTTTTCTGAATCCAGCTTGTGCTTCACTAAGTAAATTGTTATCTTCTACCCAGGATGTTAGTCGTTTGTTCAATATGTATGTATATAACTTACTGCAAATGTTCAGTAGTGAAATGCCTCGATAATTATCTGGCAAATTAGTATCACCTTTCTTATGTAAAGGATGGATGATTGATTCAGACCAAGTAAGAGGGAATGTAAAAAAAAAAGAGAGAGAGAGAGAGAGAGAGAGAGAGAGAGAGAGAGAGAGAGAGAGAGAGAGAGAGAGAGAGAGAGAGAGACAGACAGAGGCCCTACAGACAAAGGCAGAGAGAGAGAGAGGGGGGGGGGGGGACAGAGACAGAAAGCGAGAGAGAGAGACACAGACAGACAAGCATACACAGAGAGCCCACCCACAGGGAGGTGATAGAAGATCAAAGGCAACCATAAGACACTTGGCCATTATGCCGGGGGGGGGGGACGCTTCACGGCAGACATGTCCGTCACCAGCAATGCCACGCACTTGCGACACGCCGTAGCATAATTGTCCGTCAAGGTAGGTGATGGGACTTTGCAGTGGTCTGGTTTGTATTTTTGTTTTTGTCCGTCACCATAGGTGATCGGACTTTGTGGTCGTCTGGTTTGTATTTGTCCCTCAAAATAGGTGATCGGACTTTGCATGGGCTGGTCCGTTTTTTTGTTTGTTTGTTTTTCTGTCTGTCCCAAGGATATCTCCCGAACCGCTTGACCGAATCGCGTCACATTTTGTCTGCTGGTGTGTCACCATGAGAGGAAGGCATCCGCGCAAAATGTTTCGCCGTCGTGACCTTGACCTTGGCTTACGACCTTGAAAACCGAAAATCTTTAAGGGGCCATAACTCCCACACCGTTGGTGTTAGAGTCTTCAAATTTGGCATGTAGGTACTTTGGCTTATGCCCGTTCTGATGGTGGCATACCGATCAAGGTCAACGTCAAGGTCCAGGAGATCGGTAGGCCTTGAATGTGGTAGGGGTCTACAAACTGGGTTTTAAGCCATATTTTCCACATTTGTGCTTGACAGAAGCGCTTCAGATTGTATACTGTATACCCTAGAGTAGAAAACATCCCAGCATAAATTATCGCCATGCTGACCTTGGCCTTGAAGTTTGACCTTGAAAACCGAAATTTCCTTCTTTGCGCTATGTATTTCTTCTTCAAGCTGTATCTCGTGAACTAGAAGACAGAATCCCTTGCAATTTTGTGTCAGGATGTGACACTCGACGGGGTGTCGCAAGTGCGTGGCATTGCTGGTGACGGACATGTCTGCCGCTCGGCGACGCCCTTGTTCATGTTCATTTTATTTGGTGTATATGTTTTGCTTGTCAATAAAAAATCATTTAAACCAATCCTCACTTCTAATACAAAAGGGACAAAAAAGGAAAATTCTTTAAAAAGCTAATAAATTATAAAACAGGACAAAATCTTAATCAAGAGCGGATTATGAAAACTTCAGTTTTTAGATTCAGGCTTGTTGCACAGAAAACAAAATTTTGTAGAAATGTGACTAGTATTTGGACATGCACATAATTACATACAATTTAATTTGTTAAGTTCAATGTGAGGTGGATAGTTGTTAAATTAAAGAACGAAACACACACACACACTTACACACTTACACACACACACACACACACACACACACACAAGCAAGCATGTATTACACTCGGATTCTGATACTGATAATGGAATTTGTAGGAAAAGGAAAAACAAGCTGGGTGTTGAGAGAGAGAGAGAGAGAGAGAGAGAGAGAGAGAGAGAGAGAGAGAGAGAGAGAGAGAGAGAGAGAGAGAGAGAGAGAGAGAGAGAGAGAGAGAGAGAGAGAGAGAGAGAGAGAGAAGTCGGAAGTCGGAAGTTTACTGAATATAAGGCCAACAGCCCCTTTCAGGGGGGGAACAAACACTTAATACATTCACAATTGTATGAAAGAAAAAGAAACAAAAGAACAAAACAAAAAAAAAACATACATATGCATATAAACAATAAACAACCATGCGTACCTAAAACACCAGGTTCACAAAATATTGGATAGAAAGTCAACACATCATACACGATCAATGTTGGCCTGGCTGTATAAAGTATTATCCAACAACAACATTCTAGACTTACATTCACATATTTAGATCATCAATACACGATTGTCGTAACTTGAAGGCACAGACAAGAAATTTAGCCAAATTTACTATTTTTGCTCTGGATTCACTCCTCAAAACGTTAATAAGTCTTACATTTAAGTCATCATCTTCATTTACACAAAAATTAAACTGGTTTCTGATCTGACTGTATAAAGGGCATTTGAACATAAAGTGACTTTCGTTCTCTTGTGTATTTAAGCAGACTGGGCATGCTGTGTTAGCTGTAGTTGGTGCAAAGCGATGTTTATGTACATTTAAAGGAGACACACCCATTCTAAACTGAGCCAATATATTTCTGTATCCCTCAATATAAAGTACACTGATATATTTCTCTCTCAAAAACACATGTTTTAATTTACCATACACAGACAGCCTTAAACTATTGTCTAAATGGTTACGCCACCGATGACAAAAATTAGTAAATAACCTTTCCTTCAATACTTTTACAAAATTAGATTCATCCCCACATCCAAAAACCCAAACCTCTTCAAAACCATTTTCACACAATAATTTATTTATCTGAGAAGCCCAGGTTACATTTCCATTTCGATGTAACGAAAGTAACATATTGTATGCTTTCTTGGAAAATCTGCTGTCTGGTTGTTTCAAAAGCCTAAACCAATATTTAATACACCTGGTAATTGCGGTTATTGAAAGAGGAAAGCGGCCTAATTCGCCGTAAACACATCATTTGCCGATTTATTTCTAACGTGAAGAAATCTTTTACACGCATACAAATGCACTTGCTCGATCTGGTGGTATGGTTTATAACCCCAAATTTCAGCCCCATACATAAGCACAGGAACTACCTGTGCATCGAAGAGTTTGAAGAAAACATCTGGTGAGTTACACCAGACTACACAATATTTCATTTGTACATCTTTTACCTTTGAGTTTTGCCTGATCCATTGAATAAGTAAAACTGTTTCTGGTGGAAAAAACGAGAGAGAGAGAGAGAGAGAGAGAGAGAGAGAGAGAGAGAGAGAGAGAGAGGGGGGGGGAGAGAGAGAGAGAGATTGAATTGAATGAATTTTATTTATAGAGGGTAATAGAATAAGCAAACAATACATTTTTTTGTTTGTGGCTCAAGCCACAAACCTATAACTCACTTTGTCGGTCGGTCGGTCTGTCTGTCTGTCTGTCGGTCGGTCAAAAATTGTCGCACATTTTGACAAAATTGTCGCACTTCAAATCGAGGCGAATGAATGAATGAAATATAGTGCTTTACGTCCTCTCGGCCCGGCAGGGCACATACGGGACATTTGTAATTGATTAGTTGTTTGAAAATAAAATAAAACAAACAACAAAGGTGGACGATACAAGACGTGGACAAACAGTAAATATGAAAATGGGGTAGTGGGAGAATTAAAAAAGCACAAGTCAAGTTATTTTGAAAATATGTAAAATTTATAAAAAGTTTAATTTATTATTAATGTTTGATAAAATAGCTGTGGAGATATAAAAGTGTTGCGTTAAATATTACTTTGGTATTTTGGCCTGAGGTGAAAGAAACCAACCCTCCCAAGTTGATTAAAGCTTCAGGGCTATGAGTTAAAATTCAAGTTTTTATTTTATTATTAAAAACCAAATATGGCCCTTATATTATGTTAAAACAAACGTTTTATACAAATATTTACTTTTATTAACAAAAATATACATTATTTCTTTTATTTACAAAAGATTGAGAAAAAAGTTTATGTCCAGCCGGGGGGAGCAAACTTCTCCACCGGGACTTCCCTGTCTAACGTGACAGGGGAAATATTTACATCAAGGACAAAATATGTACAGATTTCTTTTCTTATTTAGGAGTGATAATATTTGGGGGGGTATTTTTAATTTATGGAAGGGTCCTTTTTATAATTTATTTTATTTAGAAGAGGGTTGGGGTATGAGGGGGGGGGGGGGGGGACTCGGAGTGTATCAACGACATGGCGGGGGGCGCACCCCCCGGGGAAGGACACGCAAGACATCCTTGCGCCACCTCCCCGGGGGGCGGGCCACCCGATGCGGAGGTCCAACTCACGGGTCTTTAATTTAAGAGGGAAGAACCCTCACATTTAGTCATGTGGAAAAATAAGAGTAGGGGAAGACGGGGTAAAAAGCGCATGGGCGGGTAAGAAGCCCACCCCAATTATCTCATGAAAAAAGAAACTTTCAGTCAAATTTGCCCATGAGACGAATGCTAGACATTAACGCTCGTCTCATGGGCAAAAATGAGACTGAAATTTGCTTCATTTCATGAGATAATTGGGGTGGGCTTCTTTACCCGCCCATGCGCTTTTTTACCCCGTCTTCCCCTATTGGTAAAATTTGTATAATTATTAGTCAACATTTGCAGCAATAAAATTTCTTTGGTTTTTGATGCACTTAGAAATATGTAATTTGTAAAAGTCTTGTGATTAAAAAGCTAAATAAGAGAAAAACTATCCTTTGCAGTGTATACAGAGTGCGACAAAAACGCACTAATAGACCCCCGGTCAGCGTTCTAGCAAACCGGTCAGGTAATTATTAATTAGATTTAAACTATTCCGACAAACTTTTATTTAACAAACAATTGTTTGTAATTTGCGAGCATAAATTAAATAGGTTGTAATCTGTAAAATAATATAATATAATGAAAATTATAATATAATATGATATAATCTGTTATGATAATCTGTTATGATAATCTGTTATGATAATCTGTTATAATATGGTATAATATGATATAATATGGTGTAATATGGTGGGGGTAGCTAACGATTCTTACATACTCGAGGCGGAGGGAGGGAGGGAGAGGGGCCCCTCCTCCCCGCCCCGAGCAGTGGAAAGGCGTCGCTTAAGTAGTCCCCCAAAAGGGGGGGGGGGGGGGGGGAGGGCACCACCAACGCAATAGCGAGACGACTACGAAAGTGACCTCCGGCGCGCACGCCGGACACATGTCTACTGGGGTGAGAGGGAAGTGGGCTCAAAAAAACCACTTCAGCCCCTCGGGCACACTCTTAATTTAAAAAAAAAAAAAAAAAAAAAAAAGGGGGGGGGGGGGGGGGGGGGGGGGGGGGGAGCTGGAGTGTAGACAGGTGTCCGGCCCACGGACCGGAGGTACCCCACCCCCACCATTTAAATATTGTCAAAATGACGCCGAAAGTTCCGGCCTTCAAAATTTAAAGTTACCTATATATATATATATATATATATATATAAAATGGCCCCCGTTCGGCGGCCAATGAAATTGAAAACTATCAAATGTATATTATATTATTATTTTAAGTATGGTCGGGACGGACTCCAGGGCCACCCAATTTGTAGCCCCCCTGTCTCTATTATATTATATATTAGTTTAGCAAGGGAGCCCATTTGTGGTTTTTATTATTTTTAACTTAATATTATATCATTTATGTGTAGGGAGATGCCGCCGATTCTTTCATGGTAGGGCGAGGGGGGGGGGGGGGGAAGAGGACGGGAATTTTCCCCCCCCCCCCCACCCCCCCCCCCCCCCCCCCCCCCCCCCCCCCACGCCCAAGCAGTGGAAAGGCGTCGTATATTAGGTCCATGCTTCAATAGCGGGGGGACCTGGCTAGGCTAAAAAGGCGCCACGACTACGGAGGCATCCCAACCATTACATTAATTGATTATACATGACATGATAAAAAAGATAAACAGATTGAGGGGATGGTTAACGATTCGATCATGGGAGAGCGGGGGGGAGGGAGGGAGGAAGGGACCGAGACCCCTCCCCCCCCCCGGCTCTAGCAGAGGAAAGTCGTCGTAAAGAGTCCGTGCTGAGTGAGTGGGGGGACTCTGCTAGGCTGAAAAGGCGCCACGACTACGAAAGCGTCCCCCCCGGGTAGCGTTACACGCGCGGGCCCATGCCTCAAAATCCAAGGGATAGGGCGTGGACACTAGCGCCGGCCGACCCGAGGGGGACCCCCACCCCCTCAATGCGAGACATGTACATAATCGGGTCATTTTAGCTTTTTTAGAAATTGTGGCCAAAAGATGATTTCAAAATTGCCTCGGCAAACCAAACGAGTGGGGACCACTCCCTTGGGCCAAAAGCAAAAATGGAGTTTTGGGTAAATGTAATATTGGCTGTTTTTAGTTGTTGAAAAAAGTTTGTAAATTGAAATTGAATATAATTACATGGGTTAAATAAGTGATCTAAATTTAGGTTTTTTTTGCATTCACAAGTAAGGTTTTTAAACTTACAGTAATGGGAACTGGTTCTGAGTCGAAATATTAGGGATTGAATTTTAGGTGTTACGGAGAGAAATAGCCCTCCCTGGACTATTTTATGATCCCAGGAGTGAGCTTTGGCATATATTTCCAATTCTTTGGCCCACTCCTGGGCAACTGAGGTTTTGAGTAAAGTTTTAATTTCCCTAACCGACAGATTGATGTTAACGACGCTGCCGGCTTGACCCGAAGCGGCCCTTTTGGCCTCTCTGTCGGCCGCGTCGTTACCTGCCAGGCCACAATGGGAGGGAATCCATACAAGTAAAACTGTTGTTCCTTTGAGATGTAATTGTTGCACTATATTTCTTATTTCGTTTTTTATTTCGGACCGATTTTGATTATTTCCCTGTAAAGAGTGGATTGAAGAAAGGGAATCTGAAAATATAACTATTTGTGTGGGGGAGTTGGGTAAATTATCAATAAATACCAGGGCTTCCAAAATGGCCCAGAGCTCAGCGGAAAAAATGGAAATATTATTATTTAATTGAAATGCTTTTGAAATTTTCAGGTCGGGGATACTAAAGGCACATCCTATTTGATGGTTACTTAATAGGGACCCATCAGTAAATATGGATAAGTAGTGTCTTAAGTTATAGATTTTCTCCTTGGCTGCAACGGTTAAACGGTTCAGGTCATTCTGTTTGTCATATAAATGGTGAAGGGATATGTCAATGTCAGGGGGATCCCAGTCCCATTCGGGGGGTCTGTGTTGTGGAAAGGGTGCAATATTTTCCAAAAGGAGATCTGAACTTTCAAACAGTTTTTCCAAAAAGTCATAAATATTAATGTGTTTTCCAGTTGCAAACCAAGGATCCGAAAAGGAAGAAAGAAATTCTCCCTCCGAAAAGTTATTGGATGCGTGTACTCTAGTTAGAAATGTAGCACAATTTAATTTTAAAAGGTGGGTCAGTGGCAACCAGTCAATATCTCTGTATAATAGTTGGGTTACAGCGTATCTTGGGAGACGTAGGGCAGTTTTAAGCGCTTTAGTTTCCGCTCTTTGTAAAGTGGTTAAATTAGTTTTGGTAAGAGAATAGTATGCTTCCATTCCATACGTTAGTCTAGATCTGACGAGCGTACGGATTAAATAAGTAAAAAATTTAGGGTCTTTAGCCCATGATTGTCTGGCTATTACTTTAATAAAATGTAATGCTTTAAAAGCTTTACTAGTCAGATGTTCAATATGTTGAGTCCATGACAAACCTTTAGTCAGGATAACACCCAAAAATTTAACAGACTTGACTGGGTTTTTTACTTCGTCAAGAATTATGAGACTGTAGTCACAGTCACCGTATGTGGAAAAAACCCATAAAGTCACATTTATTAGGGGATAAAGTAAAGCCGTTATTATGTAAATATTCAATGATTTTGTTAGTGTTAATTTGGTGGATTAATAGTTCAGGATCAAGATTAGCTTTATGGCCGCGGGGGGTGTTAATAGACCAGATGGCGATGTCATCCGCGTACATGGATATTTTACAATTTTTAAGTTTTAGTTTTGAAATATCATATATCATAATATTGAAAAGGGTGGGGGCTATTATGCTACCCTGGGGCACCCCCATGTCAAGCTGATGAGCAGAGGAGACTGATTGGCCTACCCTGACTCGCATACTTCTGTTATGTAAAAAGGACATTATAAAGTTAAACATATGACCCTCAATGCCGAGGTTGCTGAGTTTATCTAAGAGCCTCCCATGCCAGACGGAGTCGTATGCCCCTTTTATGTCAAAAAAGGTGGCAAAGACTTTTCTGCGACGTGCAAAAGATCGTCTGACGTGGGAGGTTAACCTTGCTACTTGTTCCATACAATTTCTGTGTCTTCTAAAACCTGCTTGGAACTTGGGGATAATATTGTTTTTATCGAGATAATACTCGAGTCTGTTTTTTACGATACGTTCGTAGATCTTTCCAAGGTGGGGGGTGAGGGAGATGGGGCGGTAACTTTTGGGATCCCTAGCCGGTTTTCCAGGCTTAAGGATCCCAATCACCTGTGCTTCCTTCCAGGCTTGCGGCACGGTTCCCTTACCCCAACATCTGGAGTAAAAATCGTGAATTATTTTACGAAACACTAAGGGGAGTTGTTTTATAATTTGATAGGAGATAGGATCATCTCCTGTTGCTTTACTGACTTTCTTAATTTGATTTATGGATGCAGCAAGCTCAGCAAATTTGAGTGGGGAATTAATATAGTGGGAGTTATCTTGTGATTTTACATGATGGGGATTACTTTGGCGTTTTATTTTTTCTTTAGTGTGAAGGAATTTAATTTGACTAGCTTCGGCAAATGTCTCTGCCATAACATTTGCCGTTTCTAAGTTACCCATATCTAACACCATGCCAAATTTCAAAAACTTGTCACCAAGTGCACGATGGTCGCAGTTTTGAGGAAATTCCTACCACGCTATGAGCAGTGTAGCGTGACTGCGTTGCACTGTGGCTTTCTTCTCTTCTCTTCTCTTCTTTTTCACGTTCTCCCTTGAGCTGAGCTGAGCTGTTGTCGCTTGGGCGGCCAACCTTTTCTTTTCTAAATTTTTGTAGGCTGGGAGGAAAGGGCCCGGAGACGGAGTCCCCGTGGTCCCGTAGTGTAGAGGGAGCGTGGTATGGAGCGAAGTCCTCTTTAGGCAGTGGCGAGCATTGATATTGACGGGTGGGTGGGTGGGTGGTGGTGGGGCAACGCGGCTCCACTTTTTTTCTTTGCTTGCAGTAATAGGCAGGCAAGCTGAGCAGTGTAGCGTGACTGCTTTGCGCTGTGGCTTTCTTATCTTCTCTTCTTTTTTCTCGTTCTCACTTGAGCTGTTGTCGCTTCGGCGGCCAACCTTCGAGTGGATGACTTCGGTTCAAGAAACTGAATTTTTTTTTCTTCAAATCGAGGCTACACTTCAAATTGAGGCCGCACTTTAAAATGATGTATTTTAAAAGCGTACAAAATAATAAACATACGTAATACAGACACTACAACAGACACGACGAGTATGCGGTGCTTCTTTTGATGAGTATAAGTAGGATACATAGTTTTTTAATGTTTTCCAAAAGATATAAAAAGTTACGAAAGGGTGCAGAGATAACATTCTGGTTTACAGATTAAAATTATTGAAAAGCCAGGGGAGGTGACTCATGATTGGAGTGGTAAAAATAGACCGCGTGCCACAAACTATTGCGATTTCGCGCTTGTTTTACATCCAGCCCTCTTAAAAAAAGCCAATCAGGAACAAAGCAAAATAAAAAAGCATGTCAAACACAGTCATACACATTAACGTAATAAAATCGAACCTAGTCTTCCATGCACACACATGAGGCAAACGAACATTTGTTTTATATGGATGATGCAGTCAACAAACATAAAATAGTAAAGGACAGTTATAAACAAGTGTGTTCTAAGTAGTCGTTTAATAGCGCATACAAGTATGGTTCATAGTGTAATAATGGAGATAGCAGCATTGGAATTAGTCTGACACAATTAGCTTTAGTAGTGATCAAGTGAATTCAAATATTGTGAACGCCATGTACAAACACAGAGGGAGAGAGGGGAGAAGGGAGCGGGGGGGGGGGGGATGAGAGAGAGAGAGAGAGAGAGAGAAGAGAGAGAGAGAGAGAGAGATTCATTAAGTAGATCTTCATTAGTTTGTTGAAAGTTGATGGTCTTTTGACTGTCTTTATTAAGGACGCTGGCAGGTTATTCCAGTAAGCTGCGCCACTATAAGTTAGACTGGCTTTAAATAGGCATTATAGTCGTGGAGTTGGGATTTTTAGTTTGTGTAAATGCCTGTAACTGTTCATCGAAAAGCGGTCAATCAAAGATTGGGGAGCATTTTCTGATCATAATTTTGTGCATCATCATTGCTTTATTGTATTCGAACTGTGATTTAAAGGGTAACATGTCAACAGTTTTGTAATCACTATTCGTTAAGCGAAGTTGTGTGAGAGAGAGAAGAGAGAGAGAGAGAGAGAGAGAGAGAGATAGAGAGAGAGAGATCCCCCGAGAGAGAGAGAGAGAGAGAGAGACAGAGAGAGAGACAGAGAGAGAGAGAGAGAGAGAGAGAGAGAGAGAGAGAGAGAGAGAGAGGCGAAGCCAAGAGACAAACGCTAACAAAAGGTAAGTTAATAAAATATCATACCTTGTCTGACTTGATAGCTAAGTTCCAGCAAACGTTCCTGGCACGCAGACGAACACAAACTATGGCAAAATGTATCCCAGTTTCTACTGACACTATTCTCGCTTCACTGCAAACCGATATGCGTACGCACCTTTAGAACTGGGATCTCTGGAGAGGACATCTGCAAGCCCAGGTGCGGATCAGTAAGTCATGGAAAGGGGGTAGGGTCCAAGTGCTGGGTAGGGTAGGGGGTTCGCTCCCCTCTCCTCGCCCCCTCACGATAAATTGATTTTTAAAGATTACAACGAAGGTGGATAAACTAAAATTTCTTCTTTTCTTTATTTCCAGTCTGTAGGGAAAAAGAGGGGGTCCTGGACCAATGTAACCCCTCCCCTCGATCCGCCTCTGAAGCTTGATAATGTGCAGAAATACACACCTATGTAAATAAGAGATATTTCAATGCGCGCGTGTGTGCGTGTGTGTGTGAGTTTGAGAGAAAGATAGAGAGTGATGAAGAGAGAGAGAGAGAGAGAGAGAGAGAGAGAGAGAGAGAGAGAGAGAGAGAGAGAGAGAGTTATTTATTTGAGTCTTATCCCTGTATTTGGCATAGATTGTCAATAAAACAGTGGTAATGTAAAAACCAAAAGTGGCATTAAATTTAGTCCCCAGCCAGTCTTAGCGGCACAAACAGAACAAGGGCGTCGCCGAGCGGCAGACATGGTCCGTCACCAGCAATGCCACGCACTTGCGACACCCCGAGGTCTCTCTCTCTATATTCTCCTCTCTCTCCTCTCTCTCTCTCATCTCTCCTCTCTCTCTCTCTCTCTCTCTCTCCTCTCGACCCTTGATCGGTATGCCCATCATCAGAACGGGTCCACATAATGCACAAAGTACTCCTCCTCCATGCGTCCGACTCCTTCCCCCATTCACAATCAGGTTCAGAGCAGGTCCCCGTCCTCCTTGTGTCCTTTTGGTGATGCACCTACACACCCTTGACTCGAGGTGCAAATCGTTTTCCGGGATGCACACCCTTAATTGGTGGGGTGCACACCCTTACAGTGGCATTTTAACATGTCTGCCGCTCGGCGACATTCTATTTCCGAGGGATAATTTATGTACGAATGTGTTATACTCTTAGTGTCACATCCTGACACAAAATTGGAAGGGATTCTGTCTTCTAGTTCACGAGATACAGCTTGAAGAAGAAATATAGCGCAAAGAAGAAACTTTCGGTTTTGAAGGTCAAACTTCAAGGTCAAGGTCAGCATGGCGATAATTTATGCTCGGATGTTTTCTAGTCTAGGGTATACAGTACCACACAAAATCTGAAGCGCTTCTGTCAAGCATAAATGTGGAAAATAAAGCTTAAAACCCAATTTGTAGACCCCTACCACATTCAAGGCCTACCGATCTCCCGGACCGTGACCTTGACCTTGATTGGTATGCCATCATCAGAACGAACATAAGCCAAAGATACCTACATGCCAAATTTGAAGACTCTAAGACCAACGGTGTGGAAGTTATGGCCCCTTAAATATTTTCGGTTTTTCAAGGTCGTACGCCAAGGTCATGACCTTGACCTTGATAATTCATGTTCGGAGCTCTTCCTATTAAGGTGGCACACCATCACACAAAATTTGAAGCGATTCTGTCAAGCTGTTCGGGAGATATCCTTGGGACAGACAGAAAAAACAAACAAACAAACATACAAACAAACAAAAATACGAAACAGCCGGCCGCAAAGTCCTTCACCTATGGTGACGGACAATGAAAAACATCGATGATGGTGTCCTAGGTGTTCCTGTTGGGGCTGTAGGCAAACTGCAGTGGAACCTGGAATGAGCGTGTGGCTTTCCAGCACTGAGCTCAGCACCATCCGTTCCAGGACACCCATGAAGGGGACAGAGGTCAGGGCCACAGGACGGTGATCATGGGGAGTTTCTTGGGAAGTCATGAAGATCTGATAAGGAAATAGAGGAGACCTAAAACAAGCTATTGCCGATAAAAAGGTAAAGATAAAATGAATGTTGTTGAGATTGTGTGTGCCTGGATATTCTATTCGTAAATGAACACGACAGAATCCAGTCACACGCGAATAATTATTTCATTTTGCGGCTTCCATTTAAAGCTTAGAATGTGGGACTAGCAGTATGTGGATCCACTGATAGAAATGTATTTTATCGGTGCTATGTTTTTGTAACCATATGCATTCATTTTTATTGTATGGATGTGGACATGACCCTTCTTTTTATGCCTAATTGGCTGTATTGTTTGAAGAATCATCATATAGTAATTTGGCAAGTGTCCCGTGTGTGTGTGTGTGTGTGTGTGTGTGTGTGGTGTGTGTCTGTGTGTGTGTGTCTGAAACACGAAACGGGCCTTATAACTCCGCCGTTTTTCGACCGAATCGCTTCAAATTTGCTGTGAGCCCTCACGGGGCGATGGCAACGGCAACCGAGGCGGCCGTGTCATTTGCGCGGTTTCGCAAATGCGCGAAAAAACGCGCATCCGCCGGCCTCTCGGCACCCGTATCTCCGGCGTTTCTGGACCGATTGCCTTCGAATTTGGCAAATAGATGACCGGGGACAGTGACTATCTGTGTGCCAAACCGGAAGCGAATCGATTCAGAAACGCGCGCGCTATATGCCGCTTCACCTTTTCACAAATAACTCCGCCGTTTTCTTAAACCGAATCGCCTCAAATTTGCAGTCAGGCTTGCTATGACCCGGGCAAAGCATGGCAGGAAATGGAACAGCAATATGTTCATAATGCGCGCGAAAGGCAC
>CM065688.1:35087902-35150402 GCA_017654935.2 Phymorhynchus buccinoides
TGCTGTGTCAATTATGTGTAGCAAGAAAACAAACCACATGTACATGCAAAAACGCATGCTCATATATACAAACACTCACATACTGAGAGAGAGCGTTAAAACAGAGAAATATAAGAATATTATAATACTGGTATTGCCTTGGCATGAGGCTGTGTCAGACCAGTTGACATAAGCTAGAACGCCAAGGCTACATCAAAATGTTGTTATGCTCTGAACGGTTGTGCAGGGATTGTCCTAAGCCATGACAAGCTCCCAGCATAACATTGTCAGTCTAAAATCCCCCGAAGACGGAGTGTGGCTGCCCACATGGCGGGGTAATCAAAAACGGTCACACACGTAATGTTCTCATCCCTAGCTGGTGCATTTGTACAGAATTGTTCAAGTGCTCTGGCTGTTGGGATGATCCCTGGAGTCGTTAAGCCAGGGAACAACAACAACAACATAATACTGGTACATAAATGCATACAAATATAATAGAGGTGAAGAAATAGAGTCACCCAAAATACAATCACACCTTACCACTGTGTGCAGTATCGAGCATTGTCAACAGTGCTATGCAGACAGAATACCGTATTTTTCGGACTATAAGGCGCACCCTCCCAAATTTTACACAAATTTAAAATTTTGTTATTACGTTTTCTTACTATATTATTAGTCAAATTATAAGGCGCAGGGGTCTCAGTCTGGGGAAAAAAAAGTATCGCCTTATAGTCCGAAAAATAGGGTAGTTTGATGTGCTGTACATATTACGATAGTTAAATCAATGCAATACACAAGAATACACTGACACATTATCTTGGAATATTTCTGACACTGTAGTACACCCTCATTAACTTCTTCTTCTGCGTTCCCAGGCAATATGGCCATAATGGGTAAGTACGTATGTGTCCGGTTTTCCGTTTTCACTGGTCTCCCCGCTGCATACAGCCGACACATTCTGATTTCGGAAGATTTGTTTTTTAAAAGGCAGGAGAATGGGTCAATAAGTCAGAAAGATAGTAGATGATAGAAAGCAAAGGGAAAAGGCAAAGTCAAAGAGAGTGGCAGATTAGAAGAAGTTACAAGCACAGAACTTCAAGATGGTGGGGGAACTATTTTTATGAAAGACCCCCCGGTATCCCCATGGAGAGAGACTCATGGAGGGGGCGGGGGCATCCAGCTCCCCATATGAAGGCACGAGGCATCCACCCACTGCCCTACCCTCATGAACAAAGGCCAAAACTGGACTACCTGCTGCATTTATAGTTCTTAATAAATTGTACATAGACGCTGTATAAAGATAGGAAAACAAGAAAGAGATAAACAAAGAAAAAGAGCTAAAAGAGAACCTAAACAAGGAAGCATGATAATAATAATAATAATACAATGCCGATGCAAGAAAAATAACAAAAACGGAAACAATAACACCATTACTGGAAAGAGAAAAAAATATGGAAGAAAAAGCTGCAATAAAAATTATGAAAACGGCAAGCACTGAACTTTTTTTTTATTGCCGAGCGGCAGACATGTCCTGCACTCTCCCCCCCCTCCCCCCCCGCAACATCTTAGCCCCTGCCCTCTTTGTGTTCTTTGGTCCTTTGGGTGATACACTTCTACACAAAATTTGAAATTCCATGCTGTGGTTCATGAGATATAAGAGGGTGAAGAAAAACGGAGGGCATAATTGATGCACCAATGTCTTTTACTCTCACTGGTCTCAGTATAACACCCCTATACAAAATTTCAAGCGGTTCTGTCCAGCAGTTCATGAAGTATCCTTGGGACAGATAGACAGACAAAACAAACAAACAAACAAACAAACAATGCGACTTATACAAAACTTATAATCTTTTGCCGACTAAGGTTGGGCAAAGGCCAAAAACATGACCCAAAAAAAGGAGGGAGGGGGGGGGGGGGGGGGTCGCATGTTTACCCACAGCTAAAAATAAAACCAACATAGGAATTTAAAAAGGAAAAAAAAGCTTTGTATCTACTCCATACATTAAATATCATTTGAAGCTCCTTCTTTTCAATATATCGTTTGCAAAAAGCAGCAAATAGGAAAGGGCTACAAGGAGCAGAGAGATAACAACAAAAACAATGATAAAGAAAAGAGCAGAGAGATACGGCAGCGGTAGAAAGCTTGGGAAAAAAAGAATGTTCAGATTATATTATGAATTGATATATGCATGAATAAAAGGACAATGCCCCAGAGCGAAAATATAACGAGTCTTCTAAAATAACCAATAAAATGTGTATTTCAATTAAGACAGCAGCAAAAGAACACTGATGAAAAAACCCACCAGAAATGTTTACATTGTCATCTCTGATATTATGAATAAATAGCCCATTTATCTACTACTTTTTAGGTGTGGTCATCGTGACAGAATACATTTAAAACCTAAGCCCAGACCTGCCACATTCTGAGTACTGCCTCCGGGCATAAAAAAGAGGAGCGAGAATCTAGGGGCTGGCACTGGCCCCCCAGTAAAATCCATTGCTACTTCGAAATGTGCGGCCTTCTCTTTTGTTCTTCAAAAATGCAGTCGTTTTTGTCAGTTTGAGATCCATTTTATAGTAAGAAATATTGACCAAGTCAATTTGAGAGAACATTTTAGAGAAAAATATTGACCAATCTACAATATTTACATTGGTCATTTCTGATAGGCCTATGCTTCGTGTAGCCCCTCACTGTCTCATGCTGACCCTTAGATGTCCATTAGCTGGTGCTTTGAATGCATGCTCTTTGTTGTGAAATTGAGTGGAGAATGTATACAAGAGGATTTTAAAATATAGGAGCTGGGGAGGTTGCAAGAGGAGCTAGGATCCAATGCTCAACATATCTGAGCTGCTCCTCTGAAATCGGAGCAAATGGCAGGTCTGTAAGCCTCATGCACACATGAAGGGGACAGAACCAAGTCAAAACTGAGTCATGCATCAAACTGCACAAGACATTAAAGACATTTCAGTAGTATGAAGCCTATGTTTGAACCTAAATAAGGACAAAATACTTTCCTATTTCTCCATTAAATGAGAGAACCGTTTACCTTAAAGCCAGAAGTCTCCTTTACATAATATGAAACCAGGAAACGGGAAAGATTATTCTTTCTCTGAGAATGACGATTCATGCTCGTTAAATCTTTCAAAAGTGTGGGGACTGTTATTGGTTAAAATTTTAAAATGTAGGTATTCCAAAGGGGTTTGCAAGAATACATGGAGCACATGTCTTTTGCTACAGTTTGATGATCTTTTGCTCCTGATTAAATCCAAAAACAAGTGGCAGGTAAAAAAAAAAAAAGTCATGACGTTTTTTGTGAAGGGGAGTTAAAAAAACCAAGTCAAAACTGAGTCATTTTCAAACTGCACACAGACAAAAAGACAAGTCACAGAGATATCAAAGTTATGTTTGAATCTTTATATACTGGTAATCAAACACTTAAAATTTCCTATTTCTCCATTAAATGAGATGAACCGTTTACCTTAAAGCCAGAAGTCTCCTTTACATAATATGAAACCAGGAAACGGGAAAAATTACGTTATTTCTCAGATTCTTGACGGAACAAAATCGCACAATGGGGGTATTTCAAAGGTCTGGTACACAGTTGTTTTCAGTACTATAACTACAAAATCAGTTTTCAGTACTATAAACAACCGTATGTGCAACTTACAAACATGCACACATATACATGCTTTTGCAAAAATGGCTTAGTTGTAACAATTGCCAGGATAAAATCTAAAACATTTGAGTTTCACTCTGAACATGTTTCCCCCTTTTTTCCCCCCTCAATTTATTTTCTATCCCTTTCTTTTCCATCTTTTGGACTTCCTATAAAACAAATTAAATGTCATTGACAATAAATCAAAAAGTGAATAATTGCAAGGAAAGCTCATAGGAAGACAGATGCAGAATCCCCCCCCCCCCCCCCACACACACACACAAGAGGTGTATGAAGTGTGGTGCGATAACACACTCACAAGCACAACCATCTGTCCAGTCCACAGGCACAAAACAACACACAAAACACCCTTCACGCTTACCCACGGTTGTGTTCAACAAGTCCTTGTCATCTTTCTCATCTGAGGTTAGTGAAAACACAAAGAACGTGACAGGCGTGAAACCAAAGCAACATTTTTTACATTATGATCTTTTCAAAGAAAGATACCAATAAGCAAACAAACAAAAAATAATAATCAGCAGCTGCAGCTGTAATGAATGAAATCCAAACCAAATAAACTACAGTGGTGAGACAAGACATCTTGGAAAAGAAAGAAATGAATTAACTTATTAACAAATCAAAAAAAGAAAAAGAAAGCTTGAACATAAGAGCCAAACAATTAAGATTACATAGCAATGTAAGTGTAACAGCAAAAGTGTTTTTCAGACTCAGCCATTTAGCCATACATATCTTCGGTGAAATTCAAAAACCTCGTACCTGGTAGTTTTGAGAAAAATGAAAAAAACTTTTAAAAATTAACCGCGTTGACCACAATTGATTAACTATGATGAATATGTTGTTCAAGACATTGCGAGTTTAGTCCTGCATTTCGTTACAATTACTTCTTTTTTAAAAAGTTTAGACTTGTAAAGAATGAAGATACGAGGTTTTTGTCCTTAACTAGATCTGAATTTGGGACTTATGAGTTTTTCTTCTATTTTCACAACCTCATTTATCCCAGATAGAAAGTCGCTAGAGATACAGGGAAACCCATTTAGTACGAGTACGGTTTAAACGAGAGCCCGTGTTTAACGAGTGGTTTCAAAATTCCCGACCACAAGCCTTCTTTTTCCTTGTTAAATAATTCTGCATACAACGAGCTCGCTACAACGAGCAACTTGCATATAACGTACAATTTATTGACTCCCAAAGTCAAGCTTTTATGCAAAAACTACACAGTTAGAACGAGAACGCACTTACAACCACACCGCCATCCCAAAGTCAAGCTTTCTTGCACAACTACCTGGCTAGAACGAGAACACACTGACAACAGCATCGCCATCTTGACTGACCCCTCGATATGTAAGCGGCATTCTGATTGGCCGATATAACAACTTGGGTGTCTGCAGCGCAAGCAGACGACACTGGACTCACTCTTTGCGCACTGATCTTGTGACTTCCGGGAAATTTTAACTTTTAAAGCGCGTGTGAGGATTTTATGTTTTTTGATGTTATCGTGCATTAATAAACTGTTTTAAAGTGTTTGTAATCGGCATTAAAAACCCTATGGATACAGGGCTTACAACCATGCTTTGTTGGGTAAGTGTGTTGTTTCCGTTTTTCTGTCTTTTTCACACTTTACCAGCACGCACATCACAGTAGATGTGAGGAGCGATTGATAGGTTCGTCAGGGTTGCCAAAATCGATAAAATGGTTTGAACGAGCAATGCTTACAACGAGTAAATTGGCCCTCTCCCCTGGAATTCGTACTAAACGGGTTTCACTGTACAAGCTTTTGGTGGAAGGTGGCAGGAAAAATTAGAGAGCTGACTATGTATCTAAACTCAAACCTCCCAAAAATCGAGATACAAGGTTTTTTAATTTCACCGACGATATGTAACTGTTCTATTAGTCTATGTAAAAACGTCACACACAAAAACACACATGTTACTAATGCTGTTATCAGACCTGGTTACCCCCTACACAAGTACAAGTCTTGAGTAATCTGGATAGCTGAAATGAGTAGTGTTGGTGCGAAATATGTAGTCCTACTCTTTAAAACCATCAAACGCTGTTCACTGAAAATGAGTAGCAATCAAGAATTAAAGAGCATTATCATCAATTTTGAATAGTAGAGGTCCAAATTGAGTAGAATACTACTCGAAAAGAGTAGAGTAAACAGGTCTGTGTTATTCTTGCAAAGGAAAACACTAGTGTATATATATTCACACACAAACGCACACGTTTTGTTACCAAAGCTTGTAAATGTAAATACTTCCTCTGTTGATTCTGTTACACAAAATTTAACATTACAACAAGGTTTAAAAAAAGTTTACAACAAACCAGCAGTGAAAAGGCAAACATTTTTGGTCTAAAACAATACAGCACACTTGGCAGCTAAGCAAGAATCACTTACCGGTAATAATTATGAATTATTAGTGAGCCTATACTTTTACTGAGTGAAACTGTTCTAAAATTCGTTTGATCAAATTATGAATTACTTCGTAAATTATTTCACATAGCCTTACATAAATATAAACTGTACGTGAAAAGACTTTTCACTTATATCATTTTGCTCACACAAACATTACCAAAAAAAAGATTAAACGGAACATACTTGAAGTTGAACAAGCATTAAAAGGAAGCTTTCATACACATGGCATACTTATCTGCACTAAGTTATTTGGTATCAGATCAGCCTGGCAACAGTTATATGACATTAAAGTGATTGACTAAAGTGCATAGAGATTACATTATACTGTACTACTCGAAGCAAACACTTTCTATTTATAAATGTGATACGGTATTAGTTTTGATTTTCCCTCCATTCAGTCCCTATCACTATATACTACAACTACAAGTGAACTTAGGCAGACAACTAAAGAAGCAACTAGAAAACTTTGCTAAAAGAAGTGACCAGTAGCTGCTATAAAGAAGCATGAGTGAAACTGAAAGTAAAACATTCTCCCAATCCTCAAATGACTTGTTTCAATGTTCTCTGAATCTTCCCATTCCTCAAATGATGACCACATTTAGAACAATGTTCAATGTGTGTGTGTCTGTGTCTACAGGATGGGTGGTGGTGGTGTTAGAATTGCATGCCTATCATCATTTCAATCTGTCATCAATGTTAGTATCTATATCTAGAGATGTTTAATTTTATAAGACTGTGGCTCCGAGTGACAAGACAGCCAATCCTGAAGACACTTTCTATCAGCGTTTCCAATCCTGATTTAAGGAGCCCTCCTGACTGAACTACTTTCATCATTGAAGAAGTAACCATTATGGGCAGCTTAGGACGATAATTTGTCCGCCAGCGGGCAGTCAAACCGTTAGGGGCTTATCACGCGATATTCTTAGTTGGGCGTAGTGAGAGAGAGAGAGAGAGGGTGGGACTCATCTCCCTCTCTCTCTCTCTCTCACTACGCCCAAGTAAGAGTATCGCGTGATAAGCCCCTAACGGTTTGACTGCCCTCTGGCGGTCAAATTATCGTCCTAAGTTGCCCATTGAAAGCACTAATCATATTGTAAAACATAAATATGAAAGAAACTATTTTTTTCAGATCTTGAGTACACCTCTAAACACTAACATTTTCTCCCTTTTTGATGGTTAGTTGTTTTCTTTGTTTTGTTGTTTTCTTTGTTTTTTTAAAACTTGCTTTAAAACAAAACAAAACGATTTAAAGCATGTTAGCTCTAGCAAGATTAATACAATACTAGTGAACAGATGTACACAAACAAATGTATATAATCAAAATAAGAGGTTAATGAAACGTCAAAATGTATATCTAAACTATAATCGTGAATGCTTTGTGCACAATACAAAGAATAGGAGAGAAAATAAGGCGGAACAGTATAACTTAAAAAAGAATGTCTAGGAAACATCTACACTCATAAATGTAAATAAGATGCAATATTATATTAGAGTAATGAAAGTCATAACAAATATTTACCCATTGACAGATTATCAGCATGATCTCTGGATGGGCTGCTCAGAGAATTCATCCTGGAACAAAATATGAATGAGGACACATTTATGATTCAATTTAACACAAAACACATACACCAGTTGATTTATGACACTTTATTTTTGTCAAAACAATGAACACCCCAAATCACAATTTCTCATTAAAAAATGGTAATTTTGCTTGCCAGGTATGGCCTCAATTTACTATCATTGTTGTTATTATTTTGTATTGCTATTGCTATCATTGATAAGGCTGCTGTTGTCATCATCATCATTGTTCTTGCTACCATCATCATCACAGTCACTATTATTATTGCTGTTGTTGTTTTGTTGTGTTGCTCGTGTTGTTGTTGTCATTGTAACCACTGAGTGATATTGATGTTTCTGAGTGTTGTGGTTGAATCCAAAATCATCACTATATTCTATATATGTGTTTCACTACATTTATAAAATGGAAAAAAAAAAATGTTCAATAAAAAAAATATGAATGAGGCATAAAACAAACACTGCATTCAATTTAAATGATAAAACTATATGGAAAAGATCTGGAAAAACCCACACCAAAGAGCACATTAACCCTTTCACCGCCAAAGTCGCATTTTAGCACCACATTGATTTAACACCTATGTCACAAAAAGGCATCAGATTGGGGTCTATTATCCAAAGACCCTATTGTCATAGTTTTGGGAAGTAAAGATTGACCCATTTTATATAATGTCACAGAAGAATCCACAATACTGCAGATGGATTTTGTTCTCTACCCAAGTAAATTTAACGGAAACTTTGGGCTGAAATATGGCTGGCGGTGAAAGGGTTAACAATGTAAGATGTTTCCACCATTTTCTGACAAATCAAGTTTTAAGGAAAGATAATGGTTGAAGCTATAGATTCCAAAGATTATTTTTGAAAAAACCCACAACCCAATTAGAGTAATGATGATCAACGATGATGACAATGACAATAATACCAGGTAATAAAAAAGAATCACAGGTAACAAAAACAATCACAATCTTAACAAAACGCTGGAAGCTCGTTCAAAAGTAAACTAAAACTTATCAAATGCTATCTTTTTTTTTCCATCTAAGTATATTCCAGTTGCTGCAAAATCCCCTTTGGTTGAGAACATCTTTTTAAAAAAGAATTAAAAAAAAACCACCAAAAACAAGAGGCAAAGCCTTCAAGGCTCACTCGAACAGGAACATGTGGGACAACAAAGATTGAGGGGGGTGTCTAAAGTACAAGATTGCCAATAAAATTTTAAAGTACAAATAAAACTATCGTTAATGGATACAACTAAAAAAATAAAAATAAAAAAATAAAAAAAGTGCCCGTGCCGAGAATCGGACCCGGAACCATTGGCATGACAGACATACACTCTACCAATGAGCTATCGAGGCTTTCAGTGTTCATGAAGTTAACACAAGTGAGCCAAAAAGCCTTGAAAGAATCCTTACGAATGCCTCTTCCGACGAGGGTTGGGCGAGCGGCGCATGACGACGCTGTTGTCCCCTTCCCCCTCGGCTTTCTCCTTCTCCTTCCAGGCGGAGGCCGACTTATCGAGGGTGACGTCGGACGTGGAGCGGTGCAGCTGACTGTTGCCCGGGGGGGACACGGCCTCCACGAAGGAGTTTCTCCTGGGGGGCGAAGATGTGCTGGGAGGGGCGGCGGAGGTGGCCTTGACACCGTCAACCACCACCGCAGGGATGGACAACTGTGAGAAGAACGAAACAGACTGCAGGCAAACTCAGTCAGGATGAAGCTTTCTTTCTGTACTAGCGTTGTGTTATCAGCGGAAATGGTTTGATTCGTGTTGATTTTCAACCCCTTTCACTACATAAGGATAAGCCTAATTTTATATATTGTGTATAAGGGCTTTGGGCACATTAACCCTCTCACCACCAATGTCGCATTTTAGCACCACAATGGTTTAACACCCATGTCACTAAAAGGCATCAAACCAGGGTCTGTTATCCAAAGACCTTGTTTAATGGTATTCTTTGGCTGAAAAATGGCTGGCGGCGAAAAGGTTAACACCCATGTTACTCAAAGGCATCAAATCAAATCCAATGACTTTATGTTCTTCATTTTAGGACATATGGATAAGCCTAATTTTATATATTGTGTATAAGGGCTTGTGCACATTGCACGCGGAAACCAACGTCCGCCATCAGCAAATAAAAGTAAGAAACAAGCGGATGGGATTCGTGCATGGGTTTCAACATGCGCTTATCCCATCCACGTATTTCTTCCTTTCTTTTACTTATTTGCTGATATGCGCATGAGTTTCTGTGTGCAATGTGCACAAGCACTTACATGTCATAAAAGAATATTCAGTATTGCGGATGCCTTTTTTTTCTTTCTACTAAGGTAAATTTGATAGATTGGCCAAGAAATGGCTGGAGGTGAAAGGATCAACTCAAGGTTTAACTGACCACGGGAAAGTCGAACAAATAAACTTGATTAAAAAAATGATGAAAGAAGATGTGGAAATTATTTATTATTGCATGCATTTCATGCGAATGAAATAACAATCAGTTTGAACAGACGAAAACAGACTGTTATGCATTAATTCCCGATATTCGATTGACATTGGTTCTTTACAAAACTTTACATTTCATTTACAAAGCCATCTTTTAATAGTTCAAAGGGCTTTGTCAAACAACATTCCTTTGTTCTCAGTGAAAACATTTCAATTTGTGATTATTTTTAACCTTTCACCACCAAGCATTGCCTTTTGGCACATTTACACCATGTCACTCAAAAGCTTTGATAACAAGAAATGAAGAATGCAGTCATGCATCTTAAATTTTCACCTCTGTTTGGGTTTAGGGCCATTAGAAAAATAAGCAAGTGAAATTTCATGCATGTACATTCATTTCCACAATAGATACATGCGCAAACATTATTTATTCACACAATCAGTCTCTCTCTACATGCACAATGCACACACATGCACGCATGCACGCACGCACACACACACATGTGTGCATGTGATGACCAAAGCTTATGCCTGAACTTCCACCACAACCCTTGATGTAACGGTCATTTCAAGAGCATGGGTCTGTAAAGAACAGCCTTATCTTCAGGCAGACCACTGCCTGAACCTGCATCAAATTGCCCGAGTTCAGGCTTCAGGCATACCCACATGCACCCCTGCACATACACACACATACTCTCTCTCTCTTTTCACCCAACCCCACTACACTACCAATACCACCACCACCACATTAGAACACAAAACTTGGAAATTGCAAATGTTAATACCAGTCCAACCAAACATTTTTAGAAACTAATCCCATATATCCAATTAAACAAAGAAGATCATTTCTTTACACATAACTTTAACCAGATTTGATATTTGAAAGTGACCAAGTAGGAACAACAGAAAAGTTAAATCTATTTCCTCAAAGAAATGCCCAAGATAAAGGTAAGTGCACATGTCCAAAGACATATTGAACATGTTTTGATCAGCTGTTATAACAATATACAAAAAGGTTTGTTAAATTTAGGAAAAGTTACAATTAAACAACATGGATAAGCCAGGGTATTAGCTCATAATAGCCTACTGCACCATAACTGTAGCCAAGAAAACTGTACCTTCCCTTCCATGAACAGTTTCTCTGTCCTTTTATACCCCCATCCTCTTATTACCATTGAAACTATATGTAGTTCCAAGTTCTACTAAAGGGCAGGTGTTGATGAAGAAAAATTACTGTTTCATTCAAATTTATAAAATACAACCTTTTAAAAAACAAAATCTCAAAAGAATCAACACAGAAAAAAGTACAGACAGAAATTATTGCAACAAAATTATCATGATCGCTATATCATCCTGCCCCTTGTTTGTGGTCCCCCCCCCTTACCTCCAACCAGCACTGCTACCATCTATTTCTACCATCCCTTTACCTTATCAATCATTACCAGCTTCACATTCATAACAACTTCAAGTTTTCCCCTTCCTTCTCTCATATCTAGCCCCCCTTCGAAAGCAACAAGTTACAAAGTGAACACCTTTCTTGAGTTGCCTGCAGGATCAAACACATCACTGTCCCCAGTCGTTCCGTTGTTCTTCTGCACCACAGAGCACATGGACAGGCAAAGCAACAGGGTTAGGATTAAGAAGAAATACCCACCACCGATAAATATACAAACACACACCTGTTTAGTACAAGAAAAAGAAACAAATGTTAGCACGGAAGGAGGACGTTTATTAGAATAGGATTCAGGGACAGAGTGAAGGGAAGAGGTTAGAAGAAATTAGGGAGGAAAATAAGAAAAGGAAGTATAAAGAACCATTTTGTAAAATTGAAAATGAAAAAAAACCCACATAAAGATAGATTGAATTGAGCGGCCGGGTGGGTGGATAGACAGACGAATGGATGGATGGATGCATGCATGGATAGATGGGATGGATGGATGGGTTGAAAAGTGGATAGATGGATGAATGGATGGATGGATGGTAATATGAATAGTTGATAAGGTGGATGGACATATATTTGCACAAATGTGAGCATTTAGTCTTCATTTTCACCAAACGTGACAGCCTTTGAAAGGCAATTATGCAGGCAAGAAGGTCGAACTAAAAAAAACCTGATCCACCAGATCTCTCATGTGAGACCGACAGTCGTCACAACAGACCGAGGAAGAACATCTTCTGCCACCCATATTCCCCTGACAACTTTCTAATCACAGAACTATACTGGGTAGGTAAATACTCATAAAGGTCTCTGCTTAAACCAGTGTTGTTGTTTTTCTTTACATAAAATGACCAAACTATGTACACCTGTTATCTTCATGGATTTAAAAAAAGAAATCAGATGGTTAAGAAGAAGTGAAGAAATGCAAAGTTTGTGCTTTCGAGTCTTAAAGACAGAAATATTTCCCTGTTTCAGTTAAGTTTATTTTGATCATCAGAGGGAATGATTAACTGAGATACCGTACACAGCACATGCTTGGGGCGCGGGAAGCACGAGGGGCAAAAAGGGCAGTTTCTGCGTTCAAACTCTGGAGACAGAACCACTTTGTACTGTAATATAAATCAGGAGATTAAATTGCAAAGCATTTTTTTATCAGGTGTTAAAAAGTTGGGGGGGCGGGAGAGTTCACACATAGAATTGCATTCTTAGATCAAATCACACAATGTGTAATGACGCTCTTTAGACGGGTGGACGTTTGCATGAAAAATAAACAAATAAAAGCAGCAAACTCCCCCCGTGGAGATACCGGGGGGTCTTTTGTATAAATAGTTCCCCCACCTTCTGGAAGTTCTGTGCTTGTAACTTCCTCTAATCTGTCACTCTCTTAAAAAAAAGTCTTTGATTCTGCCTTTTCCCTTTGCTTATTCTGTCTTTTCCCTTTGCTACTATCTTTCTACCTTACTAATCCATTCTCCTGCCTTTTTTCAAAAACACTTTCAAAAAAGATTTCCTCCAGCTGAAGTCGAACTTGCTGGGCCTAACTATTTCTTAGTTAGGCACATAACGGCAGCATGACGCATCTGCGCTCATAATTGACAGGAAACTGTCTGGGCGATCGAAGAAGAAGAAGAAAGCAGCAAACAATAGCCTCTTCAAAGAAGAAACCCCCAACTCTCTTTTCACTACAACCAGTCTCTCTGTCACGTTTTAGGATTTCAGTTTATTCTAAATCTCTGCAAGGTCGCATATTAGCCTTTGATTTTATTAGAATCATATCTTGGATACAGGATGTTTTTCATTTGTCATTATCTGTACAAGGATGTTATATCTTGCATGAATCTATACTCTTGCACAGGCATTATACTTGCCCAAATACCTTGGAAAGCACATTTCTAAAAATAAAATTGATGGCAACACCAGCACTAATGCGATAAAAAAAAATCAGTTGATCAATGAAAACTACAAGAGCCATATTTTCCATAAAAATGTGTGTGCCCGTGCATCCATGCATTAATTTGTACATAAATGACAATGTATACAGATACAATATTTAATCAGACTAATGTTGCTAATGGCCCAGACACATCAGGACTACCACTAAATGGGAAAAAAAAGCCAGTCTTGTTATTTCAAGACAGGAAAATGGCATGCTTACATAACCAACATCTATGATGCAGAAAAATTACTACCCATGCAACAAAAGAAACGAAAACAATTCCATTAAAATATAACATGCAAGGAGAACTTTCTTTCACCAAATATTCAAGAGTGTAACTTATGCAACTCTAAAAATATGGCCTTTGACTGACAAAGGATTCAAATGATCGTAACATAATAGATTATGATACATCTCATAAAATAGCTTTGAAACCGTTGTAATCAATACTTAATCACAAACTTCGACTCACTGAATACAAAGCTATTCACATAAAAAAAATCTGTAGAACTAGAAGCAACTTTGGAATTGCTATTCAATGTCACATTGCACGACTCATCCCTGTGAAATGAATCGGTTTAAGTGTGGGCTAATGATGACAAACATGAGGTACCAGTGTGTCTTTGGAGATGACGTGACATTTCAGCTGCAGCTTGCCACTTTTGGTCCTCTCCAGAGGAAACCACTCCGCACCTCCCTGTTTGGAAAACAGAAATTTTTTATAAATAAATACTGGATTTGGTAGCTAGAACAAGAATTATAGTCTTTGCTATTGCTGGTACCCATGTGTCGTCATATCCGGCCACAAGGAAAACCACAACGCCATATTATGGGAGACCGCCATCTTAGTCATTACCTTTTTTTGAAAAATGCCAGATCGATGCTGCGTATTTGGCTGTTCCAATTCAAAACTTATCTAAACTGTATTTATAACATCTGGATGTTTTCTTTACACATTTAGATAACATTTTCACTTTGTTTACACACAAATAAGGACTAAGATGGCGACACTTCCGTTGGAAGGGTCGAGATGCGCACGCAGGTGGGTTGGAGCCATTTAAACTAAAAACCCAACTTAGCAAAAGCAAAACACACTAAAAAACAACAACAAAATGCACCTGAAATTGAAAGAGTTCCTGTATCCTTTTGTCATACTCATATCACATCCTCTTTAAACTTTTGCAGAGTCCAGACGAAGTAAGATGTCAGGAAAACAATTCTTCAAGATCAGTGCATTGTTTCAAAGAGATCCACCCATGGGGATATTGCGGGATCTTTCGTACAAATGGTTCCTCCACCTTCTGGAAGTTCAGTGCTTCTAACTTCCTCTAATCTGTCACTCTCGTTGACTCTGCCTTTTCCCCTTGCTTTCTGTCATCTACTATCTTTGTGCCTAACCAGTCCATTCTCCTGCCTTTTTCAAGAAACACTTACAAAGATTCTCTGCAGCCGAAGACGGACATGCTGAGCCTAACTATTTCTCAGTTAGGTGCATAACAGAGGCATGACACATCAGCGCTCATAATTGACAGGAAACTGAGCGATTGATGAAGAAGAAAGAGAAAGATTATCATCTATCCCTTCCTTTCCATTTGTTTTTCCTCTCTGACAATTTGATTTTGGTACCTGTCCCATAAAGTAAGCAAATGTTTTTTGTTATTTGTAAATGAGAGCCCCGAAGACCTATTTTTTAGGATTTTGTAACATGCGACATTGCTCTGCACCACAGCAAAATCCCAGCAGTTTACCTTGATGGACAGTTCTTTGAGCTTCTCTACTGTCAAGGTGACCTTGCCCATGAAGTCCTTGGAAATCATGTCCTTGTCAAACACATCCTACAAACACACACATACATTAAATATATAAAAGTACCATATTTTTCAGACTAAAAGGTGCACCTCCCAAATTTTACACAAAATTGAATTTTTGCTATCTTTTTTTTTTATAACTTTATTGTTCATTATATTAAAAGGCACAGGAGTCTCAGTACGGGACAGAAAAATCACCTTATAGTCTGTAAAATACAGAAATGAAACTGTACATATCACTACACAGACACTCATTGCTTTGTACTTTCTGCCACACATCCCTCACAGACTGACCAAGTAAGAGAGAAATGAGCTTAGACAACTGGTTCAAATAAAGTCAGAGTCAAATAGATGTGTCATTGTAAAATAACTTTGACTTGCTCCTCCATTATTTGCTTATAGCATAAACAAGAGTACAATATATCATTAACAAATCTTAGAAAATCATCACTATCTCTAATTCAACTTCCAATCACTCTGTAACATTTTCCAAAATTAAAAAAACACAAAAGCATCCACCTAGAATACAGTTCTACAAGTTTTCAATAATTTGATCAGTTGAGAATTTCTGGCTGTTGCAACTAAAAATGCATTTATGTTTACATAATTCTTCCCGTTTTCATTGTTCGAATCTTTAAGCTCTTGCAACAAAAATGCATTTTTGTTCATAGACATGCAGCCATATTCCTATTTTCAGACATGAGACCAGAGGAAAGTCAAGTTTCCTGAAAAGGTCATGGGGACCGGTGTAGGTCCCTGGTTGTCCTAAAAAAATCCTGATCCTGATCCAAGAAATTAACTTTAACGAAGTGGCTGTTGGAAGTGGGCTTCGTCTGAATGGGATGAACATGCTACATTGGCTTGTGGATTTGTGTACCAAAGCACGAGTGCTTCGTTCATGCTTCCATTAGCCACTCCCAGTCTACACCCACCCCCCTCCCATTTCTCAGTGGTCTCAAGAACAGCCCTGCTGGCTTTAAAATGTCATGAAATCAGGACATTTCCCATAAAACAAATCTCATGTCAGTATTTTTAACAGTGGAATCTCCCTTATAAGACCTTCAAAAATAATCCAAAATGAGGTCTTATAAAGAGAGGGGTCTTATAAGACAGGTGATTTTAATACTTACAAAGAAGGGCAATGTCTCAGAGAAGTAGGTCTTATGTGGGAGGGAGTCTTATAAATAGGTCTTATAAGGGAGGTTCCACTGTAATGAAGAATGTCCTACTTTTGTAAATCCAAAGGCAAAAAGAAAAAGTGTGTACTGACTATGGTCATGAGGGACCCTTCCTGCTTCATCTCCAGCGTGACCAGCTCGTTCCACTTGGGGAACAGCGTCTTCTTCTTCACAGAGGAGGTGAACGCTTTCTTGCCGTTCAGGGACACGATGCAGAAGGGGTCACTGAAACCTGTGTAAAATGGACAGCATGATTGCAGTCTTTCACAGTGCAAAGAAATGACATGTGGTTGAGTTCTGTCCAGTCAAGTAGCTGATCAACACTTTCCTGTAATTTAATAGATAACTGATTTATATAAGCATGGCTTGAATGGATTGACGGATTGAGAGAGAGAGAGAGAGAGAGAGAGAGAGAGAGAGAGAGAGAGAGAGAGAGAGAGAGAGAGAGAGAGAGAGAGAGAGAGAGCTGTTCAGAGACAAGAGCAAAAGGGGAGACTGAAGAGAGAGAGAGAAAATGGAGAGCATGATTGCAGAGCCTTTCACGAGAGAAGAGAGATTCTACGGAGAGCTGGAGAAGAGAGAGGGAGAGAGAGAAGTGAAGACTTTCTTGCTGTTCAGGAGAGAGAAGGGAGAGAGACCTGGAGAGAGAGAGAGGCTCTGTAGAGAGAGAGGGGAGAGAGAGAGAGATTAAGAGAGAGAGAGGGGAGAGAGAGAGAGAGAGAGAGAGAGAGAGAGAGAAGAGAGAGAGAGAGAGAGAGAGAGAGAGAGAGAGGTATATTTATTTTCTAATGATACTGTCTGAAATCTTGGGAGTATGAATTAAGGAAAGAAAAGTGGGCATTCTACATCTTTCATTTGAAAGCAATGACATCTTACTTCTTTTTTTTTAGTTTAAAGTATTATCTGACTTTCACAAGCAATCAAATCTACTTCTCATTTGGAAAAAGCAATGAGCAAGACTAGATACAGTCAAACCTCTATGATTAGTAAATCATCAAATCACTATAAGCGCTTCCCCACCCCCACCCCTTTGTTTCTTTTATCTTTCTTTCTTTTTCTATGGTCACATCCCTAAGTGCGTACAGTTACTTCCATACAAAGAAGTTGGTCGCCACCACAGAAGAAGAAGACGACTTCCAAAAAGTCAGAAAAAATGGGTCTTAACCTCTTGACTGCCACCAACGTATTACATACTGACCTGATGACATCACTGATGACGTCATCAGATGAAGAGGAATAACTCTGATATGCTGGCTTTTTGCTCTAACACAGTCAAGAGAGTTATATCCCCAGACCATTTTGCCAGATTGGCTCTATCAGTTGTCTTTTTCATGGCATGATTTGCCCAATGATTTTTTCTTTTATTTTCTCTGGCAGTCAAGGGGTTAACTTGGAGGGGTCTTACAACAGAGGTCACTTTCATACATAAAAGCTACACATAAGCTACATTAATTCGCTTTAAAAAATCAATCTTAAATGAGACTATGTCGTTTAATGGAGTGTTATATTAATAGAGGTTTGGCTGTACAATAAAGAAGCTAGCTAACAGGATAACCAGCACACATTCATTCTTACCATTCCTGTCCATGGCAACCAGGTCTTTGCCTTGCAGAATGGTCAGCTCCGCGATCAGCTTGTCTGCGATTTAGAAACAATATACATCACTTAACATCATCATTAATAAGAGCTTCTATTTACTTTCTATCAATAGAACATCTTGAGAGAGAGAGAGAGAGAGAGAGAGAGAGAGAGAGAGAGAGAGAGAGAGAGAGAGAGAGAGAGAGAGAGAGAGAGAGAGAGGGGGGGGGGGGGGGGGGGGGGGGGGGGAGGGAGAGAGAGAGAGAGAGAGAGAGAGAGAGAGAGAGAGAGAGAGAGAGAGAGAGAGAGAGATGCGTCTCACTTTAAGTTCTTGGTAGGGCTGCATATCTAAGTCTACTCTTAATCCTTAATCAGGCTGCATTTCAAAGTCTCTCTTTCAAACTACAGCCAGGCTGCATTTCAAAGTCTCTCTTTCAATCTACAGCCAGGCTGCATTTCAAAGTCTCTCTTTCAAACTACAGCCAGGCTGTATTTCAAAGTCTCTCTTTCAATCTACAGCCAGGCTGCATTTCAAAGTCTCTCTTTCAAACTACAGCCAGGCTGCATTTCAAAGTCTCTCTTTCAAACTACAGCCAGGCTGTATTTCAAAGTCTCTCTTTCAATCTACAGCCAGGCTGCATTTCAAAGTCTCTCTTTCAATCTACAGCCAGGCTGCATTTCAAAGTCTCTCTTTCAATCTACAGCCAGGCTGCATTTCAAAGTCTCTCTTTCAATCTACAGCCAGGCTGCATTTCAAAGTCTCTCTTTCAATCTACTGCCAGGCTGCATTTCAAAGTCTCTCTTTCAATCTACAGCCAGGCTGCATTTCAAAGTCTCTCTTTCAATCTACAGCCAGGCTGCATTTCAAAGTCTCTCTTTCAATCTACAGCCAGGCTGCATTTCAAAGTCTCTCTTTCAATCTACTGCCAGGCTGCATTTCAAAGTCTCTCTTTCAATCTACAGCCAGGCTGCATTTCAAAGTCTCTCTTTCAATCTACAGCCAGGCTGCATTTCAAAGTCTCTCTTTCAATCTACTGCCAGGCTGCATTTCAAAGTCTCTCTTTCAATCTACTGCCAGGCTGCATTTCAAAGTCTCTCTTGTAATTCTCCAGCTAGGCTGCCTTTTTAAAGTTTCCCCTTTGAAGGTCATAATTAGAATATTTTGAGAAGAGAGAGAGAGAGAGAGGGGGGGGGGGGGTAGTAAATATCATGGGAAGAGATGTGTCTCTCTTTTAGTTCTTGGTTAGGCTGCATATCTAAGTCTACTCTTAATCCTTAATCAGGCTGCATTTCAAAGTCTCTCTTTCAATCTACTGCCAGGCTGCATTTCTAAGTCCCCTTTTGTAATTCTCCACTAGGCTGCCTTTAAGTTCCCCTTTAATCCATAGCCAGGTTGTATTTATAACTCTCCCACTTAATCCCAGAGATGCCTACCAGAACTTTTGACTTTCAGCAACAAAAACCTTTAAAAATTCAGAACGCACCACGATTTTCAGGAAGATACAGTGGAAGCTCCCTTATAAGACCTCCCATTATAAGACTCCCTCCCATATAAGACCTACTTCTCTGAGACATTGCCCTTCTTTGTAAGTATTAAAATTACCTCCCTTATAAGACCCCTCCCTTATAAGAACTCATTTTGGATGATTTTTGAAGGAGGTTCCACTGTAGCAAGAAAATGTTGTTTACTAAGCTTAGTTACTATTGCCAATGTGCTTCCTCTTGCTATGCCAAGTCACAAGAGAAAGGTTCGCAAAATGTAGGAAGTTGATCTTTCATTTTCTTCCTTGGCATGATGAACTGCTCGTTTTGCGTGTTTGGGATCGCTCGGTTTTGAGCAGAAAATGCTTGCACCATCTAGCCAAAATAGCCTTTGGATTCACTATTTCACACACATAATGTTCTCATCCCTAGCTGGTGCATTTGTGCCATAATGTTCAAGTGCTTGGGCTGTTGAGATGATCCCTGGAGTCATTAAGCCATGGTAAGACAACAAAACACTCATTTGAAGGCATACTATACAGCAGCACAGAAAGGCAGTGACATCATCCAATCAGAAGCTTCATAATGGCTGCTGCAGTCCACAATTTCAAAGTCACTAAATGGTGATTTTCAGTATTCTGGAACAGGCAGTGAAAAATCATATTTTCAGAACACCGTCACCAGTTTTCTTAGTTTTCAGGACAAATATGGGCCTGTCGTGATGGCAGGCATCTGAACGAAATTTAAGGTTTTTACGTCCTCTCGACCTGGGAAGGCACATATGGGACATAATGGCAGGCATCTCAGTAATCATTAACAAGGCTATTTTTCTCAGTCTCCCTCTAGGCTGTATTTCTAGTTAAACATGGCTGAAAATGTTTCACGATTAGAACAAAAACGCACCTTCCAATATCTCATCCATGTAATGTGCAGCGGAAAGTGAGCGACGGGCATCTCCCTGCACAAAGGGAATAAATAAACTCATTATTATTGCAATGAAAAGGACACAATCACTCTATTAATAATCATGAAACTATGATAAGGCAATGATCTCCCCTGATGGAAGGGGTACTACTATTCATTATAGCATAAACAAGAAAACATAAGGAGAAAAATAAGCAAGAAAACATGGAGAAAAATAAACAAGAAAAAATACAGAGAAAAATTAACAAGAAAGCATACGGAGAAAAATAAACAAGAAAATATGCAGAGAAAAATCACAAGTGTTTTCCCATAAATGTATGGATGCAACTGGAGAAAATCCCAAAACAAGCAAGGCAGGGGTCCAGGGGCCACCCAGGCCGAGTCCCTGTTGGCGGGTCAGGGGGGCAACGCCCCCCTTAAGCTGAAGAAAAATCAAAATCATACTCAATTTGAAGCTTATTCCAGGCTTGTAAAGTGAGAATTCAACACCTTTTTCCCCTTGAACTTTTAATCAAATTTTTTTGTGTGGAAAAAGTCGCCGCCTTGCATCCAAGGCAAGGTCGCATCCATGTAAATGTGACAATAAAAACAACAGTATGGACTAAAAAAACAACAACTGTTCTATGACTAAAAACATACATAATGAAAAGTGAATATAAAAATGAAGCTCTTTTAGGTGTGTGGGGGGAGGGGGGGGGGGGGATGATCTTATACACAAAAAAAGTTTGAAAATATACAGACAAATAAAAATTACAGTTATCAAACACTGAAGATAGCATTGAATCAGTGATTGCTTAAGCTACAGAAAACTGTTCCAAGTACTTATATCTTGACAAAACAATGCCGTCCACTTTCAGACATATTCAACAGAGCAACCAAACAAATGAAAGCTCATCTTGACGCATTTGCACACATTAATGATCAAAAGCAAGTGATGAACATCAAACACACAACATCCAAGCATGTGCCTCGAAAAATGCCACACACAGCTAAGCAATGTGAAATTTGCACAAATGACACAACAAGCTAAGAATGTGTATGACGCATGTTGTAACACGGAAACACGCCAGAAAGTGACATGCATGCTACAACACACAGTTTGATCAAGTGACTGAAAAATGAAGTCATGACACCATTAAAACAGTGGCGATGAAAAACAATTTTGAGGTCATTCATCTATTGCCAGCAATTGGATTATGTATGAAAGAGAGAGAGAGAGATAGAGAGAGAGAGAGAGAGAGAGAGAGAGAGAGAGAATTCCGAACTCCGAAATGTTTTGATGATTTAGGCCCACAGCCCCTATTATGACATCGCAAGAATAACATGACAAATAATCAAGGAGAGAGAGAGAGAGAGAGAGAGAGAGAGAGAGAGAGAGAGAGAGAAGAGAGAGAGAGAGAGAGAGAGAGAGAGAGAGAGAGAGAGAGAGAGAGAGAGAGAGAGAGGGGGAGAGAGAGAGAGAGACAGAGATGAATAGAGAGAAGAGAGAGAGAGAGAGAGAGAGAGAGAGAGAGAGAGAGAGAGAGAAGAGAGAGAGAGAGTGCAATAGGAAGACAGCCATACAGAGATGAATAGACAATTTAAAGATAAATGAAAGATTAACAGAAATTATCAGAGAAAAAGTGGGGAGGGAGAGGAGGTTGAGGCAATACTGAGATTGAGAAAAACACAGAAGGGAACAAGACCAAAATGGAATTCAGACACCAGGGGGCAGACAAAAAGAATGAACGAGACAGAAAGAAATAAGGAAATACTGAAAGAGACAGACCCACACGAAGATTAATATTTAATATGGTCTCTAAATGGTCTTATACGTGGGGTGATCCAAAAGTCTTGACAGTTGGCCTGCCATATTGCAAGCGCCACAGCGGTGCCAATCTGATTAATGAACAAAGCCACAATAACAAACAATCAAAAGATAGGGCACATCAAGAGGCCGTGAGGCCTGGCTGCCCTGAAGATCTGACCTGACCAGATCTGACCTGACCTGACAAGTGTACATAAAAAAGTAAGATGTCAAATAAAAGCTTGGCCTTTTCCCTATTTGCTTGCATACGCCTATGAATGATGCCACAATATTTCATCACCTATGATGTCATTGAAAATATGATGTCATCAACTGTGGTTGAAAAACATGGATCCAAATCCTGAACAGCTGAGGTTTTATGTTTTTACAAGGTTCAAACTTGGAGAGACTCCAATCAAAATTCATGCTGATTTGATTTATGTGTGTACGTCACACAGGACAGTTTGCAGATGGATTCAAAATTTCAAAGATGGAAAAGCTGACTTTAAAGATGAATACCGCTTTGGGCGTCCTTGTGATGCCAGGAACGAGCACGATATCCTGCTGGTAAAGAAAGCCGTTGAAGAGAACCAACATATTACAATTCGGGAGATAAGTGAAACACATGGGCTTTCATATGGTACAGTTGAACGGATCCTGCGTCAAGATCTTCAGCTAAAAAAAAAATCGCTGCAAAATGGGTACACCTGTTGACAAATCAACAAAAGAAGCAGAGGGTTTTGTGTGCCAAGAAATTGCTGGAGATGTTTGAGCCAAATGGCCCAAAACGGCTGTGTGACGTAGTCACCGGAGATGAAACTTGGATCTCATTTTATGGCATCCCAAGCAAGCGGTCCAATATGGCGTGGGTGAGTGCTGACCAGGAGAGACCAGTTGTTCTTCGTCCATCTTTTCAGAGTCGGAAGAGGCTTTTCTCCATTTTTGTCAGCACCCAAAGCTCAGTATCAGTCGACATACTTCCAGAGAAATGCACACTCACTGCCAGCTATTATGTTGGAACAGTTTTGTCAAAAGTGGCTGGGTCTGTCTGTGAGCAGCGCCCAACCGTTGGTACCAGCAAAACAATGCTCCTGCATGACAATGCCAGTGCTCACAAAGCCAAGGTCACCATGACCTATCTAGAAGAGCAATCTACCAAGTTCTTCCACATCCACCTTACAGTCCAGACATGTCACCATGTGACTTTTGGTTGTTTCCACTTCTGAAGGAAAACCTCTCTGGCAAGAAGTTTTCAAGGATACAGGACTTGGGAAAAGCGGTGAAATCACAGCTGGACACCATACCTCTGCTGGAGTATCAAAATGCCTTTGTTTCTTGGCTGACCCGACTGCAACTTTGTGTGGAAAGAGGAGAGTACTTCGAGGGACTGCAAAGAAATGGTAAGTTTCGAGCAATAAACACGGCCGTTAGAGACCAAGTGTCAAGACTTTTGGATCATCCCATGTAAGTGTTTTAAAACAATTAGATCAATGCATTTTCTTCAGCTAGGCTAGTCTTTAGACTGTGTTTTCTCAAAATGTCTGAGTCACCCTACCCTGCTTATGGAACGGAAAAAGATACAAGAATGGTTCTTGTATCACTAGAAAGAGAATTGTCTGATTTTTTCAAATGTATAATTTTCTCAGAATGGTCAGTTTAACACTTAATGTCCCTTTCATGGTGCTGGGTCACATTTATGGGGGGGGGGGGGTAAATAGATACAATAATTAAAGAGAATGAGAGAAACGAAATAGATACAAACAACAGTAAAGAAATAGGGAAAGTGTACAGGAAAGTCAACAAATATGTTTTAAAACTGTATCAACTTAACGCAAAGCCATATGAAATTCGTAATGAAATTGCTATAATTCAGCTGCAATTCTTTTTTCACAGCATCTTGTGTGGCACACCAGACCACATTAGTATCTCATTTATTGTTTACTTTCTTTAAATTTGCCCACAATATAAAAGAGAGAGAAAAATAGAGATTTTACGCCTTCTGGGCCGAAGGGCCATTTGAAATTATGCAGATACTGAGAAAAGGAAAGGATTTTGAATAAGGATACAGATAGTTACAACAACAATATAAAACAAAAGTCCAAACACATTTAAAATCTGAGTATGCAAACTAGCAATGGATTCACAATATTACATCATTTCAAATTTGTTTGAATTTGAGCCTGCAAAGCAACTTACTGATATATTACCCAGAGTAAACATTCCAAGAGGAGAAAAAAAAGTCGCTTAAAAAAATCGTCATGCAACTCATTCAGAGCATGCTCAAGAGAACAAATGAATATTGGATTTAATGTCCTCCCGGTCCTAAGGATTCATGTGGGCTCAGGAGACCTTTATTTTAAATACTATTCACACAAGGAATGAGAAAGGTACTAGACAGGTGAGTCTAGCTTACACAAATCGGAGATCACATAAAAAGATGCGTGTGCATCAACTTACTTGTTCTCAACAAAACCATGTTAGCCCTTATCATGCTCTACAACAAAAAATTATCACATGATCTTCACCAGAAAGCTGATAAAACAAGAGTTGTGCAATCACTTTTAACTTTCAGCAAACTTTACAGTCATCCACCCAATTTCAACCCCAACCTAGCCTGAATAGACAAAGAAAACAAAAACAAACCTTATATCCCCACACTGTCTTATTATAACTACTGTAATCAACAAGTAGAGCATAGCATGGGAAGTTGAATTGAAAGCATTCACCTTCCAGCCTGATTTTTTATTTTTTTAGAGTATGGTAATATCATCTGGTGCCCGTATTTAAAACGTCAGTCAGCTTCTATTGAAAGGGTACAGAGGAGAGCAACCAAGATGGTTAAAAGTTGTAAAGATTTTAATTACCCAGATAGATTAAAAAATTTAAACCTCCATTCATTAAAAGGAAGACGTGTTAGGGGAGACCTTATACAGATGAACAAAATTTTTAACAACTTAGATGACATTAGCATTGATTCTCTTTTTACACTATCCATTTATAACAGCACTAGAAATCAAGAGGGAAAATTGCATATACAGCGTTGTAATACTAACAGGCGTAAACATTGTTTTAGTAATCGAGTTGCTAACCTCTGGAATTTACTAACACCTAACCTAAAAAGAGCACCAACACTAAATACCTTCAAAAATCTCCTTGACAAAGATGAAAATTTTAGTCAACTATTTTTTGAACATGATGATTGAATTACAATCATAATTTTAAAAGGCATGCTTATGCAAACAAAACAGTGTCAATGAAGGGACGTTTATAAGCCGCGAGGCTTAGGCTTGAGCCAGTCCCACACTATACTACATATACTATACTATACTAAATCATTTTATACTACATAAAATATACACTTTCCTAACAAATGTCATTGCAAACTATCAAAAAAACAGATTTTTTAGTCATACACATTCAACTTGAAATCCTCCATGTATGACAGATCTGAGTGGTGATTACCAAGGTCTTGGTGAAGCTACATGATTTATCACATATTAAGATTACAAAAAGCTGCGGCTATTTTAACCAGAAGAGATCAACAAAGTAATGTAATCAGAACATTTTCAGATCACAATTTTATTTCTTTTAAGTCGATGCACTCAACGCTTTTTTCTTTTATGGTTCAGTAGTTGTACTCAATGCAAGCAAACACATCAGAAATAAGACCATTAAGATATAAAAAAAAAATTTTTTAAATAAACAAAAAAACAATAACAGAAATAAGGACCAACAGGAGGGTTTTTTTCCAGAGACCTGACACCTTTTTATGGCGCATAAAACTATATGCTATGAACAAAGGTTTCTTTGAGCTAAAATATTGGGTTAACAAGAATACGTTCATAAGGCTTTGCCATGGTACGTGAAGTTCATTCAGAAATTTGTGATTATTGGAACATCAAGGTCTTGTTAACTGTACTCCATGTATACATTGGGGTACTGTTTGTTCATATGTGCTTACCTTATTAAGTTTTTACAGCACTCTGAAGAAAATCAAGAGTACGAAACAAAAACATTCAACCAAACAATTAATAAAGTAATGGAAAAAGAAAAATAATGTAAGAAAGTAAACATTTCAGGTTTTTTAAGTAACAGATTTATGGCTGTACATCCAAAACAAATTATAAAAAAACGAAAAAAACATGTCAGGAGTGGAAGAGGGGAGAAAGAGGTGGAGGTGGGTGGAAGAGTAAAAGGATTTGAAGAAATTGGAAGATATCGACAAGGAATCACAACCATTTTCTTATGAAATTAAAGATATGTATGCCGACAAAGTGTCCGCTTGACCCAAAAATTCAATAATATAAAATAAGAACACCTGAAAATGCAAACACATAAAAATCTAAATATCTTGATGCAGCAGCTAAGAATGAATTCAAATAAAACACATTAACCAAGGAGAAAATACAAAATCCCAACATAAACATGAAAACAATATCCAAAATATCCTGCACAACCCGACAAATGTGCTGATGGGCGACCGCTTAAGACAGTGCCTTAAATGATCCAATGGGAGGCATTTGCGTACTGTGTCGATAAACTTTTAAAGCATAGCAGTGGATTTCTTTTACGCGCAAATGACAAGGGTGAGAAGACAAATTCAGTTGCAGTTTTATTCATTGGTCGGTTGTGAACACCACTATGCTTTCGATTTTACCGGCACAGTGCAGACATGCCTACCCCCAAATTTGCTTTTCAGGAACACTCACACTCAAAATCAGTAACAGAGCATGATTTTCAGGAACATAGCTTCCATCCAGCATCCATCTTCATGGAATTTGCGCACTCCACGCTTGAACTGCCAAGCGCGTAGCCGGTCAAATTTTGGCTCGACCTTGGTGAAAGACGATTGGTTGAAAAGCTCTCTCGGAAAACTTTGGGGCTGACTTTTGTAAGCTTTCGGTATTGCTTTCCCGCCTCTCTATAATGATATAGATCTCTCTCTCTCTCTCTCTCTCTCTCAGACGCTCAACCACCAGTTGGCATCGCAATTTTTTGTTGTTGATGTTTTTCCCGTAACATGCGCCTGTTTTCCGTATTTTCGGAACACACTGCCAAAATCAATACATTTCCGTAACAAATACGGATAACCCGTGACGGTAGGCATGTCTGACAGTGCGCAAATGCATCCCATTGGGTCAATTAAAGTACCATCTTAAACGGTCTCCCATCGGCGCATTTGCAATGTTGTGCAGGATATTTTTACATTGCATAAGAATTCAGACTTGTGGCTATTACAACATTAGAAAGTGCATACATGTTACTTAAAGCACTCAAAGCGGTGTCTGAAATTTTCGAAGGAAGTGGTCCGTAACTTTTTTTTAATAGTATATAACTGACAGATTAAACAAAAGAGTCACCAATACAACTTTTCACAAAGCCTAATGAATATTTATAAGCAAATGGTTTGTTAGATCCCTTGACCAATTATTGCACCATCAAAGCTGAAACAATGTGCACAGATTAGTTGGGTTTTTTAAATCCCAGATCAAAGGGGAACAAATCTTTGTTACAACAATTTCTAGCTCTAGTTGTTATTCCATCTCTCTGAATTAGAATACCCGCTACCACCAATTAATACCAACACCTTTCTCTTATTATTTATCTTATCTTGCCAATGCTTGTTTAACTTTTGTTATTCTGTTTGAAAATAAATAATTACACAGGTCATGTCTTCCACCCAATGATAAGTTAAAAGAAGAAAAAATGGTAACAAACTAAATTATGAATAAAGGGTTTCTCTAATCCTGCTGTTATTGTTTGCCATTAACGAAACACCTTATTATCTAACTACCACTAAATTGAACTTCTTTAAACCAAGGAAAAAAAATTAAATAATGAATACAAAATTTAAAAAATTAAATAATGAATACAAAATTTAAAAAATACCAGTACTTACCACTAACACCTTTAACTGTTAATATCAACAATCCAGCATTATACAACGATAAATAAAAACATAATAATAACACTGTAAAAAAATAAAACAATTCCCAAAAACTTTCTCCACATAATCCCCCAAAAAATAACGACAAAAGAAAATTGGATTCTGAAAACATTTACATGCTAGACAGTTAAAAGCATTTGGGTCCAGGGAGCAAAAAAGCAAGCACCATGCAGAATATATATTATTTTTAAAACAGAAAATTTCTGAAGCTAAACAGTTTGAACGGATGTAGTACCAATTCGCGCTCATCTTCTTTCTCAGAGTCTCCCAAAACAGGGGAGGGTTGATGATGGGTTCTAGAGCTGCTCTGTACAAGTAAAAGACATACAACAGTGGTGCTGTTAGAACTGATAGGAAACGGACAAAAAAGAATCAACGGAGGACAAAATAAAAGCAGGCGAAAGGTCTGATCTGGAGACAAATCAATCATTGTTCTATGCATCTCACTTGAAGCAAAACATCTGAATCCTATACAGGCAAATAAGAACACTGTCTCTCAGTTAATTTCCTTTTATATTTTAGCTTTTCAAACATAATTCTTCAATATTTAGCATACCATATATTACAGACTATAAGGCGATTTTTTTTCCTAGACTGAGACTCCTGAGCCTTATGATGTGACTGATAATATAGTAAGAAACTATAATAACAAAATCTGAATTTTGTGTAAATTTTTGAGGGGTGCGCCTTATAATCAGGCCTTGTAGTCCATAAAATACGGAAGTCTTTGATTCCCCGTTTCAATTTCACGAGAGAAAAAAATGTTAAAGTACTTACTTATGCATGTCCATATTTTTGCAAAGAGATCAGGTAATCAAGCAAAACAAATCTACAAGTAAGAATAAAGTAATAGAAAATGAACGTGGTGGAATTCCTTAAAAATCTGAAAATCTAGCCCTGTATGGGTATTGTAAGACACTGTTATATAGCAATGTTACACAGTATGACCATTCTGTACAAGTGCTAGCACGATTCACAGTGCAGTATTTAAAAATATACAGTGCATGATTAAAACCATCACAATATTTATTTTGGGGTAGTACAGGGAGTGAGTGTGTGTGTTGGGGGGGGAGTACAATGTGAAAGCATGACTGAATCCAACAACCAGTTGTTGTACATATTGAACACACGACAAATGCAGAAAATGCACATCTGAGAAAAAAAGATGTAAACAAGAAATATATACATGTAATAAAGAGAGAAAGTAGACAAATAGATATGTGACTAACGAAAAAAAATAAAGTGAAAGTAAAGTTTATTATTTAGAAAACATATACTAACTGTAAAATCACCTAGAAAACTCTCGCAACACAGCACTAACCACTATGAAAACTAATAAATTGATTCATGTGTTTTCCTTAAAACACTGTCAAAAACAAGTTATATGATTCATTCGATTAGGTTAAAATACAGATGAAATAAAAAAAGTTACAAACTTGAGCAATTCAAAGAAATTTTTTTTAAAAATGTGTACACAGTTAAAACAAAAAAAAAACGCTCCTGCCTTCTGTTTTGTTACAACAAAAATGGGGCACTACCCTAAAATACTAATTTTACACACACTTTCCAAACTGTATGATAATAATAATGATGATGACAAAGAAGAAAATACACAAATCTGTGAAAGACTATCTTAAGAACCGGACGCTATCTACGTGAGTGCACAACAACAAAAGAGGGAGCATGAATACTCACCGGCATCTAAAAATAAGGTGCAAGGGGACGGGGACAAGACAGAGACATGGCATGAGATGAAGCGCAGCACATTTCACGAATGAAAACGTATCGCGCCTGTAGTTTCCAAACCACAAAACGCAATTCTTTCCACATTTCTCTTAGTCTACTAATAGATCTACTGATTAGGATGACTGCTTTTGTTCTAAATTGAATTATGAAGGTTCTATAAGTGTATATCATACATATGTGTGTGTTTGTTCCCTTTCATCTTTCTGAAAATAATATTTTGGATGTCTGGCAAGTATAACAACAATATCACATTTTACAAATGAAAGCACATCATAATCTTGGAAAGAAGCATGCTGAATGTTGTCAATCAAAGCATGTACTGATGTAGCATTTCATAAATGAAAGCATGTCCTTTAAATATTAAAAGCATGTTGCATCTCATTATATAAGAGAACAGTACATGTCTTATTTCTTGAATGAAAGCTTGTCATGCCGTAGGAATTCAAACTTTATCATGTCTGGTTATTGAGAGCAAGCTTCATAACAAATGTGTTGGCATGTCTTAGTCTATGAATAAAAACATATACTTCAATGAATGAACAAATGGAGGGAATGATGAAGGAAAGCTGGTTTTATTTCATGAATGAAAGAAAGTGAAGGCTTTAATTATCTCTTCAGTGGAAATATGTCAAGTTTCAAGAAATGGGAGCATGTCGCATTTTCTGAATGACGTGATAAAGAGAGACATTAACAAACTTTCAAAGAAAACAAAAGCTGTGTCTGAATGTGTGTGTGTGTGTGTGTGTGTGTGTGTGTGTGTGTGTTGTTTTCACCTCACCTCTGTGTGTGTGTTGTGTGTGTTATGTGTGGTGTGTGTGTGTGAATCAGAATCAGAATCAAAGTTTATTGTCCTTTAAAACCAATACAAGGTTTTATATGACACTGATAAAATAACAATAACGTAATAATAACAATTTATAAAGTTCAGTTACGGAACTTTTTGTGTTTTTTAGTTTTTTGATAAATACTTCTGGGTTTTTCCCCCTTCTTTCTTTGTGCTAGTTGTGTGTGTGTGTGTGTGTGTGTGTGTGTGTGTGTGTGTGTGCGTGTGCATGAGTGCGTGTGTTCTGTTCACCTCACCCACCCAACCCCAACATCGCAAGCACAGTGATATAACATCCATTATTTGCAAAGTGCTGCAGGGGACTGACAATTAACTGTGCAAATCATACAGACCAATGTGTTGAACATCACATTTGTGTTTAATTTCTGCAGCTCAACTGACAACACAAAAAACTTACCAAATATGCATTGTTTATGTGCAATAACAAAGGACAAACGTGCTAACATCTAAAATCAAATCACGTTTTATTGAAGAAACACTCTTTCATTACTGATCAACAAACTATTCTGCCCTTTTTTTAACCACTATACTTATTTGTACAGACTAGTATCTGAGAATATCAAACTTATCGCCTTGGCTTAAGGCTGTGTCGGGCCAATTCACATAAGCTAGAACACCAAATATGTTCTGCATAGTTGTGTGGGGATTGTCTTTAGCCATGACAAGCTCCTAGCATAACATCATCAGTCCAAAATCCTCCAAAGTCGGAGTGTAGCTGTCCATGTGATGGGATAATAAAAAAAACAGTCACACACGTTATGTTCTCACCCCTAGCTGGTGCATATGTACCATAGTGTTCAAGTGTTTCGGCTGTTGGGATGATCCCCGGAGTCTTTAATCCAGGGTACGACAACAACAACAACAATATGAAAATTATACAGTAAAATTATACAGTAAAATTATACAGTAACAAACATAAAATTTAATCTAAAAACTAAATTTGTAAACGACACAATGTAATTTGTGTTCACACATTTTCTAAAGCAATGCATCCCTCACATTTGCAATCATACAACGAATACTAACAATGATAACAAACAGTGAACTCACCATAGAGGATGGAGACACTAGGTCTTCGCGGTACAAGTACTCATCTCCCTTGAAGCCAAACCCAAGGTCCCGAAATCGCTCTGAAACATAGCAAGTTAGTTACTTGTACAGTGAAACACCGGACACCCTTTTAAAAAAGTTAGTTAGTTAGTCTATTATAGTCCCGTCGCTGAAACAGTCTAAAATTTAACATTACATTTTATTGTGAGTGCACAACAACAAAAGAGGGAGCATGAATACTCACCGGCATCTAAAAATAAGGTGCAAGGGGACGGGGACAAGACAGAGACATGGCATGAGATGAAGCGCAGCACATTTCACGAATGAAAACGTATCGCGCTGTTAGTTTCCAAACCACAAAACGCAATTCTTTCCACATTTCCCTTAGTCTACTAATAGATCTACTGATTAGGATGACTGCTTTTGTTCTAAATTGAATTTTGAAGGTTCTATAAGTGTATATCATACATATGTGTGTGTTTGTTCCCTTTCATCTTTCTGAAAATAATATTTTGGATGTCTGGCAAGTATAACAACAATATCACATTTTACAAATGAAAGCACATCATAATCTTGGAAAGAAGCATGCTGAATGTTGTCAATCAATGTACTGATGTAGCATTTCATAAATGAAAGCATGTCCTTTAAATATTAAAACCATGTTGCATCTCATTATAAGAGAACAGTACATGTCTTATTTCTTGAATGAAAGCTTGTCATGCCGTAGGAATTCAAAACTTTATTATGTCTGGTTACTGAGAACAAGCTTCGTACCAAATATGTTGGCATTGTCTTAGTCTATGAATAAAAACATACTTCAATGAATGAACAAATGAAGGGAATGATGAAGGAAAGCTGGTTTTATTTCATGAATGAAAGAAAGTGAAGGCTTTAATTATCTCTTCAGTGGAAATATGTCAAGTTTCAAGAAATGGGAGCATGTTCCATTTTCTGAATGATGTGATAAAGAGAGACATTAACAAACTTTCAAAGAAAACAAAAGCTGTGTCTGAATGTGTGTGTGTGTGTGTGTTGTTTTCACCTCACCTCTGTGTGTGTGTTGTGTGTGTTGTGTGTGGTGTGTGTGTGTGAATCAGAATCAGAATCAAAGTTTATTGTCCTTTAAAACCAATACAAGGTTTTATATGACACTGATAAAATAACAATAACGTAATAATAACAATTTATAAAGTTCAGTTACGGAACTTTTTGTTTTTTTTATTTTTTTGCTAAATACTTCTGGGTTTTTCCCCCTTCTTTCTTTGTGCTAGTTGTGTGTGTGTGTGTGTGTGTGTGTGTGTGTGTGTGCGTGCGTGTGCATGAGTGCGTGTGTTCTGTTCACCTCACCCACCCAACCCCAACATCGCAAGCACAGTGATATAACATCCATTATTTGCAAAGTGCTGCAGGGGACTGACAATTAACTGTGCAAATCATACAGACCAATGTGTTGAACATTTTCACATTTGTGTTTACTTTCTGCAGCTCAACTGACAACACAAAAAAACTGACCAAATATGCATTGTTTATGTGCAATAACAAAGGACAAACGTGCTAACATCTAAAATCAAATCACGTTTTATTGAAGAAACACTCTTTCATTACTGATCAACAAACTATTCTGCCCTTTTTTTAACCACTATACTTATTTGTACAGACTAGTATCTGAGAATATCAAACTTATCGCCTTGGCTTAAGGCTGTGTCAGGCCAATTCACATAAGCTAGAACACCAAATGTTGTTATGTTCTGCATAGTTGTGTGGGGATTGTCTTTAGCCATGACAAGCTCCTAGCATAACATCATCAGTCCAAAATCCTCCAAAGTCGGAGTGTAGCTGTCCATGTGATGGGTTAATCAAAAAACCAGTCACACACGTTATGTTCTCACCCCTAGCTGGTGCATATGTACCATAGTGTTTAAGTGTTTTGGCTGTTGGGATGATCCCCGGAGTCTTTAATCCAGGGTACGACAACAACAACAACAACAATATGAAAATTATACAGTAACAAACATAAAATTTAATCTAAAAACTAAATTTGTAAACGACACAATGTAATTTGTGTTCACACATTTTCTAAAGCAATGCATCCCTCACATTTGCAATCATACAACGAATACTAACAATGATAACAAACAGTGAACTCACCATAGAGGATGGAGACACTAGGTCTTCGCGGTACAAGTACTCATCTCCCTTGAAGCCAAACCCAAGGTCCCGAAATCGCTCTGAAACATAGCAAGTTAGTTACTTGTACAGTGAAACACCGGACACCCTTTTAAAAAAAGTTAGTTAGTTAGTCTATTATAGTCCCGTCGCTGAAACAGTCTAAAATTTAACATTACATTTTATTTTTTACATCATTGATAAATGTATGACTCGCATACACACACACACAAGAGCACACATATGACACAGCATTACGTCATTAGCTCTCTCTCTCACACACAACACTGACTGTCTCACACACGCACATGCACACACAGAGGAAAGAAGGTGGCAGAGTGGTTAAAACATTTGCCTGCAAATTCAATGCATGAGTGACCTGGATTCGAATCCTGGCCTCATTCTTTATTTCCAGTTCGACTGGAAAATTGAACTGAATGTCGAGTCCTTCAGATGGACACATAAAGCAAGTCTGACCCATGCGCTTTACACACATAAAAATACGCCTCTACCCTCCTCACACCCCCCCCCCAAAAAAGGGCGGCGCTGTACTGGCGGTAACGCACTCTCCAGGTGGGAGCAGCCTGAACTTTACAGAACAGAGACAAGTGTCTGTGACAAGAAAATACCAAATACCCTACACACTCATAGCCACACACACAGTGTCTTACACACACACACACTCACATTCACACATGCGCACGCGCACACACACACGCGCGCACTGTCACACATACACGCACAAACCACAAATGCACAGGCAAATAAAGATTCTCACCAGACTTGGCGACAGAGGCCACAGGCCTGAAGAGAACGGACACAGTGATGTGACCACAGGTCTTGTCAGAGACAAAGCCCTCCTCAGGTCGGTTGTAGCCCAGTGTCAGTGACCGCTTGACCACACAGGTCTCCTCCTGGCAATCAATACATTGCGTGCTTAACTGCTGAAAATGTGCTTCACAAGGATAATGTCATTTCTTGCCTCAGAAAAACTATTGCCTCAAAAAAACTTACAGTGGAACCCCGCCTAATGGGCACCTCAGTATCGCGGACATCCCGGTAATCCGGACAGTTTACACTCAGTCTCTTCTGTTCTTATTTACAGGGATGTGAGAGGACCCAAAATAAAAAAGCTTACTGGATCCATGGGCCACCTCCGGTCCCCGGTGGGGACTGCGCGGTAGGAGTGTAAAGAGCATAAATGTGGTGTGTGTGACTGTGTAAATAAAGTGTAAAGCTCTATAAACAAGGTGTGTGTGTGTGTGTGTGTGCATGTGTCTATGAGTATGTGAGTCAAGTGTAAACACTAGGTGTGCATGTGTCTATGAGTATGCGAGTCAAGTGTAATCACTAGGTGTGTGTGTGTGTGTGTGTGACTATAAATAAGTATGTGAACAAAGTTTAAAGACTAATATTATGCATGTATAGATGAGTGTGTCACTGTGTGTTGTGTGTGTGTGTGTGTGTGTGTGTGTGTGTGAGAGAGAGAGAGAGAGAGAGAGAGAGAGAGAGAGAGAGAGAGAGAGAGAGAGAGAGAGAGAGAGAGAGAGAGAGAGAGAGAGAGAGAGAGAGAGAGAGAGAGAGAGAGAGAGAGAGAGAGAGAGAAACTTAAGTATGTGAACAAAGTTTAAAGACTATACATGTATAAGCCTAGAGCAGCAGATGTGTGTATGAGACTTGAGTGTGTGTGTGTGTACATATGTGTGTGAGACTTAAGCATGTGAGCAAAGTGAAACTGCATGATGTATTAGCAGATGTGTGTGTGAGAGAAAATGAGAGAGAGAGAGAGAGAGAGAGAGAGAGAGAGAGAGAGAGAGAGAGAGAGAGAGAGAGAGAGAGAGAGAGAGAGTATGAAAAGGGGAAACTGTGTGTGTGCGTGCGTGTGCGTGTTTCTCACTCAACGAGTCATTGGAGTTTGAAGAAGCACCTTTGAAAAATTTCAAAGATAACGCTTAATTCATGCTTCGAATCTTTGCATTGTCATGGTCCTTTTTTTTTTTACGTGGTCAAACACAGCAGCCTTTCCTCCTGTGTGCATAGCTGCCCGTCACAATCAACTTTCCCGAGTTTCCAATTCAACTTTATTGATGAAATCGCTGACAGACACGTATCTTAATGACCTCCACAGTTTCATCCAGCCAAGCCCAGTCAAATTTGTATCGGCATCCTTTGTCGGTCTCCTCGATATTCACATCGACAGTGCGATGAATAGTTTTCATTGTTGCGGATAAAACAATCGCTCAAGATCACTTGCCTGCACCGCCATCGAACAAACGCCAAGCGTATGAGAATCGCGCAGTCATTGGGCGAAATTGACCAATCACAAAGAAGCTTACGATTTTCAGGCAAGGGAGAGTACTACGAGCTAAATTCTGCTTTCGGGTTGTTTGTAAGCGTGCGGGAACGTCGGCGAAATCGATCGTCAATACGTTTTTTGCTTTCGTTCTTTTGGGGGGGCTTTCCCGAATAGAAAAAGCGCATTTACGCGTAACTCTCACATCCCTGTATTTATTACTAAAAGAGTCTTTAGGTTCAGCATTAAACATGGCTTTATTAATGGCGTTTGGAAAATGATGTAACTGATGACATAATTTTCAAACTGTGCATGTTCAAAGTAGAATGGCTGAATTATATTATGATATAACTTTATGCATGTATGGGCAAAAATAAGCGTCTGGCATGATTTTATGACTTTTTTTTACTGACGGTCCCATGTATTTAAAGCTTTTAATTGAAATTTAAAGGCGCTCACCCGCTAAAAATGGTTCATTATACAACCTACCTTTTTCCTAATGGAGTTAACCCAAGCCAATTTTCAGCAAAAAATACCATTAAACTTTACTGGGTAGAGAAAAAAATGTATCTGCAATATTGGGAATTCCTTTGTGGCATGTATAACATTAGGCCTAACATTACCTCCCAAAATCTAGAAAATAAGGTCTATGGATAACAGGCCCAGATCTGATGCCTTTTAGTGACATTTTTGTTAAACCATTGTGGTGCATAAATGCGACATTGGCGGTAAAAGGGTTATAATCAAATCAAATTACTTCATACCTTATTCAAGGACAGGTGGGCCACACCCAGAAAGTCATCATCGATTGTGCTGCTGCCGTCCCAGTCAAACACAAAGAAGGAGTAGGTGCTCTGAAACAGTCATTTTCATAGTGTTTTCGTCTGCAATGCTTGATTTTGCTTTGTGCTAGCTCATGGTTCGTGGGGACTTAGAAGAGTGCCAAAAAAGGACCTTTAAAGGACCAGCAAATTTTTTTAAAGGACCTATTTAAACCTTGTTTGTAGTTGTACTTGCAGACGTGGTGGGCGCAGAGCCAGACGCCGACGATTGTGGCTGAGCAGATTCTTTTTTTCTTTCTTTTTTTTTGGCTGAGCAGATTCTTTTGTTGTTACAGTAGTACATCTGCTGCTTGCAAAAAAAGTCGGTCACATTGCACCTCGATTCCGCCTTGTGCCTTCTTTCAGCTTTCTTGTGATTTTCAGTCTTTGCGTGTTGTTTCAGCACCGACTCTCCCATTGACAAGATGTTGATGTTTTTTTCACAATATGCACAACGAACTGCATGTTTGTTGTCCATCACTTTTCGGACCCAGTCCTTATAAATGTCCTCTCAGCCAACGATCATGAAAACGAACACTTTCCAGGCATTTTTACACTTTTTACTTGAAAACAAGCACTGAAGCAGCCGTGTGGGAAGAATTTCAACATGGCGCATAAGATATCTCGCCGAATCTCGCGCACGTGACCGGATTTACAGTGACTATTAAAATTAGATCGTCTGCTCGAAAGATACGAAGGCGATCGATTTTTGGCAAATTTTATTTCATTTAATATTTTTTTTTGAGGTACTTAGTTTTGTTTTTTGGCCCGATTAAAGGATTTAAACTTACCGCACCAATTTTAAAAGGACCTTTGACTGATTTGAAAGGACCTCCTTGCTGATATAAAGGACTTAACAGGCCTTTTGATGACCGATCAATTTCACAGCACTTTAAAAGCACCTGAAAGGACCCCACGAACCATGTAGCTAAGGCATCATAGTTCTAGACTATATTAAACACTTAACCCCTTCACTACAGTAGGTGAAGAGTGGCACAGTGGTAGCACGTTCGCCTCGTGTCAAGTAAACCCGAGTTCGAACCTGGGTACAGGGGATTTTTCCTCTCACTTTGCACTAGGCCTTACGGTCTGAACGTGGAGTCTTTTGGGTGAGACGATAAACAGAGGTCCCGTGTGCCCATGCACTTTAGCACACGTTAAACCCAGTGGCAACGAAAAAGTTGTTATTTGGTCAAAATGTACCCCCCCCCCCCCCCCTTTCCTTCTTCATCAGTCACAAAAATCGCATGCAAATTTGATTTGTGACGCGCTCTCCGAATTTCACAGAGACGTCTCTGTGACTATAAAGTACCTAATACTAGTACAGCAGCCATTTAGATCATAGATGGGGATAATCAATAAAATAAAAAATTCTAACATATTAATATCAAACCAATGCAGACATACCTCTTGTGGAAATACCGGGGGTCATTTGCACAAATAGTTCCCTCCTCTAATCTGCCACTCTCTTTGACTCTGCCTTTTCCCTTTGCTTACACTGTCATCTATTATCGTTATGCCTTACTTGTCCATTCTCCTGCTTTTGTTCTAGAAACTCTTAAAAAATCTCTAGTTGGCAATATTTTAAACTGTGCTTACCTTTGTGAAGTCACCGACGAAAAACTCCACCGATGATTCCCAGCGCGGGTTTCGGGTCACTGGCACATATGGAGTGGTCAGCAACTGAAATGGACAACAACAGAACAGCTATGCATGAAGTGCACGCATGGAGTGGTCAGCAACTGAAATGGACCACAAAAGAACAGCTAAGCATGAAGTGCACGTATGGAGTGGTCAGCAACTGAAATGGACCACAAAAGAACAGCTAAGCATGAAGTGCACGTATGGAGTGGTCAGCAACTGAAATGGACCACAAAAGAACAGCTAAGCATGAAGTGCACGTATTGAGTGGTCAGCAACTGAAATGGACCACAACAGAACAGCTAAGCATGAAGTGCACGTATGGAGCGGTCAGCAACTGAAATGGTCAGCAACTGAAAGTGGTCATCAAGTGAAATGGACAACAGAACAGCTAAGCATGAAGTGCACGTATGGAGCGGTCAGCAACTGAAATCAGTGGTCATCAACTGAAATGGACAACAACAGAACAGCTAAGCATGAAGTGCACGTATGGAGCGGTCAGCAACTGAAATGGACAACAGTACAGCTATGGAGTGGTCATCAAGTGAAATGGACAACAGAACAGTGAAAGTGGTCATCAACTGAAATGGACAGCAGAACAGCTAAGCATGAAGTGCACGTATGGAGCGGTCAGCAACTGAAATGGACAACAGTACAGCTATGGAGTGGTCATCAAGTGAAATGGACAACAGAACAGCTAAGCATGAAGTGCACGTATGGAGCGGTCAGCAACTGAAATGGACAACAGTACAGCTATGGAGTGGTCATCAAGTGAAATGGACAACAGAACAGCTAAGCATGAAGTGCACGTATGGAGTGGTCATCAAGTGAAATGGACAACAACAGAACAGCTAAGCATGAAGTGCACATCCAGTTCTCATTTCAAGGGCAGATCTGGTAAGTGGTTACCCATTATACAAGCCATGCATAGTCTGGATAGCTGAAATGCGTAGTACATGTAACAATAATAATAATAATGCTATTTATGTAGTGCAATAATCCATTGAAAATGCTCTATGTGCTTTACAACGACAAGACAGAACAATGAGATAAAGTGTTGAAAGAAAAACAAATCGTCAAAAACAAAAACTGTAGTCTTGGTGTGAAATTTGTAGTCATCTTCATAAAAAACATCCAGCACAATGTGTTGCAGTCATGAATGAAAAGACCACAATTATCAATTCTGAAGAGCAACAGAGCTAGAAGTCCACATTGTGTAATAGACTACAAATAATGCATAGAGTAACCAGAGTAGCCAAACTCTGCAAGGGGTTACTAAAAAAAGATATTCCTTTACACAAATACCTTCTCTTCTCCTCTCCCACTCCCCACCCCACCCTTCTTTCCTCCCTTCCCCTCTCCCAGTCCACTCACCCTTCTCCTGTTGCAGAACAAGACGCAGTAGGGGTCAGAGGCCCCTGTTTTGTCAGCGGCCTTCACGTTGCTGGCACCGTGGATGCACACGTACATCACCCCAGCCACTAGGTTTTTAATCAAAACAATATCAATAATACATCTGCCGTATTTTTCACACTATAAGGCGATACTTTTTTTTCCCCAGATTCAGACCCCTGCTCCTTATAATATGACTACAGACAAACCTCTATTTTAAGACTTCCCAAATGTCCGGAAAAATCGGTCGTAAATTGGAGGGGTCGTATGACGGAGGTTTTCACTGGCAGCCGTAGAAAGAAAAAGTTCAGCACAGTTCATACTCTCTTCTTCATGCACACATACAATGACATATTAAAACTGGATTTGGGTCTTTCCAACTCCATAGGATTGTGCAATCGATGTATTACAGTTTCACTTCGCCGACTTCTGTTAATCACCTCCACTCTCGTCCAAAGTCAGTGGTTTTCTTTTTCAAAGTCAGTGGTTTTCGTGCTTTTCCTACGCTTTCCGCCATCTTTTCTACAACAAGGGAAGCGACTCCGCTTTCAGGCCCTTGACCGTGGTTGTTTCCCTTTGCTCGAAGTCTATGCAGACGACAACAACGGTCGTAAAAACCAACAAAATGGCGGTCGTAAGTCGCGTTTTAGAGGAAGTCGTTTAAGAGAGGTCGTTTACATAGTAAAATGCATCCGTGCCAACAAATCCGGTCTCAAATGAGAGGTGGTCGCTTAACAGAGGGTCGTAAAATAGGGGTTTGTCTGTAATAAAAAAGTAAAAATATAAAATAACAAAATCTGAAATTCTGAATTGGGGGATGCGCCTTATACAAAGGTGCGCCTTATAGTCTGAAAAATACGGTACTCCACGGGTGTCAAGGTGATTCGTTTGAGATGATAAAAAGGTAAATGACATTTTTGTCAATTTGCTGTTGCTATTATTAAAAAATACTGATTACGTTGTTGTTGTCGTTACAAAAAGATAAAATCTATTCAGATTGCATAAAAAGTAATGAATTTGAAGCAATAAAAAGATGTCTAAACCTGTCATTCCACACACCCCTCCTCCTCCCACCAAGCACACACACAAAGATGAACAAGAAAACAATACAAAGTAGTAGACACACACTATAAAAAATATGAACGACTTTTCGTGGTACTTCAAAATTTACACAAATAGACGCATACTTAAACACACAAACATAAACCGCCCTTCCGTCTCTCTCGCTGTCTCTCTCAAACCAACAAACTCCTTTCTAATGTAAGCGACATCATCACCCACCCTCAGTGACTTTTCTCCTTTTCTCCACTTCGGCAGCCTCCAGGTTGACCACAGGCAGCGCCGTGTACTGCATGCTCATCTGCATCTGGGACCCGTCCTTGTGTTCAAGAGTCTTCTCTGCACTGCAACCCCACCGATGGCAAGCACAGAATAAAAACAGCTTGAGTTAGGGCCTGTGCACATTACAGACCTGCCTACCGTAATTTACGGCCTATTAGGCGCAACTTTTTTTTACTGAACTTTGACCCCTGCGCCCAATCCGGCGCATGCGCCCTTTCTATACTCTAAACAGAAAAAAGTAAGGGGGTCGAGAGTTGAAATGAACTCACCATGCTCTGGTAGCTTCCACAACAAACCGACAACAGTTCACTCACATTGCATTAAAATATAGTTATATAGTTAGGCTTCCACTTCCGTCACTGGCCCTGTAATGATGTTACTTTCGCTGATCGCTTCGTTTTTCCTTTTTTTAATTTCTTTGGCTTGTTTGCGCCTTATCGGGTGTATGCGCCCTATCTGTGTTCAAATTACGATGCGCTGTGTCGCCTTATGGGCCGTAAATTACGGTACTTGGAACTTTTCCAATCAGTAGCCCAGCTACCAATTTTCAGTAGCGTGGCATATTTTTCAGTAGCATCCACAATCGACGGCATAAGGATGTGCACACCACCGCACACACAAATTTTTTTCCTGAGCCGAAACGTACTGCTTATGTTTCGCCGATTGATCTTGTCGACGGCAATTGTCTCTACCGCCATGATTCACAGAGAAGTCTGCATAGCAGAGGTTGCAGTGAGCATGGTTCGCACCGAGTCGACTTCTGATGATGCAAGGCCACTCCTCCATGTAAGCTATTTTGAAAACTTGTGCGACAAGCCGAAGTTTTTTCCTTACAACAAGAAGGTGCGCCAGATGATTTTTGTCAACCATTTTTTTCCAGAGAAAGTAATAAGAACACATGCGCAGCCACTTTGATTAAAACGGAAGTGACTAGGTTATCGCGCGTCTGCTCTTGGAAACAGACAAAACCGGGAACGGCAGAAGCAAAAATAAAATGCGTCGGCAATTTTGTTCTTTTTTCTGTAGCAACGTTAAGGTTGCCGTAGCTCCGTAGCAAAGCTTTATTTTTCATAGCTGCTATAGCCAAAGCGTAGCAGTAGGCAGGTCTGACATTAGGTCCGCAATCCGCAAGTTCTGTACCCCATTCACCAACCGTATTTTACGGACTATAAGGCGATACTTTCTTTCTTAGACTGAGACCCCTGAGAGGCCTTATAAAGTGATTGATAATATAGTAAGCAGGGCTTCCAGGGACCCCCATTTGGGGGTCTATGAATCACTAAAATTCTCAAGGACCCTTTAAAAGAATGTGCAGGGGGTCCCAGGGATGCATTAGAAAAATTCTTGTTAGCATTTGCAATGCCACTGGGACCCTCTGTCCTACCTGTAGGACCGCCCCACATGGCCGAAAGGCCCAAGAGGGTGTAAAACTTTATTTTCTCTCTCTCTCTCTACCTGTAGGACCCTCTATACTGTAAGTGAACGAGTCCCTGGGACCCCTTGTTTTGCGGGACGATTGGGAGCCCTGAGTAAGAAACTATAATAACAAAATCTGAATTTTGTGCCCAAAAAAATTTGGGGGTGCATTATAATCAGGTGCGCCTTGTCCGCAAAACACAGTATTTCAGAAAATAAGCGGACGCGGAAACTCATCCGCAATCCTATCCGCTTATTTTGTATACAGTGGAACCTCCTTTATAAGACTCCCTCCCACATAAGACCTACTTCTCCGAGACATTGCCCTTCTTTGTAAGTATTAAAATTACCTCCCTTATAAGACCCCTTCCCTTATAAGACCTCATTTTGGATGATTTTTGGAGGTCTTATAAGGGAGGTTCCACTGTATAAGCGAATGGGTTTCCGTACGGAACTTGCGGATTGTGGATCTAATGGGCACATGCCCTTAAACTTTATCCTGGTTGAGTGTTACGTGTAGCATGGCAAGGGGATAAATCAATCAATCAATCAATCAAACATTTATTGTCTTTAAAAACAAAGAAATTCTTTGTCTGGCATGCACATAAAACACACATATAAACATAGAAATAATAAGACATGCATAATATACAGTAAATACATCATAAGAATTAAATTACAAAGCAATATAAAACACTTGGAAGTACACACACACACACACACACACACACGCACACAGAGAGACACACACACAGAGCTAAACAAACAATTTGTATGTAAATGCAAAGTATTGTGCATCGACCCACACGCACAGGCATTTTTTATACGCATGAATACATGCATAAACACATATAATGCATATGCGTGCAAGGGCACTCACACACATGCATGCGCACATATACACACACAAGCAAAAACACTCAAGTCATAAACACAGACACACATACTAACATACTGTACCTTAACAAATACATATTTCATATACACAAACATAAGGGCACACTTGCGCATGTGCTTGTGCACTCACAGTCACTCAAAAACACACACACACACATATACATACACACACACATAGTCACTCACAACCACCCATGCACACACACACACACAGAGCTGTCGATTAGTAAGACAAAGAGAGAAGAAGTAAAAAACACTCACAAGCTCTTGACCTGGAAGGGGAAGGTGGAGAGGGGCACAGTGGTCTGGTCCAGTGTGGTGCTGGTCAACAGACGCTTGCACTTGCTCTTGACCCCAATCTGCATGCAACATGACCCAACACCAATACATAACTGCCAACTTTTCCCAAACAAAATCCTGGAGGGGGATTGGTGATCTTTGATTGCCGTCCTCCCTTCATACGACACGTTTACTGTGCAGCGGCAAACTGTGCAAAAAGCACAGTATTTGTCCTGTGGACAGCTGTCGATGAAGTCAAATTTTTTGTATTCGTCTGAAAAAAATGTCTTGCATTTCTTCGTCTTCTCCTTTGCCTTCGGCATCGTGGTGAGGTTACTTCAATGGCGGCGTGAGACAGGCCTAAAGACCGCGCTAAACAAAGGATTGCAGGAGGAAGTAGCCCCCGCTTCCGACATGCGCAGTACGAACTCTGCTCCGCAAAGCTTCCTGAAACCCAGTTTCGGTTTTCGGGTTTCATAACACTCGTTTCTGAGGTCATCTAAGCTGGAAATTTCGAAATCAGGAGATTGATTTTCAATTTCCACTAATTATACGCTGATTTGTTTTATTTGATGATGGATATTCAGTATGATTGAATTAATCATTGTGTTATTTAGTTCTCTAAAAGAATATTGTCTTGTAACATACATTATGGAAGAAGAGAACCTTCTTTGCGGGGGAGAAAAATAAAAAAAAAGAAATTTCGAAATCCGGGAGTTTCACGTGAATATTAGAGGAAGTAAGGGAGGGTTGGCAGTATGCAAAAGAGTTCTTCTTCATCGATCGCTCAGACAGTTTCCTGTAATATTGGAGCAGATATTTGTCATAATAATAATAATGAGCAAAATGTATATAGTGCCCATCCTACTATATGTAGGCTACATTATGCGCCTAAATAAGAAATAGTTAGACCCAGCATGTCAACACTGTCTTCGGCTGGGGAAAATGGAAGTGGGTAACTTTCTAAAACAAAGGCAGGAGAATGGACCTCAAAGGCAGAAAGATAGTAGTCTGATGGTAAGTAAACAGTTTAAAGGCAGAGTCAAAGAGATACGGGCTGACAGATTAGAGGAAGTTGCAAATAAAATTCTATGAAAAGCCTATTGGAAGTTTACTGTAGATGCATTTAAAAAAAAAGATTTATGCATGTATTTTTATTCTAATATTTTGTTTAGTGTTTGCATGTTGTCTAAATTTACTATTGATGTGAAAAGATATTACCGTATTTTCCGGGCTATAAGCCGCTAATTCTTTCTTCAACTTTGACCCCTGTGGCTAAAACAACGATTGGGAGTGGGAGACACTTGAAAGAATGGGAAATCCTGTCCTTTGAGATAGGAATTTTCCCTCCCCTTCTCGGTAAAATCAAACCGTTTTCATGCCGAAACTGAAGAATTCAATCAGCCACGTCATAATCTGACCACTAAATTTCACCACTTTTATGCACATGTGTCATCACTGAGCAGTTTATGATCAAAGTTTGAACTGAAACAGTCGCGATCGTGTCAAAAAAGGAAAACTCTGTGCACACCTAAATGCAAAGTCAACTTCCAAGTTGAAACTAAGTGATCGGTCTCACTCCATAAGTTGGAACAAAGAGTGAATGGTCTCACTTTACAAAAAATAAGTTGAAAAGCAGCTCCTTTCCGTTATCAAACTGATAAATCGGCGTTAGTGCTGTGCACTGAAACACTGAAACTGAATGCAAACAACTCACAAAATCCGATAAATGAAAGCAGCTGGCGCATTAGCGTTTGCCGTGATTTCGTACTTGCGGTGTGTGCTGCGCCATTTTGTCATTTGAGTTGTATGCGAAGTAAAAGATTTGTGTGTGCAAACTGTGACTGAAAATGAACTAAAATTAGTGTGTTACTTTGTCATGCTTTGTGTTGAAGCGTTGTGCAAAATCCAGTATTTAGTAGGTATTTTATGGCGAAGATTAGGTCTGTACTGTTATGTGTAGTTTGTGTGCGAGTGCAACACGTTCATGAAGTTGCCGTGGACTTTCGATAAACGAGTTCGTCTGCTCGTCTTCTCAGGTTCGTTTTTCTTCAATCAGTCTCTTGCGGCTTAGACACTGAATGCGGCTTTAGCGTTGTTTTTCCCAGAATTTTTTTATAAAATTCAGGGGCTGAGGTTTAGACAACGGTGCGCTTTATAGTCCGGAAAATGTGGTAACTTAAACATTCGTTCATGCAAATAAAATTCACTGTAACTTTACGACATAATAATGATAAAGAGCGCAGCAAGAACAGTTGTCCCAATCACCTCTTCCTTGCCCAGGTTGTAGATGAAGAAGGTGCAGACGTCGTTCCATTCCTCCGTGGCGGGGACGTCGTGCGTCTGCCGCTTTCGGTCCCCGATACGCAGCACAGAGTAGCGCACATCCTCTGCCACTGTCAATCAAATGTGACAGTGCATGGGAAAAACAGACATAATGGAATTTGGGGGGGGGTTGTGTGTCACTGTGTGTCAGTGTCTGTGTGTGGGGGTGAACGTGGGTGCATAAGTGTGATAATTGCTGCCATTTTTAAAGATGTTGTTGAAAAAGAAATTAAAATCTGAAATTTGTGCTCTCTAGGGGGGGGGGGGGGGGTTGGTGATTCATTGACCAAAACACATAATGGAATTTTGGCATAAATTGAGATTTAAATTTTTCATGGTGGAGCAAAGATCCCTTGTTAATACACAGAAAACCGAATTGAGTTATCTTGTCTAGTTTTTATTTTATAATTATTTGAAGTGTGGCATTCGAAATAGATCATTTGCAGAAATTGGGCATAGAAGATACAAGTTTGCCTCTTTGTTTCTATTGACTTGATTTAGAAAACAATCAAATAAACAAAGAAATCATTCAAAATTGTCTTTCATGTTGTGGATACTGGTATAAATCATAAAAATAAACATAAATATGCCCTAAATAGAAAATTGATATTTTTGGGGTTGTTGGCTATTTTTGGCTTTTGCTCAAAACATTCTGAGCGACTTTTCCCATGCACCATCACAAACGTTAACAATTCTGTATGCATTTGATTGCAAAATAAACCTTCTTCTCAACTTTTGGATATGAATTTTGCCTAAACAGTAAGTTAACTTACCAGCAGATTTATCATAATAAAACAATTCTTCAACTATCTGAAGCCTTTGATGAAATACAGTCGAACCTCAATATTGCGTCACCCTACAGACTGGCCAAAACTGTCCGTAAGTGTGAGGTGGTCACTATGCTGAAGACTCTTTTCCTCTGCCACTGTCAGTAAAATGTTCACAATTATGTATGTATTTGATTGTAAAATAAATAAACCTTCTTCACAACTTTTGAATATGAATTTTGCCTAAACAGTAAGTTACCAACAGATTATCATAATAAAACAATTCTTCAACTATCTGAAGCCTTTGATGAAATACAGTCGAACCTCAATATTTTGCAACCACCCTACAGACTGGCCAAAACTGTCCGTAATTGTGAGGTGGTCACTATACTGAAGACTCTTTTCAATCTAAGAAGAGAAGAGACTGAGTCAAACTGTTCACAATACCGGCATGTCTGCAATTTGAGGTGCCCGTTAGGCGGGGTTCCACCGTATTTAAGTTGAAGACTAATGACCTGGCTCCCCAAAAAGCAAATCAATGAATTGAGGATTTTGTCTTTTTAAAATGTCCCACTGTGCCAGTGCCGGAGGACAGGTAAAACTTATATTTTATTGATCCTCTCCTGCATTTATATTTAAAACAAGAACAAAAGAAAAAGAAACCCAAAATCCAAATCAAGAGTTATTTACAAAGAATATTGCTGAGCTTCAGAAGCATTTCTCCAATACGCATGAGTAGTTTATATAAACAAGTTTCGGTGTATTTTATAAAAGCTAATGGAGTTCATGTAGAGGCGATATAACTTACCGGCACTTTTGGGTGGTGTAATTTTGATAAACAGAATGGTCAACACTCCCTGGGCTGGAAAGGAAAACCACATTTGTTCAATTAGTGATTGCTTACACAGTAACATGCTTGCAGGTGTGTGGGATTTTGTCAAGTAAAGTCAAGTCAAAATGATCAAAATTGAGGATAAAGGAGTGAGCTTGTCAGCTTTTACTGATCCTGTCCTTAATAAAAAATAATACGAAAGCAACTCGAAAAATAACTCAACATGCAAAACAAAACATTCCAAACTACTAAACATTCCAATAATATAAATTGAATAACTAATGGCCTGGCTCCCCAAATAGGCAACCAGAAAAGAGAAATCAATGAATGAAGGATATTATCCTTTTTTGTCTTTTAAAAATGTCCCACTGTGTGTGTACGGCTCTTCTAGCCAAGCTAGCTCCCATACCCCATTGGTTCCTGGCGTTCATGATACCGCACGGGCACTTCCGGTTCTGGAAGAAGAAGCTCGGTTATGCCGTCCGACTTGTCTTACAGAGCTATAGACAACCGGTCGGTACCCACCGATGCCACCATTACGCCGGGTGATGCCGGCCGAAAAACGGACGATGCCGCTAATGGGGGTAGCTTCCCTGGCGATGGCAGCCTCGGTGCCTTAGTGCCGGAGGACGTGTGTGTGTGTTAATATTTTATAGTGTGTTTGTGAGTGTGCATTGTACAACCAAAAAAGAACAAAAGTGTGTGTGTGCCCACGTTTTCCAAATCAGAGAGCTCGCATATGTTACAAATATATATTGCTGAGCTGTGAGAACAAAGCAATTTCTCCAATACCTTCAACACTTTTGCTATATTAATGTTTCAAGGAAAACTTTAAAACTGACTATATTCATAAAAACTTGTTTGTTTTTGTGTGTAGAGGCGATATAACCTTTACCGGATCATGCTTTTGACTGGTGTACACGATGATGAGGGTGGTCCAACACCCCTGGGCTGCAAAGAGCAAACCGAGGTGTTGTTCCATGTCCGGATGGCGGGGGTCTACCACGACCCCTACTTGTCAGGTGTGTGAGGACCATGTGTTTGTGTGTGTCCGGATGGCGGGGTGTCTATATGTGACCCCTGTCAATGCACTGCAGTGCTCTTTAAAGTAGGGGTCGTGGGAGACCCCTGCATGGTGTATATATATATGTGTGTGTGTGAGAACAATCAAAATGTACGCGTCATATTACCTTCAACACTTTTTATGCACATTAATGAAATTTAACACACTTAAAATTTACGTTTCAAGGACAAAGTCATGAAATTTCATGATTGCTTAAATAGTTTAGAGATAACATGTTTTGTGTGTCAAGGGGTCGTGGGCGACCCCAGAAGTCCGGTAAACGTTAATGAACAAACATGGACTTTTTCCCCTTCCATCTTACTGACAGTAGAAGAACACAACGCAATTACTTTACATACTAAGTAACTAACTAAACAAAAATTATGAGGATTACAAAAATATCAAAAAATCTGATTTATAAGTGCCGGTAGGTTACAGACACTCCATGCAAATGCTTACCCATAGGTTGCTTGTGTCCTCTGCGAGTGATCTCCACTGGCCCCGCTTTGGCCAGAGTCAGATCCAGAGACGCGGGGCTCACCATTGCTGAAGAAACAGAAAACATATATAAAATAAAATACAACATTTTCATGTCTGTTCCAAATAGATTTCCCCCAATAAGGCTTGCTCATTGTGAAGTTTGTTTATCTTAAGGATTTTTTTTTATTTTTATTTGTTTTGTTTGGGTTGATGTTTTGAATTTTTCTTCTCTTCTCTGTTGATTTCTTACTTCAAGAAAATATCAGGCATGGCAATGGAGAAAAAGCTTATTTCTCTGAAAATATATTTGGGGCCCAAGAAATGTTATCTTTTGGAGTGGTCAAGGGGTAAAGAGCTCTTTGAGGTAATAAGGGGGCAATTCCTCTTGAATATGAATATATAAAACTGTTAACAATTGAAGAAAAGGGTATTTAAACCAAGCTCCCTCTGACATTTGTTTTTCTATGTTCACTTTTCTCTGAATTCAGAGAATTCGCTGAAATGTACCATGCTTGCTAACATTGCATTTATTTCTAAAGCAAGACTACCATTAGGGCATTTGCCACGCACCAGCGACCTTGAATTTCACTGAGTTGAGTTTAGAGAGGTGAATTAGAAAGGTCAGCATGACTCAGGCAGAACGAGCACGGGCAAATTAATAGTCTAGGATAGAGAACGAAGACTAGTGGCAAATGCCCTATTAGCAAACGGTTTAGACAAGTTATCTGTGTGTGAGTGAGTGAGTGAGTGTGAGAGTGCTTTTGTCTGAGTATGTGACTGCATGTGCACATGCATGCGAATGTGTCTGTGTGTGAATGTATAAGCTTGTATCTAGCAAAAGAAAAAATGGGGCATATGAAGGTGGGGAGAGTTGAGGGGAGGGTAGGAGGTGCAGACATAAGTGAGTTGAGGGAACAGATAACATTTTATATGATTAAGCATCATGTCAATGGAATGAAGCATGACTGATGAGTAACAAAGTGCAGAGACCCGGTGTACACTTACAGAAAAGGGAATACCAAATTACTGAGGACAGTGTTTAAATGGGAAGAGGAAAAAGCAGATGGAAATGACAATTGTCAGACACGCAACAAGTACAAAGAGAGTGTTAAGAAATAAATAGTAAAAATAGTGACACAAATAATAACAATCACAGGTGGTACCGCTCAGATGAACACACACACACACACAAACACAGGTGAGTGCAACTGACAACTTAAGGATCATTTGACCAAGCTTTTCTGACTGCTTTAATGCTTGCTTCCCAGCACTATCCCAAATATTTTAAATAAAAAATGTGACTGCATCAGACACAAGGTGACTGACAAAAGGGCCAAATGTTTGTAACAGCTTGTTTTCCAAACCTTCACCACACACTCCCCAGCATATTCCCATACCATTTTCTCCTTGTTATAATTGAAGGAAAAAAATAACAGCAATAATGAACGCATGAAAAGAAAAATAGGTGATGGTGAAATGGAATGAACATTATTTCATGGCAAATATGACATCATGACACCTGCCACATGCAGTAATATATGTGAGCCAGCGAAACCTTCTTGACACTTTGTCAGCACTTGTGATTCTATACTGTAGGCCAGATGCTCAAAACGTGAACTCTGAAAAATGACTTAAACTTTAGGATTCATAACAAACTGTCATTCACAGAGCCTTAATAATAAATAATAATAATAATGATTTTATTTGATATAGCGCTATCAATCCACACTATCAGTATGCTCTGTGCGCTTTACAAATTGAAATATAAATAAAACATCAGACTAAAATAAGAAAATAACGAATAGTATACACTTGATAAGACAATACAAGATAACATGGTCCACATACTACAACCGACAACACATTCAAACGATAACATGAGAGCCTTCATACTTAACTATTGACAGATATCAAAAGGCATAGAAATAATTATATGTGTGTGTGTGTGTGTGTGTGTGTTTGTGTGTGTGTGTGATTGTGTGTGTGTGTGTGTGTGTGTGTGTGTGTGTCTGCAAATGTATATAATATATGTGTGTGGGTGTTCATCTTTTTCTTTTTTTGCTTGATTGATATAGCTAGAGGGTATGTTTTCTGTCTCGTGAATGGTAGATATACATACTAAGCAATAAATAAATAGCAATTTGACAAACTGTATCCATTTACATGTCAATAATATCAGGTAATCAAAACAGAACACTGTTTGCAATTTATGCAAAGAATTTGCTATCTGGAAAGTAGAATTCATAAACTGCATTTCCATGGTGTCATTTGTTTGGTAATGTGCTGTTTTACACAAATAAACTATGGAAAGTTTATGGCAGTTGAGTAAAGAGGTGGCTAACAATGTAGCACTAGTAGATAATAATAATAATAATGGATATTTGTTGCGCTCTTTCTCCAAAGAGCTCAGAGCGCTTACAAAGTTAACCTTAGACAACAACAATAACAATAGTAATAAACACAAAACATTCAGAAATATATATATATTAAATACAAATCCGATACTTCACACGTGTGCATGAGCAAACGCACACACACACATACCCACGCACAGCACACACACACAAAAAACATTCTTACCCAAAGGTTACTTTACATGCATGCGCGTACCGAAATCATGAGTGCGACCCAGTCAGCCAACACGGGTAGCAAAATGCAAACCAGACCAAACTGCCAGTCCTTTTGCCAGCCTAGTCCAATCCACATCACACCACCCTCATCAACCGCCCAAGACGGAGGGGTATGGGAGGGAAAATTGGATAAGTGTTCCTTGGAGCATGATACACACCCTTGGTGAGTCCCTCCATGACGTTGGTGTGGATCCAGCTCTTCAGCAGGGGGACCTCCATCATCTGCAGGGTCTTCATCATGCGCAGGTTGAACGTCACATCAGGCCTGTACAGAGGACCAGTCAGGGCTCCCAATCGTCCCACAAAACAAGGGGTCCCAGGGACTCCTTCACTTACAGTATAGAGGGTCCTAGAGGCGGGATAGAGGGTCCCAGTGGCATTGCGAATGCTAAAAAGAATTGTTCTACTTCTAGTGCATCCCTGGGACCCCCTGCACATTATTTTAGAGGGTCCTTTGGGATTTTAGTACTTCATAGACCCCTAAATGGAGGTCCCTGGGAGCCCTGACAGTTAACATCATTAACATATCAAGTCTGTGTAGAAAGACATGTCAATCATAAATCTCCGTAACTAAGCTAACGCATATTCTTTCTACCTGATACCAAAAGAAGTTTTAGGCTGTAAACAATACAGCGCTTGGAAAAAAGCTTTGGTAGTAGTGCTGTTTTACTCAAAATAAGAAAGGATGAAGACATATAAGACTATGCAAGTAAAAGTAAAATATTACACACTGAAAGATTACAACAAAATGTTTCCTACATCAGGTAAAATGGTAATTTTGAAAATTTAACACACACACCCCAGCTCCACCCCACACCCCTCAATTTCACTGTCAGTTCACACACACATACACACACACACCCCAGCTCCACCCCACACCCCTCCACCCTCAATTTCACTGTCAGTCACACACAATACACCCCAGCTCCACCCCACACCCCTCCACCCTCCATTTCACTGTCAGTTCACACACACACACACACACACCCAGCTCCACCCCACACCCCTCCACCCTCAATTTCACTGTCAGTTCACACACACATACACACACACACCCCAGCTCCACCCCACACCCCTCCACCCTCCATTTCACTGTCAGTTCACACACACACACACACACACACACACCCCAGCTCCACCCCACACCCCTCCACCCTCCATTTCACTGTCAGTTCACACACACACACACACACACCCCAGCTCCACCCCACCACCCTCAATTTCACTGTCAGTTCACACACACACACACACACAAATCAACTTGGGTCAGTCAAGTTTCAAATTTTTAAAAAATGGCTGCATGCTTCTTACTTGTCGCAGAATGACATGGTCGCCTTGGTGATGTGGGGGAAGGGAGCATCCATGGACATGTGCAGAATGGCCTGCAGCGTTCCAGACACCTGCAGCTCCTCCACTGCGATGTCAAACCCTAGGTTCACCCTGAAAGCACAACAAATATTACTTGGGGTTCTTGGAGGCACAAGTTTGTCTGTTAGTTAGCTGGATTGCTCCCCAAACCTCCTAGCACCCTGGATTGCACCCTCCTAGCTCCATAACGACAATCGTCAAAAGTGGTGTTTGCAACGTATCAAACCAGAAAAACATTGAATGAGTTTGAATAAAATTTTACAACGGATCGTTAGGGTATTGGCCACTGCAACTAGAGTTATTAACGCCCTTGACAGTGAGAGTGAAGCCCTTGCTGGTCAGTGCAGACAAGGGCATTCACTCTTGCGAAAGGCAGCCATTTAGTGGCCTCAAATAGGGTTATTGGCGAGAGTTATTCCCTTGTTTGGTCAGTGCGCAACCATCTCCCCCCACCCACCAAGGGCATTCACTCTTGCAAAAGGTGTTCTTTGCAGTAGCCAATAGCTGAAGGAAACTACTAGAAGTGTCAAAATGCTATTCGGCCATAGTCACTTCAAAAATTCAATAAACTCACAAAGCATTCAATTCAATAAACGTTTACGGAGCATTCCACACATACTCACATGACATAGTCACAATATTACACAGAAAGAAACATTATATTGCCTTTTTTATTGGGATCATCACACCAAAAGTAGAAAATATATTTACACAAAAAAAGAGAAAAAATGTCACACATCATTCAGACACCTCATTAGTTTAACGTATAACTTAGGGCATGTGCACATGTATGTGGAAAATGTGGATACATGTGTATAAGAGTTTCTACGCAGAAAATGCGGATGAGTTTCCCCATATATGCGCACATACCCTTAATCCAAAAGAAAGGTGTAAACACATTTCAAGAAACCATGAACACATCCCTAAGCTTGTTTTTGATGGAATTTACATAAGTTATGTCTTTGTGTATGTGTGTGCATATCATGCCACTTGCGGCATTATATTGTACTCAAGAAAACCTTTTTAACTCTAAACAAAACTAATCGACTCACTTCTTGGATCCGACCCGCGCCCTGAAGATCATCTTGAAGTCGTGGGACATGAGATGCAGATCGCATTAGATGACAATGGAGGTATCAAAGATTATAAAATTATTTATCTTCATAAAGCCGACTCACTGCTTGGATCCGACCCGCGCCCTGATTTCAGACCCGTTTACCCCCTACACAAGTCTTGAGTAGTCTGGTTAGCTGAAATGAGTAGCTTTGGTACAAAATGTGTAGTTCTATTCATTAAACCATCAAACAATGTTCACTGAAAATGAGTAGTTAGAGCATTATTTTCAATTTTGAAGAGTAGTAGAGGTCCAAATTGAGTAGAATACTACTCGAAAAGAGTAGAGTAAACAGGTCTGCCCGATCATCATCTTGAAGTCCTCGGACATGAGCTGCTGGTCACACTGGATGACGTTGGAGATATCAAAGATTAGAAAATTATTAATCTTCATAAAGCTGACTCATTTCTTGGATCCGACCCGCGCCTGAAGATCATCTTGAAGTCCTCGGACATGAGCTGCTGGTCACACTGGATGACGTTGGAGATATGAAAGATCAGAAATTATTTATCTTCATAAAGCCGACTCACTTCTTGGATCCGACCCGCGCCCTGAAGATCATCTTGAAGTCCTCGGACATGAGCTGCAGGTCGCACTGGACGACCAGCTGGTAGCTGGACATCTTGTCCAGGCCGGCAGGGGGCTTGTTGATGCTGAACCAGGTGATGGGCTTGTGGCCCCCGGGGATGCCCTCGCAGTACTCAAACACCTGCACATTGCGGATGTTGGGCGTCTGCTCACCGGTGTTGAACGTGTGCAGCTCAAGGTTATCTGGGAAAGAAAGAAACAAACAAAAACAAAACTTGTGTGAAAGAAAAATGAAAAAAACAAAACAAACAGAAACGAAGTCAAATGCACTTGTAAAGGTAACCAAAGATTTTAAATAAAAGAAATTGGTGCTTGCATAAAATGAACTCATTTTTTATTATTATGAAGCTGAGATGCTACAATCATAATAATTTCTGTGTGAAACAGAGTAAAAAAATTTACAGGTAAATGGATGATTTTAGTTAATATAACTATCTATTCTATCTATATACTTACCGTTTCACTACGAATGAGTTATCTCTTCCAATTTGGAGCTAATGCCAATTACCAAAGACCAAAAAAGTCTTAGTCTTCACAAGACTAACTTACTTCCCTTGGTCTGGTTTAGCAATACCACTGAGCTGCTGTGGATCCCCTTCCTGACGTCACTTCCGGGGAGCCAACTTTGAATCATGATAAATTTTTTGACTAATCGACTCGCAACGATGTTTTCGTCGGAGGGAGGTGGGTGGGAACCTTTGATCGTAGTGAAACGGTAAGTATATAGATAGAATAGATAGTTATATTAACTAAAATCATCCAATCTATTCTATCATGTTACCGTTTCACTACGAATGAGTTGTTTCCCAACGAGGAGGTGGGTAAGAAAAAACATTGTTGAATTTTTAACTTTCCAACAAAGAGCAAACATTTCATACCCATTATATCCAAAAAGCGGGATTACCCAGGGTATCCCCGTGATAGCACCGGAAGCATCCGTATGAACATATAATTTCATTCCCCCAACAGGCATATACATATATATGCATCCCAATAAACAATAACAACATAAATTACCGTTAGACCAAGGAGACAGGGGTCTGTGCCAGCACCAGCTTCCTGATGCCGTAGGTATCATTTTGTCTCCTGGCGGAGAAATGTCGTAGATAGAAGTTCAAGAACGTGGTCTCTGACTTCCAGTAGGCGGCCTCCAAGACGCTGGATAAGGCCACACCCTTGATCATGGCCAAGGAGGAGCTGATAGCCCGAATTTCATGGGCTCTCAGGGGTTTTGGGGCAAGGATTTGTCAGCGTTTGAGTATGCTAATTTTATAGCATCTATCAGCCACCTAGAAATGGTGGATTTCGAAATGTCTTTCATGTATTTGTCATTCAGTGAAACGAACAGGCGTCGTTTGTGCCCTCGGAACTGAGAAGTTCTCTTCAAGTATAACCGAAGGGCTCTAACTGGACATAGGAATCTGTCGGTGTCATCAGGAGCCAGAATGGTGCAAAGACTCTGAACTGTCACTGAAGGAGAGGACGCCTGAGCGGACTGGTTCTTAGCACGAAACTCCGGAAGAAAAGACAGTGTCATGGATTGATCCGAAGAATTGAACTCAATATCCGAACCTAGACCGCTAAGAGCATGGACGCCACTAACCCGCCTAGCCGTAGCTAAAGACAATAGAAAAACTGTCTTGTATGTCAACAACTTAAAAGACAACGATGCTAAAGGTTCACATTGATCCCGAAGAAAGGACAGAACAACGAACAAATCCCACTGAGGAAGGCGAACGCCCGAGGACACAGACTTGTTGCGGACTGCATCAATCAGATGTGAAAGTTCAATAGCTAAGGAAAAAGAAGGATTTCTCTTGCCCGTAGCTACCGTTATAGTATGCACAACAGAAGCCTTGTATCCATTTAACGTCTGAGCGGATAAGCCGCGGTTCTGGTGGAGGTGAGCCAAAAACTGAGTAAACTCCGGACCGGAAGGATCTAACGGAGAAATGTCATGGGACAAACAGAAACCATACCATGAGGCCCACCGTATGTCATATAGTTTGTTAGTACTCTGTCGTCTCGCCTTGAGTACTAAGTCCACAGTTTGTTCTGAGAGTCCGCGTGCTCGCAGGCCTGACCGCATAGTAGCCATGCGGTCAGCTGAAACAGTTGGGGGTTGGCGTGGCCGACTCCCGTGCGTGGCTGAAGCAGAGTGTCTTTTGTGAGACGAAGAGGGACGCTTGGAACGTGTGAGAGGCTGGTGAGCTCCGGGAACCAAGGGCTGGTCTCCCAGAATGGGGCGATGATGATCAGCCGGGGTAGATCGCGGCTGTATTTCTCGAGTACCTTGGGTAGGAGAGACGTTGGAGGGTATGCATACGCCGACATTCCTGTCCGGGGCATCGAGAAGGCGTTGCGCGCTAGTGCCTGAGGGTCCCTCATAGGTGATACGTAGACCGGCAGCCTGCAGTTGAACCTCGTGGCGAACAGGTCCACGTGCGGTTTCCCCCAGAGGGACCACAGTGGGAGGAGAGACTGATGTGCAATAGTCCATTCCGTGGGTAGGATCTGGCCCTTTCTGCTGAGCTGGTCCGCTAAAACGTTCAGTTTTCCCGGGACATACTCCACCGACAGGGAGATTTGTTTGGCTTGAGCCCACAGAAGGATCTCCTCCGCTTTTCTCGAGAGAGCAGGCGATCGTGTTCCACCTTGACGGCGCAGGTAAGACAGGGCTGTCGTATTGTCGCCGCAAACGGTGACCCACTTGCCGGTGAGACAAACTGCAAACGACTTGAGGGCCCTCGCCACCGCTTCCAATTCCAGCAGATTGATGTGAAAGAGTGTCTCTGCGAGAGTCCGCTTGCCTGAAGCCTCCCTGTCGTCGAGGTGTGCACCCCAACCAGTTTTGGAAGCGTCCGTGTGAAGGAACAGTTGTTGCTGAAGAGGTCTGATAGGAACCGTTTGGTTGACCCAGGCACGGTCTGTCCACTGTTCGGTTGCCTCTAGAAACCAGTCCCCTAGCATCACTTGGTGTTCCAGCTGAAGGCGAGAGATCTTTCTCTGAGCCAGCAAGCGTTGCAGTGGCCGTTTGTGGACCCGAGCCAGAGGAAGAAGGTCCGCTACTGATTCCATCAGTCCGAGTAGACGGAGTAACTGGCGGGCAGAAGCTGAGGTTTTCTGTCTGAGGGCAGTGACCGACTCCACGAGGGCTAGAATCCTGCTGTCTGACGGCCGAACGGTGAATTGGACGGTGTCGAAAGACATGCCCAGGTAGTTGAAAGAGGTTGATGGAGTCAGATCCGATTTGATGTCGTGGATACGAAACCCCAGAGAAGCGGACAGTTGAACCAGGGTTTCCGTTTGACTCAAGCAGAGTGCGCGAGAGGACGCCAGTAGAAGCCAGTCGTCCAGGTAGACGCGAAGGCGGATGGATTGTGCCCTGGCAATCCGCACAAGTTCCTTGGTGACTCTCGTAAAAATCCAAGGGGCTGGCGACAGGCCGAAGGGCAGGGCCACAAACTGGAACGTCTGTTGCCTCCAGACAAAGCGAAGGAACTTCTGCCGCGACGGGTGAATGCCCACATGGAAATATGCGTCGCGCAGGTCGATGGATGTAGCCCAATCGTTCTGAAGAATGGACAGACGGATGGAAGCGGCTGTCTCCATCTTGAACTTGTCCGTACGGATGTACTTGTTCAGAGGGGAAAGGTCCAAGACAGGGCGAAACTCTCCGTTCTTTTTGGGGACTACAAACAGGCGAGAGTAGAACCCCGAGTCCACCGGGGCCACTGGAATGATGGCTCCCTTCTGCTGTAGAGAGGCGACTTCTTTGTCGAGAGCTTCGAATTTTGCCCGGTCTTGGGGTGCTGGGAAGGAGATTGGGTGAGAGGACAGGGGAGGTTCCTGAGTAAACTGGAACCTGTAGCCTGCCCGCACGACCTGAAGGATCCAAGTATTTTCGACCAAACGTTCCCATGAAGGAAGGCATTCCCACAGAGAACCAACGCTTGTATCGGCCGAAAAACCTGGACCCTCCACAGATCGAGCGGGCTTTAATGAAAAGGCTGTTTCCGCCCCGAGAACGCGGTACGGCTGAATCGGGGCGGACCCGAAGCAGCCGATCCACGTCCTGAGAACGAGGAACCACGGGCTGAAGAGGGGGGAGTGGGCTGGAAAGCGGGACGGTGGCGCTGACCTGAAGACTGGTTGTAGGGGAAGCGAGAAACACGACCCCTAGAAGACATCATCCTGGAGGGAGTGTGACTGGCTGGCTTGAACTCTGTGCGTGCGCGCTTAGGTTGAGGAGCGGCAAAACTCTGACTCGCAGCCTTACGAGCCCACATCATGAGCTGTTCCTGAGAGAGATCGTTCCTCCGTTTCTTGGAGCCTTCCAGAACGTCCTTGACCGTGTTCGGGTGGAAGGTGGCGGAAGGATGGGACGGGCAGGAACGTAGAGTGGAGCGTTCTTCGAGGTCCAGTCGGAGTTTACAAGCCCGGACCACAGAGTCTCTGTAAGTCGCAGCCAGTTGAACCCTGGTGCTAGAAGCCACTGACGAAATCGAGTTCACTGCTTTGTTGAGCGAAGCCAAACAAACACCCAATGCCCGTTCATCTATGGACTCAAGCAGGCTGAAATCTTCTGGTTTAGCCGTTGTGGTGGAGCCCACTATCTGGGACAGAGTCTGCAGCATGGAGGTAGCGAGAGAAGCGGCTCGGAGAACAGCGTAAGACGACCTTTCCAAGTTGTTAAACGAGGACTGTGAGAAAGAGACCGTCGTCGATTGTCCTCTCTGTGGCCTAAAATCCAGAGATTGTTTCTCTTGAGGAGACACACTCGAGTGCGAAGGCACAGGCACAAAGGTACTGGATAGCTGAAACGGGGGGAAGAAGTCTTTCTTCAGGAATGTCCCCGCACGAGAAGGAATTGGGTCCGGTTGACGTGGAGGGGGACCGTCGTCCTCCTCGGTCAGAATCTGAGGCTGAGTCCAGAGAATAGAGTCGGCACGTCGAAGCTCTTGGCGAATAAACGGCGAAGTGTGAAGAGCAAGTCTTGCTTCTTTCGGAGCCTGTAATTCTCCGAAAAACTGTGGCTGTTCCTTGCTGGAATTCGACTCAGAAAGAGGCATCGGTTTGATGTCCTGACAGTATGGACGGAGAATATCCAAGTAGCCTTGGTAGTTCCCGGTAGAAGGAACTGGTTCCACTTGTACAGGGGGCTCAGAACAGAAGCTGCCCTGCTCCACCCGTGAGAAACGATCAACGTCCTGATCTGTTTCGTCACCAGGGTGTTGATGATCGGAAAATCTCTCGCGCATGACCCGACGAACTTCGTCTCTCACTGCTGAGTCAAATTCGCTGTCATCCTCGGAGTAAGGCGGAAGAAAATCATCTTCGACAGGAGAAACATGTAGACCCAGGCCAGAGTTCCTAGAGGGAAGCCCATGCGGAGTTTCATCCGTTGAAAATCTCTCCGTAGCAGAGACTGTTCTGCGCCGTGACAGCATAGTTCGTTCTGACGGGTCAACGGACGTTGTCCGTATGCGGTCCGTGCCGACAGTGCCCACGGGCACGGTGCTACCGGTACGGGTAGCAGTTTCTAGTGTCACGTGACCGTGTTTCATTGGTTCACGGATGACGGAGCCGTTATCTGCCTCGCCCCACGGGCGGCCGGAGTCCCCATGACGGGTACCGGTTTGGGACCGCACATGACCGGACTTCTTCCAGCCCCGCGCCATGCTGCCGCTCCCGGACAAACCGGGCGGACTTACAGGTCTAGAGTTACGAATTTGCCAGTTTCTGGGAGAATCCATCCGTGGAATCACACACTCACGTGAACGGGAGTCGTAGACCGGTACCGTGTCCGTCCGTGTCCGTTCCCGACGGTCAGAGAAGTGTCCGTCGAGATTTTCATCCATTGGGAAGATCGGTATGCCGGTCTTCCTCTCCAAACTGGCCAGTTGGTCCGTCGAGTAAGAGGTTGAAACAGCCGTTTCAAATCCGTCGAAACTTCGAGAATGGTAAGGCACTCTGTCTCTGAGGTTCTCATCCGCCAAACTTGGCGGTTCATCCAATGGTACTGAGTCACAGTCAAGTTTTGTACTTGTCCTAGTCGTGGTGGGCCTCATTGAACCACCTGACATCGAAACCAAAGAAGAGGACGGGACCAAAACTAAACCCTTGTTCTGTAATTCTGCCAGCATATCGGAGACTAAAGTAGAGGAATCTACTAAAGAAATGACATGTTCCGTCTGCTCCACAGACGGCACCGACACAGCAGAAGTACTAGAAGAAGAGTGAGTGGGAAGGAGGGGGGGAGGGGGGGGCACTTTCTTCTTCGAAGACGAAGAAGAAGAAGACGACCTAGACTTAGAACTAGACTCTTTCTTCGAACTAGAACTAGAACTAGGGGTAGGGGTAGAAAGGAACTTCCCTTTCTCATCCCTAGACTGCTTAGACGACAAAGTAGAAGCAGAAGGCACAGAAGTGACACCGATGTCCGACATGTTAACAACGAGGGCACAAAACCGGTGTCAAACAACAATCAAATAATTTTCCTTTAACCAAAATTCGATCCCAAAAATCAAATTAAAATTATACACTGACAATACCTGTTACCCAAGGGGCAAAAGGGAACACAAAGAAGGTAGAATGGCAAGGAAAATAGCTTGAAAATGAATTAAATTTGCAGAGCAAAAAAGAACATGGCAGCTCCAATTGGAAAAAATTTATTATGATTCAAAGTTGGCTCCCCGGAAGTGACGTCAGGAAGGGGATCCACAGCAGCTCAGTGGTATTGCTAAACCAGACCAAGGGAAGTAAGTTAGTCTTGTGAAGACTAAGACTTTTTTGGTCTTTGGTAATTGGCATTAGCTCCAAATTGGAAGAGATAACTCATTCGTAGTGAAACGGTAACATGATAGAATAGATTGTATTTTTAAAGCTACTCAGTGGTTTAAAAAAGAACTCAGTGAGTCAGTGCTTGAGTGAATTAAACCAGATTTCACTCATACTTGTAGCGGTGCCATAGCCGATGAGGTTTAACCGAGGCGTGGTTACCGCTACGGCTATCTGTATTAATTAAAAAATCGGGACTTTACTGGTTTCGTACTGCCTCCGGGCATTGCCTCCAGTATTGTTCCCACCATATTTGTATTTACAAATGTCCCATATGTGTCTGGTTCAGACTGGGAGGACGTAAAACACCATTTTCGCTCGAGTGAATGAAACTGCTTTATGCTATGAATTATACATTATTTTCTCTACTGTTTCATATGTTATCTAACAAGCACTGAACAGCATAAGGCCGGTGCCACACATGCGTAAAATTGTATGGGGGTGCAATC
>CM065688.1:35152902-35212902 GCA_017654935.2 Phymorhynchus buccinoides
GAGTAGGGACGGCTTGCAAGCGTGACATACTGGTAGTAACGAAGATCAGGGAGGAAAACGTGAGCGCTGAATCATGAAATAGGTGTTGGTCACAGTTGTTTAAGCATGCCTCTGATGGAAACTTTAGAAGTTTGCACTCTTTGTTTGCTCTCCATTATGCTCAGTTATTCAAGCAATGGTGACTTTCAGTGTAAACAAGAGGATAATCCAGTGAGCAACTGGTCCATATCAATGACTGTCATAATGTGGAAAACATATTATTATTATTATTGTGCTACAGCATATTAACTTTTAGACATGCAATGATAAATAATGTAACATGTATATTATTCTTTAATGAAATTACAGCTCCATGTTTTTTCTTTTTTTTATTAACAATGCATTGATAACAACATTAAATTTGTCAAAATAGTATCTTATAAACTTAATAGAAACTGCACACACTGTGCATGGACTATCAAATCAACATGTTTGCAACAAAAATATTCTCATTAAAATACAACACACACACAGAGTAAGTATTATTAAAATTAAGATGCATTTGTGTTTCAATTTCGACTTTATCTTAATTTGTTGTAAATTTTACTCAACCCAGCAGTCATCTTCGTTTTTTTCAGAAGAAATAAAGAAAACAGTAAACATTAATAATAATAATAAAGATTTTATTCAGCATAAATTAACAATTTGATACTATTGACATTCTGAATGAAAACACCAAATTGTTTTAATTAATTTAACCCTTTCGCCGCCAATGTCGCATTTATGCACCACAATGATTTAACACCCATGTCACTAAAAGGCAACAAATGAGGGCCTGTTATTCAATGACCCAATTTTCTTAATTTTGGGAAGTAAGGGTAGGCCTAATGTTAATGTTATACATATAGGAATGCCCAATATTGCAGATTTTCATTTTCTCTACCCAATTAAGTTTAATGGATTTTTGGGGCTGAAAAATGGCTGGCGGTGAAAGGGTTAAACAGCTGACAATCACAAAAAATGTAAGAAAAGGAAAATTGTACTGTACATAAAAAAATATTATTAAAACATAGTCACGCACACAAAAGCAACAAAAGGAGAATTGCAAACATCTACAAATCTAAAATAATCTATTTGCATCCAAGGATGCGAGCAGCTTACAAGCTAAAAACAGACAGATAACTCCAAAGGTCAATACCGTTTCTTTACCTCACATTCACGTATGTACATATTGATCGATCTTTACAATAGTGGTATATCTTGCTATGTGACATCTTTTGTCACATGATATCTCTTCTTATGACCTTCTATAAATAAAAAAAAAGCACATGATATTGATGACACTCAAACGACAAGTAGCAAGAAAACATAGGAATGCAACCTAACTAAAGGCTAAGGCAAAGAGAGGGGATTTTAAAAAAAAAAACCCTGAAAAGCCTCAGAAACGCTTGCAAGAAGAATACTGAACTGAAGAGCAGTGGCTCTATCATTATGCTAGATTTAAAAATATATATATATATAAAAAAATAGGCTAGGTTTACATTCATGCGTTACAAGAGGCCCCAAATAACATTTCAGCTTGCACTTTGTCTGAAAACTGCATACATTTGCACTGCATTCAGTGACTCCCAACTACACCCCTCCCCACACTATCTCAGCCTTGCAGTTGCATGACACCAGCTCTGCCACATAGCCCCTAACACAGCAGTGGGGTTTAAAAAAAATAAAATTAAATAGGCCTACTAGGGGGAAATAGCTCAAAGGCACAGCCAATACACACTAGAAATCTACTGTCAAAGGAATTAAGCAGCATGGGGCTCTATCCTCTAAGTTTAAGAAGGGTATGCACACAAGTTCATTACTAATGCAATGTCTAGTCAAAAGAGAAAAAAACGAAAGAAGAAAAAAAACATACAAAAAAGCTAGGCTGCATTTAAAAACCAAATACAATTTATTTCAGTATTATACTCTCTCTCTCTCTCTCTCTCTCTCTCTCTCTCTCTCTCTCTCTCTCTCTCTCTCTCTCTCTCTCTCTCTCTCTCTCTCACATACACACACACAAACTCTCTCAAATACCTCTCCCACCCTTTCAATATGTCTGTGTTTGTCATCCAGAACAAGCGCCAAAAACCCCCACAAGACACTAGAAAGAAAGAGTATGGTTGTGTGTTTTTTTGTTTTTGTTTTTGTGTGTGTGTGTCACTGTGTGCGTGCAGGTGCGTGTATGTGTGCGCATGCAAGTGCATATGTCATATAATAGCTATCGAGAAAGTTTCTCTGCTCTCAGCCACTAAAATCAATAAGGAGGTTGAAGAGAGAAGATGAAAATTTACTTTTTTTAATCATAACGTGATGAAACATTTCAGACAAGTGGTGAACCCACCCTTTGAGAGTTTAAAAATGGGATCACTAATCACCAAAATTGTAACTGTGGCATTAAAAAACATTTTAAAATGTAGAAAAGCAAACTACTTTGTACAGATTTTTTTTTAAAGAGTAAATCTTGTAAAAGAGTTCTATATAAAATAAAATAAAGCAAATTCAGACCTACCCAGGAACTGGGGCTTGATGTCCCAGAGTCGTTCGTCCAAACGTTTCTTAATCAGCTGCTCAATGGAAACGGAACTGAACACCCACCTGAAAATCAGTTTTAACACAAAGATGCATTCATCATTTCATGTCCCCCGGAGACGGCATGTGGCTGCCCATATGGCGGGGTAATCAAAAACGGTCACTCACACGTTCTCATCCGTAGCTGAAGCACTTGTACCATAGTGTTCAAGTGCTTCCGTTGTTGGGATGATCCCTGGAGTCTTTTAGCCAGGGTAAGCCAACATTTCATGAAATAAATTTACATAAAATAGAAAATCTGTGTCAAATATTAATTATTTTCTTTAACCCTTTCACCGCCAGCCATTTTTCAGAACAAAATTCCTATTAATCTTACCTGGGTAGAGAAAACAAATCTGTCTGTAAGTGTAATACTGGGGATTCCTCTGTGACATATTTAAAGTAAGGCCTATATCCTTACTTCCCAAAAGTAAGAGAACGGGGTCTAGGGATAACAGACCCTGATTTGATGCTTTTTAGTGACATAGGTGTTAAACCATTGTGGTGCAAAAATGCGACGTTGGCGGTGAAAGGGTTAAGATCAAACCTTTTTTATTTAGTTATCAATTTATTTTTTCTTAAAACATGTTCAAATTAAACACAAGCTTGTATCCAAGTATGGTGTATCTATTTTCTGAAAGCAACCGTAACGGAGTTGGAGGGGAAAGGGTGGAGACAACAGAAAATTATTGTATAATTATATTCTTTTCATTATACTAGCATTGGTCTTACTCTTAGAGGAAGATTACAGTTGAGATTATAATATTAATATAGTGGAGTGAGCCATGTCATTTGACCAAATTTTGGGAGTTATCAATATCCTCACATAAAAAGCATTTTACAAATTATACCTTTGTGGGTGTTTTTTAAAATTAATTATGAGAGGCTTTGAACTTTTGCATAAAAATGTCTTAATGTTCATAATCAGATAAATATCTGGGGCAGTGGGTGGATGCCTCGTGCCTCCACACGGGGAGCTGGACAACCCCGACCCCTCCACGAGTCTCTCCCCGTAAAAATAGTTCCACCTTCTTGAAGTTCTGTACTTGTAACTTTCTCTAATCTGTCACTCTCTTTGACTCTGCCTTTTCCTTTTACTTTCTATCATCTACTAGACCAATGAAAACTGAAAACCAAGCACATATGTACCTTATCCATTATGGCCATATGGCCTGGGAACGCAGAAGAAAAATATCTCACTATTCTCAATGATTAAATTCCGTTTATTACAAAATTAGTGGACAAAGTGCTTCTAACACATTCCATTTCTTTTTTCACAATCTTGTGTGCATGAATTGAATTGATACTTACACTTACAGGCTAAACAAAATCCAACAGCCACCCTCAGACTGTTATTTTGTGTGCATGAATTGAATTGATACTTACACTTATAGGCTAAACAAAATCCAACAGCCACCCTCAGACTGTAATCAATAAAATTTGAATATGAATGAGGCAGATTACCTAGGACTTCCACGCTATTTTGCTTCACAGAAGAGTACACACAACCCATTCAGCATGTCACCTACTTTACACTGAAATGTCTCTGTTGTCTGATGTTCACTATCAGTATCACTATCACTATCAGTCAATTGTGGTCAAGGTTGTGCATGTGGGGAAACCAAATCATGGTCTTAATGGATCAAAGTGTCAAGCTGCCAGAAAGGATTTTGTATGAAGTAAGCCTGAGGTCAATGCGGGTCTGAAATTAAGTAAAATCGTGGAAATCAGAAGTCTTTTCTAATGGAAAAAGAACTGTAGGCACACACTAAGTAACAAATTTCCTCAAGAAAAAGTTTTACACAAACTTGTAACATTTAGGTTCTTTTTGTTTCTCTTTCTTCAAATTCTTGAAACCAACCTAAACTAGAGCGTTAAGACACTAGATCACTTCGGCTGCAGTGTTTCGCCTCGCGGCTGATAACGAACCTTTATTTTAAAAGAATAAAAGAGAGAGAGAGAGAGAGAGAGAGAGAGAGAGAGAGAGAGAGAGAGAGAGAGAGAGAGAGAGAGAGATGTGCTCGGCAGTATTTCCGGCTCCAGTGACCTTTGACTTCATTTTCGAACTTGGCTAAGATATCTTTTATGCCTAACCGCCTGCAACATTTGAGCGTCCAAGGTTCCTCCCTTCAAACGTTATAGTGCCGGGTGCTGGGCAGCATTTTCGGCTCCAGTGATCTTGACCTTTGACCTTCATTTTCGAACTTGGCCTAGACATATCTTTAGTACCTATCTGCATGCAGCATTTGAGCATCCTAGGTCCCTTCATTCAAACATTATCGTGCCAGGTGCTAGGTAGCATTTTCGGCTCGGGACCTTGACCTTTGACCTATCACCTTCATTTTCGAACTTGACCTAGATATCTTTAGTACCTATCCGCATGCAAAAGTTGAGCATCCTAGATTCCTCCGTTCAAACGTTATCATGGTAGGTGCTCGGCAGCATTTTCGGTTCCAGTGACCTTGAACTTTGACCTTAATTTTCGAACTTGGACTAGATATTCTTAGTACCTATCTGCATGCAACATTTGAGTGTCCTAGGTCCCTCCGTTCAAACATTATCGTAGTAAAATAGATAGATAGTCACATAGTTAGGCCCCCTTGGCATAAGGTTGTGTCAGACCAAATTGACATATTAAGCTAGAACACCAAGGCTACATCAGACCTTAATTTTCGAACTTGGACTAGATATTCTTAGTACCTATCTGCATGCAACATTTGAGTGTCCTAGGTCCCTCCGTTCAAACATTATCGTAGTAAAATAGATAGATAGTCACATAGTCAGGCCCCCTTGGCATAAGGTTGTGTCAGACCAATTGACATTTATTAAGCTAGAACACCAAGGCTACATCAAAATGTTATGTTCTTTATAGTTATGCGGAGATTGTCTTTAGCTATGGCAAGCTCCTAGCATAACATCATCAGTCCCAAATCCTCCGAAGTTGGAGTGTGGCTACCCACATGGCGAGGTAATCAAAAACAGTCACACACATAATGTTCTCATCCCTAGCTGGTGCAATTGTACCATAGTGTTCAAGTGCTTCGGCTGTTGGGATGATCCCTGGAGTCTTTAAGCCAGGGTATGACAACAACAAAGTCAGGAACAAACAGAAATCGCTGAAAACATTACCAGCTTTGCTCTCTTTGTTCGCGGCTGGGTTTTTTTAAAATTATAAAAACACAAAAATCAGAGAAAAGCTGTGCCAAACAAAAGCTTTGTACATGTATATGTTATGTATGCATACTTTATTAGCAAATACTGAAATAGGCAAACTTTTTTAACATGCTTAGTACAGATGATGTATAAATCCTCTATAAATAATGCTTGAGTACTTGCCACCGACACATATAATACGATTTTGCCACGTTCAAAAATCGTGCGGCAAACTGTCATAGATCACTTTTCGATACTCGGTACATCACCGAAAAAGTATTAAAATTATATATAAAAAGAAATAATCTACTACAAGAATACGAGCAAATCTTTTTATTAACATTATACGTGAATGATGACATGTGTGTAATCTTAATTCCTGTTACTAGTGTTACAATACATACATACGTGTGGAAAGTTTTTGCCATCAAAAGAAAAAAACATGCTCCCACTAGTCTCGTACTCCTAGTCCTAGTCCTATATATATTATGTTCATTCAGTCATTCTGGACACCTGGTCTAATCTGATTTGGACAAGTGCTACAAGTACAAAGTATACAAAGAGTTACTAATACTACACCAGCCATTTGAACACCAGAGGTGAGACCACACTTCAGACTATTATAAAAGCAAACACAACACAAGGGCTATCAGGACTAGCTAAATAGGTAAATAATGAGCAAGTACTTCACTGCCACTTATATAAATCTAAAATACATGAAAATGTCATGCTTTGTTGGAGCAGATATTACTTTATCATAGGAGTATAAAAGTGTCTTACAAAATATATTATTTTAAATAATATTACACTTTCTCTTGAAGGTTCTGACTTAGATGTAACACTTAACATCCGTCATACCTAAGTTATAATGCTCAATAAAATTGTCAAGATATATATTTTTAACTTGCTGTCTTTTATTTTACAATTAAACTGTCATATAAAGTTGACCCCTACCCTTATTTAACACCAGCATGTTCATTTCTTTCTTCTGCACTAATCCAAATGTTTAATGTAATCATTTTACTGGACTTGATGTTTGTCATCAAGAAAATGTTAATTATCAAATTTAGCTGTTTTTTGGGGTCTAACCATCTAATAAACAAATGAACACCACTTCAGTGGGGTTAGTAATTAATTTAGAGCATTTTGCAGCCTTCATAGAAAGATAAATGAAAAAATAGTGCTTAATGAAAATTATTTATGTAACTATGATGTTCGTCATACATGTCTTATGAAGTAACTAGTGAATTATGATAAATAATTCAATATTTGTTTGAAAAAAACATTATTCATGCAAGTTATTATTTTTTTAAAGCATTCTGCTTACTGTAGTTGACAAAAATACAGTTATTCATAGACATTTTGGCCAGAAACTGGAAAATAAATGATTTAGGTAACTTTGATGTTCGTCATACATTTTTCACACATTGTGTAATAAAAGTTAAAACAAAAACAATGACATGAATCAATTAATAGTTTGGTGGAAAATATTCAGTTAACTTGTAATTGTGTTTTTTATGGCATCTTAAGTACTTAAAGACAGAATTAGTGTATTTGATACAACTTTCAAATGTAAAGTGATGACGAAGGTCATTTGTTACCTCAACAGACCCATAATAATCATCATACTAACAGCAAATTTCAACAGGAAATGTCACAGACTAATAGCAAACAATGAAAACAACTTAACACAACATGATTTGCTGGAGCTATGAGAAAATACTGTGACATAACACCATGGTTGTGATGTAATCATTGATGTTTGTCATCAGGTGGGGGTCACCACATTATCACTATTTTCTCAGAAATCGGTTGAAAAATTGTCCTGCCACTTAGCACATGTTTTGCCTCATTTATATCCTTTCTAAATATGCATGTATTTAAATGGTATTAATAGTTTCATTTTTTACCCTCTATGTCCACTTTTCATGCCCACCTTTTGGCACAGTCATATATACTCATGATAGTTTGTATTTAACTGACTCAGTGACTGACCAGTGCCACACAATCTCTGTGTGTGTGTGGTGTGTGTATCACTGTATGTTTTTGTGTGTGTCACTGTGCATGTGTGTGTGTGTGCGTGTGTGCCTGCATGTGTGTGTGTAGGGGTGCATATGGGGAGGAGGTCCAAAACCTGAAACTAGAAATGAAAATTGAACATTCTAACGTGAATTCGGTTACCGTGAATTCAACCAAAAACCTGCAACTGAACTTCCTAAAAACCTGTTGAGCAGGTGGGGGTAGTTGGGGTTATCCAGTAGCTGAGGTCATAATTTAAAACTTGCAACAATCAAACGACACTTAACAACTTTTGTTGATGGGGGGGGGGGGGGGGGGGGGGGGGGGGTGGGGGGGGGGGGGGGGGGGGGTCACCTTTTTCTGTCACAGGGCTCCCAGGGACCCCCATTTGGGGGTCTATGAAGCACTAAAATTCTCAAGGACCCTCTAAAAGAATGTGAAGGGGGTCCCAGGGATGCACTAGAAAAAATAGTTAGCATTTGTGATGCCACTGGGACCCTCTATCCTGCCTCTAGGACTCTCTATACTATAAGTGAAGGAGTCCCTGGGACCCCTTGTTTTGCGGGACGATTGGGAGCCCTGTGTCATCTTCGGAAGACTATTACGTCAAAACCTCAAACCCGGAATATTCACAATCAACAGAACAGTTGAGCTAAGAGGGAAGTGGGGAGGGGGAGGGGGTGCACAAGTTATGTCAAGTTGCTTAAAGACAATAAGAGTACAAAAATTGCAATCACATTTTTATGAAGTCTCTCATCCCAGGAATTTGTGCCCTGGTATTCTTTTACCTAAACTAAAAAAACGGAAGCCACAAGTTTGGGCACTCAAAAAAATTGGAAGTGGAAGCCATAAGACAAGTTTAGCACTCTAAGAACCAGCAGCCACAATCTTTGGCACTCCAATTTCCAAACACCAGTTCAAGTTTTGGCACCCCTAAAACCGGATTTCTAGTATGTTCCGGAAAATTAGTGTGTGTGTATGTGTGTGCGTGCTTGTGTGTGTGCGTGCGTGTGTGCATGCGTGTGTGTGTGTGCCTACATACAACAAAGGTCTTTAGACCTAAAGTCAAAGTAAACTGGCTAAAATGTTAGCTGGGATATGAAGGGGATAAGGGGATTATGTGTGAGCCCATTCATACCAAAGCAAATCAGTGACTGTCTTTCTACTCTAGAACAGCAAGTTATGGTCATCCTTCTCAAACCATAAACAAATTGAAAGAGAAACAATAACATTTTTCAGTAATATAAAAGGAAACAGATTCAGTTTTTGGTATCTAGATCAAGATGTGCCCCCCCCCCCTTCTCGGTTAATTCCATTTTTGCCTTTCTTACCAAACATGAAGTTGTATTTTATGAACATTTTCAGCTAATTATCTTTGTTCAATAATTAATTGCAGTCATGATAAAGGCCATTATCTAATAGGACCCCCCCCCCCCCCCCCCCCCCCCCTATGTACTGCAGTACTACGCAGCATTTGTCACAGTCATGGTTCATTGCGTTTTCCTGTCTTATGGGGGGGTAGGATTAGGGTTAGTATTCCAAAAAGATAATTAGCTGAAAAGGTTAATAAAATACAGCTTTATGTTTGGTAAGAAAGGCAAAAACGGAAAAATTTAATTAACCGAGAAATGCAGGGGGGTGGCACATCTTTACCTTTACCCAGTTTTCTTACCATCTGTTCAGCAAAAAATTTAACCATTCAACTGTTTCATTTTGTCGAAAAGCTCTCCTTCTGTACAAAACTGATTCTTCAACGTTGAGATGCTGCTTGATGATTCTGCTAATTTTTGCCTTCCACACAACAAAAAGTGCAGTGATGAGAAGAAAAGCCCACACAAATGATAACTCAAAGAATCCAATCAACCAAGAACACGACACTGTGCCTGCCACAAGTAAATACATTCCAGTTAGTCCAGTAACAGCTCTGCTGCTCTGCTCATCAACCACAGGGCTATTGGCTCTCCTGCCGGCGTTTCCCATGCCGCGGATATCACCATTTGGAGCACTCATTCTGATTTTACTTAATCAATGTGTTTAGAATGTTTATCAACACCAATTCATGCTGACGACACTAGAGGTTACTTATGGGAAGCAAAACCAGTAATTGGCAGTAAATACTGCACTGAAATCTGCCAGGCATGCACGTCCGTGTCACCGGCGTGTGTTTGTCAACTCCGAGGTCATGCACCACTGATCATTAGGCCAAAACAGCGGTACCCCAAAACAGTAGATCACTAGTCGTCTAAAAGAACAAAAAATGGAGAGCAAAACCTGGCAATTATTGCAGCATTAAGTGCAGCTGAAATAACAAATAGTATGCCAGTATCAGATCTTATAAACGAATTAAAGTGTAAAGTGTATGATAGCTTTGCACACGCACAATAACCGTGCAAACCTAAACGTCAACAAGTTTATTGGTTGTCTGGCGGACGAGTCGTCTGCCTATTTAGACCGGAAGTAGATTTCAAGGGACGCAATCGCCCAACTGCTTTTAACCAATAAAAATTAAGTTCACAATTTGAACGCTCAAGCGGGGAAGTGCCGAACGAGTATCAACAACAAAGTTGACATCAAATGATCAACCGACAGTATGGATCTTGATAATCTAAAGTATAGTGAGCTTCAAAAGCTTGCTAAAAAGGCTGGAATAAGAGCAAATATGAAGGTATTCACTTGTCGATTTAAAAGTATTTTTTCCATGATAATTCACTCTCCATTAGTGACGTGAACAAATTTTTTCGTTATCAGTATCAATGTATCATCGACATGATGATCATGTGTTCAGGGCAGGGCAGCCAGGCCTCGCGGCCTCTTGATGTACCCTATCTTTTGATTGTTTGTTATTGTGGTTTTGTTCATCAAAACCACAATTATTATTATTGTTATTGTGTATGACTATCTAGATCAGTGTCAGTTGACTGGGGGGGGGGGGGGGGGGAGGTGCCACCGCTATCAAGTATCATGCGGCTATGCCATAGCCTCAGCCTGGCTTCTGATGTAAAAATATGCGCGTGTGTTAAACTCACTTAAAGTAACAACATTAACCATTTCAAAAACCTCCTAGATAGTGACCCCAAAATTAATGTTTTTAAATACAATTATGATTAAGACGACAATGATAATAGTTCAAAAAGCGCCACAGCTGTGCCAATCTGATTGATGAACAAAACCACAATAACAAACAATCAAAAGATAGGGCACATCAAGAGGCCGCGAGGCCTGGCTGCCCTGAAGATCTGACCTGACCTGACCTAACCCAAACCCGAAACCGAAATATATTAGAAGTAGAAGAATTCGTGGGGATCTATAATTAGTATAAAGTATAATACAAAATTAATAGTAATAAACACTAAAACAGTGATAAACACTAAAACAGTGAAAACACATCACTGATCATGTATGTATACACATTTTTTCACAGTAATATTAGTAATAACAGTCTTCTTGTTCTTCGTTTGATCTTCCACCTTCATCGTACTGAAGATTAACTTGGAAAAAGGTTTCTGCGCTTAGGTTAGGCTTCTGGTTTGTCTTGGCTTAGTATGATGGGTAGAGAGGGAGTCGTGGAGGGGGGGGGGGGGGTAAGTAGATGAGGAAGAAGGGGGGGGGGGTAGATCTGGCTTTTGAAAGCTCCCACTGTGGCTGATGACACTGCCAGTGCCACAGAAGGGAGCAGGTTCCACTCTGCAATGGTCCGAGGGAAGAAGGACTGCTGACAGTACAGAGTCCTGCATCCTGGCAGTTGGTACGCCTCAGCATGCAGGAAACGAGTAGATCTTGTTGGAGGGCTGGGGGCTGGCTTTCTGGAGGAGTTGATCGCCAATTGTGTTTGTCAACTCCGAGGTCATGCACCACTGATCATTAGGCCAAAACAGCGGTACCCCAAAACAGTAGATCACTAGTCGTCTAAAAGAACAAAAAATGGAGAGCAAAACCTGGCAATTATTGCAGCATTAAGTGCAGCTGAAATAACAAATAGTATGCCAGTATCAGATCTTATAAACGAATTAAAGTGTAAAGTGTATGATAGCTTTGCACACGCACAATAACCGTGCAAACCTAAACGTCAACAAGTTTATTGGTTGTCTGGCGGACGAGTCGTCTGCCTATTTAGACCGGAAGTAGATTTCAAGGGACGCAATCGCCCAACTGCTTTTAACCAATAAAAATTAAGTTCACAATTTGAACGCTCAAGCGGGGAAGTGCCGAACGAGTATCAACAACAAAGTTGACATCAAATGATCAACCGACAGTATGGATCTTGATAATCTAAAGTATAGTGAGCTTCAAAAGCTTGCTAAAAAGGCTGGAATAAGAGCAAATTCCCAAAGGTATTCACTTGTCGATTTAAAAGTATTTTTTCCATGATAATTCACTCTCCATTAGTGACGTGAACAAATTTTTTCGTTATCAGTATCAATGTATCATCGACATGATGATCATGTGTTCAGGGCAGGGCAGCCAGGCCTCGCGGCCTCTTAGATGTAACCCTGACATTTGATTCATTGTTATTGTTATTTTGCTCAATAAAAACCTCAAGATATATATTTTGTAACTTGCTGTCTTTTATTTTAGTATCTAATCAGTGTCAGTTGACTGGGGGGGGGGGGGGGGGGGGAGGTGCCAACACTATCAAGTTCATGCGGCTTATGCCATAAGCCTCAGCCTGGCTTCTGATGTAAAAATATGCGCGTGTGTTAAACTCACTTAAAGTAACAACATTAACCATTTCAAAAACCTCCTAGATAGTGACCCCAAAATTAATGTTTTTAAATACAATTATGATTAAGACGACAAATAATAGTTCAAAAAGCGCCACAGCTGTGCCAATCTGATTGATGAACAAAACCACAATAACAAACAATCAAAAGATAATGTACATCAAGAGGCCGCGAGGCCTGGCTGCCCTGAAGATCTGACCTGACCTGACCTAACCCAAACCCGAAACCGAAATATATTAGAAGTAGAAGAATTCGTGGGGATCTATAAAGTATAATAGTAATAAACACTAAAACAGTGATAAACACTAAAACAGTGAAAACACATCACTGATCATGTATGTATACACATTTTTTCACAGTAATATTAGTAATAACAGTCTTCTTGTTCTTCGTTTGATCTTCCACCTTCATCGTACTGAAGATTAACAGTTTGGAAAAAGGTTTCTGCGCTTAGGTTGGCTTCTGGTTTGTCTTGGCTTAGTATGATGGGTAAAGAGAGGGAGTCGTGTATTTGATACAACTTTCAAATGTAAAGTAGATGAGGAAGAAGGGGGGGGGGGTAGATCTGGCTTTTGAAAGCTCCCACTGTGGCTGATGACACTGCCAGTGCCACAGAAGGGAGCAGGTTCCACTCTGCAATGGTCCGAGGGAAGAAGGACTGCTGTGACAGTACAGAGTCCTGATGTAATCATTGATGTACGCCTCAGCATGCAGGAAACGAGTAGATCTTGTTGGAGGGCTGGGGGCTGGCTTTCTGGAGGAGTTGATCGCCAATTCTCCATGATGGAACTTGAAGAAGTTGGTGAGCTATGCCTTTCTTCTTCGCTCTGATAGCAGGGACCAGTTCAGTTACTCATATATATATATATGGAGTCTACGCTGGACGTCTGGCAGTGACGGTTGACGACCCAGCGCGCTGAACCTAATAATACTAATATTATAGTAATAAATCTTTGTTCCAGCTAACAACTGACTCAAGAACCCGTAACAGTGATTGACAAATTTTATACTAACCCAGTATACTGTATAACTATAACTAATATTTGGAAGAAGAAAAAATTATAACACTTTTAACAGACTTTACAGAGTAACAAAGTTTTGGAATTACTCTTCCTCAAGTTCCTGCACATTGTCATTCACTCATTGAACGAGCACAGAATCTAACAGTAGTAACACAATTCAAAAACCTCCTTGATAAATACACCAACATATAAAAACTGCAATATGAGCATGACTAAAACTAAGTAAAAGGCAGATTTGCCAAAAACAAAATATAAAAACCTCTCAGCTGTGCAAAAGTTCAAACAAAAATGAAAGGACAGTGAAGAGGCCGCGAGGCCTAATCAGGCTAATGTCCTGGTTCTACCTGACCTGGCTTAACACACATACACAGACTACAGAGTGGACCAAACAAGATTTTGACATCAAACCAGATTGGAGGGGTTTTTTGTTTTTGTTTTTTAAGATTGGAGGGGTTTCTTCTTCCCTTTAGTTTAGGCAGCCAACTTCAGCGCGTTGAAGATTCTGCTGCACAAACAACAACTAAACAAGCATCCTGGAAAGACAGTTCTTCAACCACTGATTTTTTAAAAATTAATGTTTGTTTCAAACTTTCTGAACTTGCATGAAATTGAAAATAACTATAAACTGATTCTAACCCTATCCCTCACCCTATCAATTGTGTATGACTGTATCATATGAACTTATGAAACTACAAAAATTAGGTGAAAAAGGCTCTAGGAATTTCAGATGCTTGTGGGATTTAACCATCTCAGTCTCATGGATTTTGTGTCCCCAACATGAGAATGGATGCTCAATATCGCAGAGCTGAGCTTCATCAGGACTGCCATGGTGTGGAACCAACTGAGTGAGGCCACTGTCTCCTCGGGCTCTGTCAGCACGTTTTTATCAGCGCTGACCACATCATCTGAGCCTGCACCCACTGATCACTAAAGGAAATAAGGGTGTTTTTTTGCTTGCTTCTGGAAGTGGGGCCTGGGCCTTCCCAGCTGACCTGGGGGGAGGGGGTAATGATCTTAACCCAGGGTAAGCAATACTTAGGTCTTTCTTCTTGTCAATTGGCCAACTTCATCTGGTTGAAGATAATTGCTGATATATTGGAGAAAAATAATAAACAGTCACCACGCAGAGCCAAGACACAGCAAAAAAAAAGGAATAAATAATAGATACATGATAATAATTAATAACTTTACATATAACATTTGAAAAAAAGGGGGGGGGGGAGGGTAGTTCAGTGTTCCTAGTCTGATATGCCCAACATTAGTGGAGCTGCCGGACAGGCGCAATGCTTTTCAGCCCCCAGCAAGCTGGAGACCTAGTCCGGCCCCAACGCAGCCTAATGCCGAGTCAGGCCCATAGTCGCCAGAACAGCAATAACTTGAGTAAGGATAGATAATGGGGGATAGGGAGCAAGTACGGGGAAGGGGAAGTGGCAAGGATTGTTTGATTACATACATGTGCGAGCCAAGTCTGGACCTGAAGAGGTCCAATGACTCAGCTTCCAGCTACCTGCCCCAGGGCAGGGTGTGCCAGTCTGGAACCATATTTTCTATAAGGTACATGCACCCTCCTAGTTCTGTCGCAATTTATCGTCAGAAGTGGCGCCTGCGACGCACAGAACAAAAGACCAGGCTGTGAGTATATATTGCAGCGATGTACCGAGGATTGAAAAGTAATAGGACAAAGTGTCCTGAGATAAAAGGAATCAATAAGACATTGTCCTGGCTCTTGCAAAAATCAGTAAGACAAAGTGTGCCAGTGTTAAAATTTAATCAAACATTTGTCCTGACAGGGGAATTAACACAATAGGACATTTTCAATGTTAATAGGTCAATGGCCTATGAGTAATGACCGGGGCCTTAGGACATCATTGATAGTGGTATGGACCCGACTGGGTTAACACATCACTTCCTCTTCTCTTTATCATCCGCCTTCATCATTTTTGAAGATTATCATGATTATAACTTAGACTAGAGTTCTGCACATTGAAAGTTTGATCAGTGTTGTGATAATTATGTTCAGTCCAAGGACGCGGACAGGGTCAAGCGTGTGATCACAGATCAGTGATGAGTCTTGTCAATAGGAAGCCTTAGTTAGAGGGTGTGGTGGAGGGGTATATACTGTACTATTTAAAGTTAGTACTGCTACTAGACTAGTCTAGGACTAGTAATAGTAGTATTCAGTAGGAGGGTGAAGAGTCAGCATGGGGAGGGGGAGGGAACAGAGGGTTGAACTTGAAGGGCTGGGAAGATGAGATGTTTGTGTTGAAAACAACATTCCTAGTTTAGTTGATTAGTTATTTTTGTGTGCAGGTGGACAAGCTGGTGAAGGCTCTAAAGGAGTACTACAGTAACCAAGAGAAGAATCACTCCGACAGCAACCTCAAACCTGACAGGGACAGTGGCACACAGGTACTCAATGAGTCAATGACTACTAGTACTAGTGCCAGTAGTGGTACATAACTTTATTCATTTTTTAATAACTATACTCAATTAGTCAATACTGGTTCCTTTTTTTCAATCATCAAGTTATTTTGCATTGCACTTTACACTTGTCTTACACAAGTTACAGGGAAAATATTGAAACTAATCTTCCCATTATTTTGATGAATACATAATAGTTATAAATCCCTCAAATAGGCATAATGGAGATTATTAAAATTGATAGAAACTTATAGTTATATACAGCATAGTATTATTTGTATTAAACTCTCTTTTTTTTGTCAATAAACTTGTTTCTGGGTTCCCTTACAGGCATAAATGTGGATGTGTCAGCCACGTTTATACTACAGTGGAACCTCCCTTATAACTATGTTTTTCAAAAATCATCCTAAATGAGGTAATTTTAATACTTACAAAGAGGCAATGTCTCAGAGAAGTATATATATATTATGTGGGAGTTATAATGGGAGGTTCCACTGTAGTTATAGTAACTACTGCAAGTTCAGTTTTATCATTTATCTCATACAATGATACATCCTTTCTCTTTGACGTTTGATAGATATTTTTTTAATTTAATAAATTATAATGATTACAGATTAGTAATATTGACTCATATTTTGAAGCCTCATTCTTTTAGAGTCAGCATACATCTACAGCATCTGCACATGATTTTTCACAACAATCTTTTAACAAGGCATGTTGAAATGCAGAATAGATTGGGGGTGATATGCTTGCAAAATTGCAACTTTGGTTGATTATCTTTTTTCCCCATAATACTGTTGGATCTCAGAATACAAACTGCGTGGCAAGAGTGTGATAATGATATGTATCATTGTACCCTCAAATGGTTTTGTACATTTTAAGTTCACTTATGTACTCTCATAGGTTTAATTATTTATTGCACATATAATCAGTTCAATGTTTCTCTGCTTTTCATTTTTTCAGTCTGATGCCCCAAAGGTAGACCAGTCTTTGGACAACGAGGATGAGACGGCAACAAAGAAAGCTCCGCCAAGGGGCAGGAAGAAAGGACAGAAGAAAGCTCGGGGAAAAAACAAGGTACAAACTAGGCCTACAATTCTAATGTCTATTGTGAAAGCATATTAAGCGTTTGTGAATAGAACATGTTCCCTGAAGTAATATACTGTAAGTGAAGGAGTCCCTGGGACCCCTTGTTTTGGGAGCCCTGCTAGGTTTCCTCAGTTGTTGTTTTTTATCCAATGGATATTTTGATTCATATTTCTTACAGCTACACGGCATTCTGATGACATGTACATGTTGTAATTGAAAAGCTTGCTACAGTAAGTTGGATTCCTGATGATTAGTCATGCATTCATTATGTTGTTGCAGAAAACTAAAGCAGAAGAATCCTGCGATGATGTAGCAGAAACTCAGAAGACGAAAACCCCAGAAAATCAGTCAGCCCCTTCCTGGCCGTCAGCTAATTCTGCATCACAGCGCACACCTGGCCGTCAGGCGCAGGTCTCGAAAAAGACACCTCAAAGAGCGACTCCTACTCTCTCCAAAACTCCAACCATCGTGAAACCAGTGTCGTCCAAAACCCTACAAAACAAAAAATCTGAGGTGAAGAAAATGACCCCTGCCAAAACTCCAGGTACCGGATCAAAGGGTGTTCACACAAAGCTGATCCCAAGAAAGAGCACCCCAGGCCTCTTCTCTCCCAAGAGACCACCGTCGCATTCCGCCTCTTCAAAAACAACGCCAAAGAACAGTTCAGGCAGCGGCAAGAAGCTGGCATCTGTGAGCGCAAAGGAAAACAAGAAGAGCCCTGCATCTGGCAAGAGGCGATCGCCAAGGAACGTGGCAAATGGGGATAAGGACAAGCTGCAGAATGAGGTATAGTTTAAAACTTATTACTTGTACTTTTGTTAACTTTAACCCTTTCACCGCCAATGTCGCATTTATGCACCACAATGGCTTAACACCCATGTCACTAAAAGGCATCAAATCAGGGTCTGTTATCCGAAGATTGTTTTCTTAATTTTGGGAGGTATGGATAGGCCTAATGTTATACATGTCACAGAGGAATTCACGATATTCAGGCATGGTAGATCTCCGCGAATTGCGGAAAATCCGCGAAAGTGAAAATTTGACACACACCCCACCCCACCCAAAAAAAAAGAGCCGGGGTAAAAATTCGCTCGGGTGCCTAAAAAGTTTGTGCATTAAAACCTATGCAATCGCTTCACGGAACCGGATGTGAATGACTGAACAAGCAACTTCCCGCCTATGTTAGCAGTCATGCGCGGCCTAGCTCACGCCACATTTTTCCAGATTTGTGATCCTAGTGCTTTTTTCTTCTTCTTCTTCATTTTGAAGCCCAATTTCATCATTTCAGTTTGACACTTTGAGTCGACATCTTTCAAATGAAATGCAGAATCAGTTGAATATTCTTCCTACCATGCCTGGATATTGCAGATAACATTTTTTCTCTACCTAGTTAAGTTTAATGGTATATTTGGGCTGAAAAATGGCTGGCAGCGAAAGGGTTAATATGTTCTCTTTCTGGCTATTACTTCTGCAGGCTTGGAGTTGGTAGATGGATTTAGGGGATCATCCTAAATGTTAGGTCTTCTGAGGTCCTCTTGGCTGAGACTGAGAGGTCATAGCTCATATATTCAGACATGGCACACCTCCTGCATGATTTAAGAAACTGATCTTTCAGAGTTCAGAACATGGATTCATTCGGTAATGCTTACAGTCATGCACATAGTGGTACGCACATAGTCATTCCAAGCCTTTGAGGAAGATTTTGCAAGATTAGTGAAACTGAAACAAACGAAAAGGCAGTGTGGACATGTATGCAAAAAAAGATTGATGGCCATCAGACCAGAGGTGCCTTTAACTCTTCTAGTATCATGGGTAAATATATTCACCTAGTACATTACACTTGTCTTCACTCCCACCAAATGCAAAGACATTCACTACAAAATGGCCTGCCATGTATTTGTCTATTTTCAGAGCTTAAATGTCATTGACTTTTTCCGTTAAAGAAATACATGTATGCACACTCGAAAAAATAGTTACTTCCCTTTTGTCGGTTGAGATGCAATGCCGATGGACAACCAAGAGAACGTCAAAAAATACATGGTGCTAGACCACTGTTGATAATTAACAGATCTATGTTTATAAGTGATTCTGCCAATTGAAAAAAATCAATGTATTTTTTTTAAATTCTTTGTCTAATGTCCATGTCCAAAAATTCTACTCCCATGAAAAGCATAAAATTTCTTTTTGTGTGTGTAGCTTGCATCTTTTACAGTATCAGTAAAATGAAAAGTTAAAGTATCCTACTATAAAGTGTTTTGGGTGGTTTTTTGCTTTTCATTCGATCAAGGCCAAAGTTTCTCCACCTAAAGCAGGCAGCAAACGGAAGCGACAGAACACGTTTGAGCTGGAAGGGCCCAGTCTGGCATCCACTGCAACTCCAGAGGCAGAGAAGACCACCAAGAGAGCTAGGCGCAGCACTGGGGCTGAGCAAGAGAAAACCACATCTGGCAGTCCTGGCGTTCAAGACATGATAGACTCCATGGCTGGAGAAATTAGCAGTGCTGAGAGACGGAACCGTCTGATGAATGCGCTGAATAAAAAGGTCGTGGGTAAAGGTCAGTTACAATTACCCTGTCTTTTTTAAGCATCTTAATGAGGCTTTATGCTGAACATTCTCTGCCCCTGTCTCGTGCCCTGAGATGTGAATGCCACCTACTTATGATTAACATCCTTGCCTGTCATGATGTAGTAGTAAATAGCCACAGAAAATTATCTGCACCTGACTCGTGTCATGATGTAGTAGTAAATAGCCACAGAAAATTATCTGCACCTGACTCGTCGATAGGTGGCATGAGCAGTTCGGGCCTAAAATTATCGCCCTTTCGTGTCGGCAAGAAGTAGTATAAATCCCCATTCTTATAATAATGTAATAATACCTGCCTTAGATAGACGATTTAGCTTTAAATCTTTTACATTCTATTTCCTTTTCCTACAAAAGAACTGAACAAATTTATGAATGTAAATTCAGACATCAGAATAGCTTTAAAAATAGAAATGTCACTTTAAATCTTTTACATTCCATTTAGATAGATAAATTGGGCTTTACGTCCTCTCGGTCTGGGAAGGCACATATGGGACATATTACAGTCCATTTACTTTACCTACGAAAGGACTGATCAAAATCATCTGCTTTAAACGTAGAAATGTCACTGAATGTGATAGGTCTTAATTTCTCTTGAAATAGTGAAAAACTAAAGCCAATTAAAGTTTTCCTGATGGTAAAGGATTGAGATCAATTCAGAATTTAAAAAAGTATGTGTTTAACAATCTGTTGTTAAGTTCTCTAGGGTGTAGTTTTCAACCCCGATGTAAGATTAAAAGCCTGCGACTACATGTATTTTCTGTCCAGAAAAAACACACCTCACCAACACCTGTTTTAAACACAATTTTCTGATAACAGTACAGTGGAACCTCCCTTATAAGACTTCCCATTATAAGACTCCCTCCCATATAAGACCTACTTGTCTCTTTGTATTAAAATTACCTCCCTTATAAGGTCTTGTTATATAAGAGAGGTTCCACTGTATTTGTACTTCTAAGCAGTTCTATCAAATTGCTGTTTCAGTCAAGAGTTCACCACAGGCTGGTCCAGTGACTCAGATCCCCAGGTTTGCCCTGTTCCTGGCCAAAAAAAAGCAAGAGCGGAAGAAACCGGTCACCCCAGGTTGGTTTCCTTATTTTTTTAATTACTGTTTAGTGTTAATGTTTTAGTTATTTGGTTTTGCACATGATATTTTCTTGTCTTTTCAGGTAAAAGAGTTTGTCAATAATAGAAATGAAACATAATTTAACCTCTTCAGTGCCGACGACGTATATATACATCTTCTATAATGCTTCAGTACTTGCCATCAACGTATGCGGTATATACATCGCCGCTAAGTAGCGATTTTGCCGTGTTTAAGAATTGTGCAGCAAACCGGTGGCACAGAAGGGGTTTAAAAAAAAACCCCACTATTTTAGTGTTTATAACATCAGTGCTTAGTAGTTCTAAATAGTACCGTATTTTACGGACTATAAGGCGATACCTTTTTCCCAGACTGAGACCCCTGCGCCTTATAATGTGACTGATAATATTAGTAAGAAAATAGTGTAATAAAATTTTGTTACACAATTTGGACATCTGCTACACAAGAGAGGAGAAAGAGAGGTTGTTTTGGTTCTATTGTGTTATGATTTATGTTTCATCGCCAGGAATGTTGCGAGGCCTGAGGGGTAGTATGCAAGAGGGTGCACAGTTGTTGAAGACAGCGATCTTAGATGTGTGGATGAGGAACTGGGATACAGTTGTAAAAAAACCAACAACAATTATATGTAGATTTTAATGTAAGCGTTTACGTATCATTGTTATAATTTGTGTCGTTTATGTGTATGTGTGTATCGTGACTGCAAAACAATTATCCTTAAAGTAAAGGACAAAATAAGTTGATTGATTGAGAATTATGCTCTAATTCTTGACGGCTACACATTTTTAGTGAACAGTACTTGGTTGCAGGACAACCCATTTCACACCAAGACAACTCATTTAAGCTATCCAGACTACTGTATTTTATTGGCTATAGGGCGATACTTTTTCCCCTGACTGAGACCCCTGCTCCTTATATGACCAATAAAATAGTAAGAAAACATAATAAAATCCAAATTTTCTGTAAAATTGGGGTGGGGTGGTCTTGGTGGTCCGTAACATACGGTACTCGTGGCTTGAGGAAAGGGTAACCAGCTCTGTGTAGTGACCTTATTCTGCACCATTTTCCAGGAAACAAAGACTGGGAGAAGGTGCACAAGAAGGCGTTCTCCAAGTTCGATTCCATCGACGTGTACCTGGAGAAGAAGCGCAAGAGGGCGGAGGAGATGACGGCCTCTGTGAAGAAGGCCCGCACCGTGCTGCAAGAGGTGCAGGAGGCCGTCTCCAAACTCAAGAGCAAAAGGACTCCAAGTCTGGTCAGTGGGGAAAATGTTTTGGCTAAATCCTTTGAAATAATATTTGCATGGGTGCTACTCTTTAATTTTTACACTGATTTCAGTATTTTTAATTTTACCAGAAACTGAACTTCAGGTTTTTTTAAAATTTGACCACAAGCTATTTGGGGCATTTTGAACTTAGTCTAGTTCTAACTTGGAAGTTTACAAAGGCAGTATAATAATTTTACAAGGCTTGTCAGACTCAAGCTGTCTCTGTCTATCATTTTAAATGTCTGTCTGTCTTGTTATATCTCTCTCTTAAGTTGCCCCCCTGAATCGTCCGACGGGGTTCTCTCCCTGTACCCTGCCGGGGCCATGCCATGGGTCCCTGGACTCCAGCCTTTCAGTATTTTTCATTTTGGGGAGTTGCACCCATGTATTTAAAGACCCACCACGCCGATGTGTATTTTCCATCTCTTGCTTAGAATATTTCTAAAGATTTCTTACCAGCGAGAGAGGGAAAACATGTGAAAATGCTCATTTTTACACAGCGTGGTGGGTCGTTAAAGAGGCAAGTTTGGTGTTTGGATGCTTGAAGTAAGGATGGAATGGAGTTGCAGAGCTCGATTGATTGTCAGTGGGGCCGGGTCAATGACCCAAGTTGACCCGTCATTTTGTGCAGCCAGGGCTCGTATGACCCATGAAGATTGCACTAAAGTTTAAGTTTAGTACTACATTTTAGAAATTGACCCATCATTTTCTGTATTAATCAGGGGTCATATGATACATGATTTCATAAGGTTTGAAAACTATCTGAAGCTATGTGAGGTATTACATTTCTTTTCATCTCAAAATGTTCTTGCAGAATAGTTACTGCTATGCAAGTTCTTTTGTTTATGTTTTATAAATCCAAACTTGGTGGTGTAGAGTGGCACAGTGGTATCGCGTTCGCTTCGTGTCAAGTAAACCCGAGTTCGAACCTGGGTACAGGGGATTTTTTCCTCTCATTCTGCACTAGGCCTTAACGGTCTGAACGTGGAGTCTTTCGGATGAGACGATAAACCGAGGTCCCGTGTGCCCATGCACTTAGCATATGTTAAACCCAGTGGTAACAAAAAAGTTGTCATTTGGTCAAAATTTACCCCCCCCCCTCATCAGTGACAAAAATCGCATGCAAAAAAACAAAGCAAAAAACAATTGGGTGGCGCGCCTCTGGCTGCGACGTGCTCTCCAGGTGGGAGCAACCCGAATTTCACAGAGACGCCTCTGTGACTATAAAGTACCTAATACCTAATAATACTTATGTAAGTGTTGTCCAATTGCATTAATTTGACAAGCCAAAATTAAATATGGTAACCATCATTCAAGTTTGAAATCGGTAAGAGGATAGTGCCATCCTAATCCTTTTCCAGCTCTATAGCAGCTGCGATGGACCATGACAGGTGCAGATGGGGATGCATGCTTTGAAGGTCATCAGTGGTGGTTCAATGACTTAACCCCATGTTATCAGTTCAATGGTTATTGATTTCATTCTTTGCTGAAACAAAAAGTAAAAGGAGGGAGAGGGCCAACAGGGTTTCTAATTATGCAAAACAAAGGCATAACGAATGATTGTTAATATACTTTTGATTCCAGGGAAGGAAAACGGCAGACAAGCCTTTTAAGCCCACTGTCATGTCCACGAAAGACATGAACCTCAACTTTGGTGCTGCCTCGAAAAAGACTGCCACCACCAACAGAAAGTCTGCCGCCTCTTCATCCCCCAAACCTTTCAAGCCCACGGTGACCTCCACCAAAGACATGAACCTCAACTTTGGTGCTGCCTCGAAAAAGACTGCCACCGCCAACAGAAAGTCTGCCGCCTCTTCATCCTCCATACCTTTCGGGCCCACGGTGACCTCCACCAAAGACATGAACCTCAACTTCAGCTCCCTGAAGACGCCAGTGAACCAGAAACAGAAGGCTGTGGCGCCCACCTCCATCGCCCAGAAAGGAACCCAGTCCTCCAGGAAGAGCGTGGGGGCAGCTCAGATGTCGACCAGGAAATCTCTGGGAGAGGCCTCTCCCAGCAAGTCGCTGTCAAGTATGCCATGTTGGTTTATTTTTAGGCTAACAGATTAATCATTTGTACTCAACTTGTACTTTGTCCTGTTCGTTCAATACAATATAATAATAATAATAATAAACGGATATTTATATAGCGCTTTTTATCGAGCACAAAGCGCTTTACAATCAGCATTGAAACACTCACACACGCACGAGAGTGAACACGTTCTTGCACACAGACATACACACACATATTTCATCAAACACACAGAAAACACATTCTCACTGAAGCACACATATATGAGAACAGTATCACATTTTGTTATGCTTTTTTTGTTTATTAACTCTTCTAGCACCATGGGCAAATATATTCGCCCAAGACATCACTCTACACTCCCACCAAATGCAAAGACATTCACTGCCAAGCACCCTGCCTTGTATTTGTCGGTTTTTAGAGCTCTTGTAACCCGTTTCTGCTGTTAAAGTAATGCAGACGCGCTCGAAAAAAAGTAGTTACTTCCCTCTTGTCGGTTGAGATGCAGCGGACAACCAAGAACGTCCAAAAGTACATGGCACTAGAAGAGTTTTAAGCAGCTTAATAAGATAATGTGTGCAAGTGCACAGAGGTATAGAGTACTTCCAGATGTAATAGTTCAAAGCACTCAATGTCAGTAATATTGAAGTTTGCTTCTATTGAACTTCATTGTGATTTTACTTTGCGCCAACATAAAAAAAAGCATAAGCAATTGTGTTTCATTTTATGACAGAACTTACAAAATATAACCCCAGGTGTTGCACTTATAAATTTCATACTTTAACAGCTTTTGCAAAGCATGTGAAGTGACGTTAGTAATATTTAAGAAGATGCTGGTGTGCTGTTTTCCACAGACACGCCGTTCCAGTTCACAGGCAATTTGAACACGTCCGCGTTGAAATCGACCAGCAAGCCGGTGTTTGACCTGAAGGCCAGCCTGGCCCGGCCCATCACCTGGAAGCCCCACACGGGCAAACTGAAGCCCGTCACCCAGTCCTACGTGGACAGTGCTACAGGCAAAGGCCTGGACAGCTCGGTCACCAAGCCGGCCAGCAGCCGCATGGACATATTCAAGTCCATGGTCAACAAGACGCAGAGGACTTACTCCAGGTCTGTCATCGATTTTCTTCTCTTTTTTTTTAAAAAGCTTTTACTTATGCACACACCACTCATATTCAGTTTGCAAGCAGAAGTTCATGGATGCCTGCTTGTTAGAAAGGGAGGGGGCAAACAAAGAAGCTTGTTCATAAAAAAACCACCTTACGATGATCTTCAATGAAGGAATTTTTTGTCTTGAGTGTTGTGTAAATGGCATTCCTTTGATTTCTTGAGTTAATTCAAGCTATGCCACCTAACTTTAAAAGAGCACAATCTACTAACCAATTCAAACATCATCTGGACAGTAACAACATTTTTAGTCAATTTTTTTTTTAAATGTGACGATTGATTTGAAATCATATTTTTTATCGCATGCAATAAGCAAACCTATAAAAATTATTTTCAAAGCCACGAGGCTTGAAGGCAGAAGCCTGTCCCTACCTACCTACCAAATTAGAACAGCATTAGAGGTATTACTGATTACGTGTACCATTCTTTGAGCCAGCATTCAACAATTAAATTACAAACTGCATTTTGATGAGTTGTTACATGTTACAATTGCTCGTCTTTGGCTAACTTTACATTATGATTTACATCAGGTATATCATAATGTAAAGTTAGCCAAAGATGAGCTAACTTTACATTATGATTTACATCAGGTAATTCATAATGTAAAGTTAGCCAAAGATGAGGCATTTTTAACTTGGTTCAAGACTCTTTGACAATAGAGTTTACGTTAATGAAGAAAAATGTTTGATAAAATACAATTCAGAAAAATCATTACTTTATGTCACTGTTCCTCCGAAATCGGGATGTGTCGGCTGAATGCAGCAGGGAGACCAGTGAAAACTAAAAGCCAGACACATATGTACCTCACCCATTAAAACCATATGGCCTGTGAACGCAGAAGTATACCACAGGCTGCCAACCGTCCCTGCGTAGCCGTATTTGTCCCGGATTTTTGCGAAATGCATGACATGTCCCGTTTTTCCCAATTTTTGAATGACCGTCCCGGAAAATCGATAAAATCGTGGAAGCGTGCAATTTTTCCGCCTCTCTGCCGCTTATGTAGCGCTAGGTTTCAGTTCGCACCACGGATCATGGTTTGCGCCTTTATTATCATACGCTATCAACTTCTTTACAGAGAGTTATTCTGATTGGTTAAATCTTCAGTGAAATCAATTCTCATTGGCTGTTGTAGTTCAGTGAAATCAATTCTCATTGGCTGTTGTAGCCAAATTTTAATTGGCTGTTGTAGCCAGTTTAGTCAAGGTTGAAAACATTGCGTCTAAACGGTCGTATGAGGATGATTCTTCTTCTAAGAAAGAAAAAGTTTCAAAGCGTTCCTGTTTATTTCGAGAGACATACACGGAGAAATGGCCTTTCATTGTGTCAGGAAGAAAAGGCGAAACTTACACTTTTTGTGAAATTTGTGCGTGTGATTTTTCTATAAAGTCTGGTGGTAGGGATGATGTGCGCCGTTGTTATGTCAAGTTGAGGTGGGTACTGTACTTAATTTCTGATCATTATTAAAATGTCCCTGAAAATCAGGCTATGTCCCTGATTTGAGTCGTTTGTCCCTGATCCACAAAATTTAGGGTTGGCAGCCCTGATACCAATATTGCATTGTTCCCCTCTTTTTTGTGGTTTTAAGGCATTTTCGAGCACATCTTGTTTAATAAATTTAAGTTTGTTCTTTGATGTTTTGACTGGGCGTTTTTGTGTGCACAGCGCTTACACTTTTGTTTCACTAAGTGAATGATTGTGTTTTTGACAGGCAGGACAGGCGAGCAGCAGCTGCAGTGAAACGAGCTGAGGCAAAGAATGATCTGCAGATGAAGAGGCGAGGCATCGCTGTTTCTCCTTGAACTATGCCTGTGCAAAAAACAACCATAGCAATGATCAAGTATGAATTTTTTGTTATCAGATTGTTGTTCACATGCGGTCAGTATCAGCGACTGAATTTTTGGTGCACATCGGCAGTATCTACCACCAACAGCTCTGCAAGACAATTTGACCTTTATTTTGGTGAAAACTTATAACCAGTTGAGTTGGCAGTACATTCAAACTACTACATTGTAGTGTTCAGAGCAGTCTTAAAACAATGAAAGGTGAATATTAGGCTGTTAAAAGCTCTAAGGTCAAGAATTATTATTTGTTTTACACTGGAGTGCTTTAAGAAACTACCATATTTTTCGGACTATATGGCGATACTTTTTTTCCCAGACTGAGACCACTGCGCCTTATGATGTGACTGATAAAATAGTAACAAAATCTGAAATTTGGGTTTGGGGGGGGGGGGGGGGGGGGGGGGGTCTTATACAAAGGTGCGCCTTATAGTCTGAAAAATACGGTACTGACAATGTTACTTGTTTTCAAAGATTTGTTTTAATTCACTTGCCTGACAAACTTTGAACAGATTTTATGCATGTCATGTGATAGCTGCAATACTTGTTGAAACCAGCAACTAATGGCAATTTTCGCCTCCATCCTCCCTCCCCCGTTGTTGACATTATTGCACTAGTACCATTGATTCGCAGTTGAGCACGAACAAACTACTTTAAAAAAATAAATGTTTTCTATTCACATTGAGTACAAACATTTTAAAACAAGTTTTCGACAGAAGTTTTATAATAAGAATGACTTTTTAACATTATTAAACAAGTTTGCTATAGAAATCGAAGATATTCAATAGTTCATTGGTCTGTTTTAGCCATACAGATTTTAGATGTTTGTTTTTAAAATCAAATGGGGCAAAGTTGTTATCAAATCAAACTCAAAGTATCGGAAATTAGTGATACAACCAGCCTATTTTTAGATTCTGATGTAGTGCACTGGTGTATACAAGAGCTTGCTTGACGCCTAGTTTTTATTTATTTTATTATTGTTACAAATAACATCAATGTGACATATGGGTTAAATCAGCTCATTATATTTCAGTTATTAAGTTTTAGTGTACTATTATGGGGGGTTTTCTTTGGCATTTTTTGAGTGTTTGTAATGTCATTGCTTTTGGAGGCAGCAACTGGAGGCGAATGTAATGAATGTGTATGCTGATGTTTGTAAATAAAATTTTGCTGTCATGAGGATTTTCTGTTCATTGCTTGTTAAGTGAGATGCCATAGATGGAATACTGTATACAATTCAAGTCAATAAAGTAGGAAGGAAGGTGACAGAGTGGTTAAGACGTTCGCCTGCCAATTTCAATGCTTGAGCAGCCTGGGCTTGAATCCTGGTCTCGCCCTTTCTGTCTAGTTTGACGAGAAAATCAAACTGAACATTGAGTCCTTCGGATGGGGACTGAGCTAAAGCTAGTCTCCCCGTGCGCTTTACACATGTAAAATCCCATGGCAGTTTTAGGTCGATAAGAGCAGGAAAAAATACCACTGCCTTGTATGACCAAATTGATAGCTAGATTTCCCAGGTCTGCCCTGTATGGGAGGGGGGGGGGGGGGGGTCTGCGCTTGCAGCAACGCGCACAGCAGGTGGGAGCAGTCCGAATTTCTGACTAGAATACTGTGGGTGTGGAAGGTGTGTGTCTGCTTCAACTAAACAATTGAGGTTACCACACATATGCAAGTATATGTAATGACAAATTGATTTCATACTGAGTCTTTTTTGTCATGTAATGTGAAGTGTTTTCTTTTTTTCTCTTCTTTTTGGTCATAGTACCTACGTTTGGTCTTACTCCGTTGTTGTGCTGCAAAGAGGGTATCATCCATTATTATCTTCTGCCCCTCCTTAAAAAGTTTAGAATGAAGGATTATAGTCACATGACGTTTTTTTCAGTTAAGTAAAGCTGCTTAGTCTCCATAAGTCCCAGGGGTGTCCTAATGAAAACTGGATCCAGAATTAGATTACTTACAGTTACAGTGTAGCTTTTATAACCCACCATATGTACAGAGAATTTTTTAAAAAAAACTCTTTGTGTTTTGTTTTCATTGTGCCACTTGTTTGTCAATTTTATATTACTATTGTTTTTGTCACACTTTTGAGATTTTATCGAGCTTGGGTAAAAGATTTATCAAGTTATGTCAAATCGAACTTTCAGATCCTATGTTTTTGGACTGTACATAGAATGTATATCCTTCGATGGAATGTGTGCACATTGTCAATGTTTGTTGGTTATTTTCTTCTCGTCTCTCTTGCTGCCACTGTTACCACTTGATTTGTCATCTTTTAAAAGAAAAATTGTGTTTCATCTAAACAGAAATGTCATTTATGTCTTAAGCGCAGCTAATATGAGGAAAATGACTACATTTTAAAGTTGAGCACGTGCTCCATCCTAATTTACATCTTTATGATGTTGGCAAGATTACCAATGTTTTCATGTTCCTTCGGACCTGATTGTTTTGTTGTCTAGAACCAAAATTCAGAACTGGAAAAGGAACCCATAACTAGAATTATAACAAGACTTGTCTTTACAAAAAAAGACAACACTCTCATGTTGCCGTTGTCTTTTTTTACTAGCTGCGATTCAAAGCTGGTAATGTTTTCAGTGATGTTTGTCCATTTATTCCTGGTTGGCTGACTATGTATGCTAACACCATGGGACCAAGGAGGCTCACATTTTGCATGCGCATAGGTAGTTATGATATCTAGGCCCAGTAAACAAATGAAGGTCAAGGTCACTAGAGCAGAAAATGTTCCTGGATAGCTGATTATGTATGCATGCTAACACAATAAAGTTTGAACGGAGGGACCTAGGAGGCTCAAATTTTGCCTGTTCTTAGGTAGTTAGGATGTCTAGGCTAGCGTTCGAAAATTAAGGTCGTTGGTCAAAGTTCAAGGTCACTGGAGCAGAGAATGTGCTGCGTGGCTGGTGATAACGTTCTAGTTTATTTCCTGGAAGTGGAAATGGTACATTTTCCTTCCTGGTGTTACAGCGGTGGCTTGTGATATAACATCTATTGAATGTGGTTATTAACATTGAATGTATGTTTGTCCTCAATATTTGAGAAAGTTCACACATACACACATAGTTTTATAACATGTTGAAAACATCATTGAAAAAATATTGTAAAAGTGTATAGTGCAGACCTGCCTACCTCCTAAACTCTAAACGAGTGGTTTTGACTTCAAAATGAGTAGTTTTAAAGCAAAATGTGTAGTTTGAGGTAAAAAAAAATCTTTAGCATCATTTAGTCACATAAATGACGTGTGACAATGTTGTGACATACTGTAAATTAACCATGATGACATGGTGCATAAGAATACAAAGGCCATGTGGGTGATTTTTCTTCTCTCAGAACAAAGCCATCACTCATGCTTTAGTTAATGGTTCATTGACTGTCAATTTAGTCAGGAAATTTGCTTTTTAGTCATTCTTCAGTTTCACGAATGAGTAGTCAGCACACTCCAAAAATAAATGCATAGTCACATTCAACAATGTGTAGTTGAGTAGTTTGGCAAGAAATGTGTAGTTTTCTATGGTCAAACCATAGTGTAGACAGGTCTGATTGTGTCATGCTGCAAATGCAATAGAAAAGTTTAATCAAACTTCTTCCTTTTAACCCCAACATCGCAAATAGTTGTGGTTTTTTTCAATAGCCTGTGTCGTACATGTATTTTGGGGAAAGCCTTTAAGTTTTATAATTTTGTCATGCTTAAATCCCAGTATGAGATGAGAATATTGCCATAGCCTGTGTCATGCATGTGTTTATCCCCCTGAGAATACCAGAGGATCTTCTGTATATATGTAAATAGTTCCCCCATCTTCCGGAAGTTCTGTGCTTGTAACTTCCTCTAATCTGTCACTCCCTTTGACTGCATTTTCCCTTTGCTTACTGTAATCTAATACCTGCCTTACTGGTCCATTCTCCTGCCTTTTTTAGAATTTCTTACAAATATTTTCTCTAACTGAAGACGGACATGCTGGGTCTATTTCTGAGGTGCATAATGGCAGCATGACGCATCTGCACTCATGGCAATAAACTGAGCGGTCGACAAAGGAAAGAAAAATGTTTGTGACTGAATGCATTTATAGTTATTTTGTATCCTTGTTCCTTTTGTTTTGTGTCCTTTAATTAGTTTAAAGTACAAATAAACATTAACTGACAGTTTAAAAGGTGTTCAGGTTTTGATTGATTGTTTAGAAGACTTTTTTCCATCATTTGAAGTGTCGCTGTGAATAAGCGTGTGAGAGCTTGTCCTTTTCACCATACAAAGATCAGTCTCAGAATATGATTACATGGTGCAACAAAAATATTTCTCTCCAGTCTATGTTTGCTTTTCTGGGGGGAGGGTACTCTCTAGTCAGACTAACCTCGATTGATCATGATTATTTTGCACACACACAAAAATTCCTTACCAGTGTCTATCAGTTTGGTTTTTGTTCAATATTTTGATTCTCTAGAAATTATCCTCAATTTGTTCTGGCGTATCAGTTCCTAGTGCACAGCAACATTCACTGATTCAGGTTAGTTTGTCTCCCTGGGGTGCTGAGAACAATTGTTGGGTCGTCAGCAGGCAACCCGCCCTGCCATTGAATCAGTTTGATAATTTTCCATACAGCCTGTTCTGAGCCATGCAATAAAAATTGACCTATTCAAAATTGTCCTCAGCTAATAACAATAATAGTAATAATCACTTTACCTTGGCTTAAGGCTGTGTCAGACCAAATGACAGGCTACATAACAAAAAATGTTATGCTCTGCATAGTTATGCAGGGATTGTGTTTAGCCATGACAAGGTCCTAGCATAACATCAGTCTGAGTCTCCAAAATCCTCCGAAGTCGGAGTGTGGCTGCACGCATGGCGGGGTAATAAAAAAAACCGGTCACACACGTAATGTTCTCATCCCTAGCTGGTGCATTTGTACCATATGTTCAGGTGCTTCAGCTGTTGGGATGATCCCTGGGGTCTTCTAGTCAGGGTATGGCAACATAATAATCACATAGCCGATGGTGGCAATACCATCCTCTGCAATGCACCTTCATATCCATAACACCTTAAGAACACAACAGCCCTTAGGAACGAGCTGATACTAATAACTTTTGCCTCGTCTTCTGCAGAATATTAAACTGAAACGAAACCAAAAGAGCAGGTACAGGAAGGAAAGTGGTTAAAACGTTTGCCTACCAAATTCAATGCGTGACTGCAACGCGAGTGACCTGCGTTCGAATCCCAGCCTCGCCCTTTTTAGTTTGACAGGATAATCGAACTGAACGTCAAGTCCTTCAGATGGGGATTTAAAGCTAGTCTGATACGTACACTTTCTGTACGAAAAGTCCCTCTGCAGTTAAAAGACAGTAAGAGCCGGGAGAAATCCTGCTGTCTGGTATGACCAAATTGATAGCTAAGTTTTCCAATTCTGCGCCCCCACTCCTTGGGGGAAAAAACCGACAGGCATCAGAATTATCAGAGGATTAAGAATTTCTGACAGAGGATTGGCTTCTCTTGTCAGAATTTTTGCCTTTTTATTCAGTGTTATCCTTTGTGTTAAATAGCATTTTAAAGTGATTTTTCGCTATATTAACCTTTACCGTGATTCATGGGTCGTCCAAGACCCAGAGATGCAAAAATTACTTAATATCTCAAGAACTATTGGGATAATAATAAAATGTTAGGTGTTTTTTTTAAACATAGTTTGGCATATGCCAGCAAATTTTGGTGCCAATACAGTAAAAACTAAAGTAATAATTAGATACTTATTTCATTTTAACATACTTCTATGTAATGGCGGGTCACACGACCCCCTATACAAAGAGCAGAAATATGTCACTGCAGTGCATTGAGTATGGGTCGTGGGAGACCCGCGCCATCTGGAGAAGTATAAACACATGGTGACTCTAAGTATGGGTCCTGGAGAACCCGCATCATCTGGAGAGGGTATATCAAAATACTGTTAAAATGCATGTAAAAATCTGTGGGTACGCGGAGACCCGCATCATCTGGAGAAGTATAATCACAAGCAACATCTCGTAACGGTTAAGCCCTTTTGGTGGTGTTGGGAACTGATTTCAGTGTTGTCCCTCCACAGTTTGAGGCCTTGATGGTATTTTTACCGCGGTTTTCAGAGGATTGGACTTCAGACTATTCTGATGCCTGAATGAGTAGGCGTTGCACTTTCGGCGATGTTCTCTCCGAGGGAGAGCAGCCCGAATTTCACACAAATAAGTCTGTGTGACTAGAATATATACCAATGCCAAATACAAAGAAGAATTTCATGCAAACATTAACGCATAACCTTTTGTCAATGCTAAAACAATAAAAAGAGCATTTCTTTTCATGTTTATTCAACAATAAGCTAAAAAAACAAATGAGAAATTACACTAAAGGCAAATAAGTGACATATAAATGGAGGTAAGTATTATCTGATCAACAAAAAATACTTAAAGTGAAGAAAATGTAAAAAATACATTGTATAAATTTCATCAAAGCATGCTTATGGAAAATCTTTAATTTTTTTTAATTTTTATTACAGTACAAGTATAATAAATTGATAGATTCATCTAAGGATGCATATATGAAAAATCATTACATTTTGAACACTTCAAAATGAAAACATGGATTTTATATTAGAAATAAGCAACAACAAAAAGAATATAAGGTACTCATTCAGGGTACTGAGCGTTTTTATTTGCAGCTCGTCTTGAATAATTAACAAAAAATCTGAAACTACATTACATTTTCATGATTTGGCACTAAAAGAATTTCCTTTCATATTTAATGTTGTTTTTTGTTTGGGGGGTGTAGTATTGTTTTGTTGTTTATTTCATTAACAAGCATTACACTATTTTGACCAATGAAAAACGTGAAAAGAGCTTCAAGGAAGCAAATCACTTTTTTATCCTGCGTTTGCATCCTGATCAGCCATGCTGCAATATTAAAATATGATTTTAAACGTTTCTTGTTTTTAAATCCCAATGTACACCGATTAACACACATTCATTATACTTTTTAAAATATCAATTAGAAGTAATATGCAATTCATATTTGGTATAAAGTTGCTAGGCTGTAAATAATTGTACTCTGCAAGGGTAAAACAGGTTTAGTTGTATGTTTTTTTTATCCCAGTTAATATTCTTGCAAAAAGTGCTCTGTTGTACTGAAGGTTTAACAACTATCTTCACATTTTCAATATGCACAGAGGATATATGACAGGCGAACTATTACCGGTAAATAACCCAAAACAAAATGTTATCCTACACAAAGAAATGTGACACAAAGAAACACATCCCAGATTTTCATAAATTTGGAAGATGCATTAGCAGCCAATATTCATAAATGCAAATGAAAGAGAAGTAAACCCACAAACTGGCTCAATGATCAACATTAACCATTTGAAAAAGAAAAATGGAACACATTTAAACAATTTCAAAAGACAGGATCACCAATTGAGACAATTTTTCCATAAGCCATTAGCAAAGACATGGAAAATCACTGCATGGCAATATTCTGCACATCAATGAATACGACATTATGACACATGGTCTGCATTAGGCCGTGCACAAATACGTGACCCAGCATCACAAAAGGGACATTAAGTGTCAAAATTGTCTTTTTGTTTGATCGTTTCCGAGTGAGTGAATAAAGATTTGTTTAAACCAAACCAAGTGTCAAACTGACCATTCTGAGAAAATTATACAATTTGACAATTCTCTTTCTAATGATACAAGAACGATTCTTGTATCTTTTTCTGTTCTAGAGTTACGAGCATTTAAAGATAGTAGGGTGGGTGTCTGCCATTTTGAGAAAACAGTGTAAAGTCTAGCCTAGCTGAAGAAAATGCATAGACCTAATTTTATTAAAACACTTATAAGACAATTTAGAGACCATATTAAACATTATCCTTTATAAATATGAAAGATAAGATGTTAGAGAAAGTAAAAATACCCATAACTCAAAATTAACCCCCCAAATTGATTTTTTATATACTTAACCTCTTCACTGCTCTGTTGACCAACAGTCTTCCTCGTGGATGATGCCATTGATGATGTCATAACTTTTGATGTCATAGCCCTGGAGTGATGGCTTTGGGTTTAAACAAGACAGGAAAGATATATATATCTCTAGACCATTTTCTCAGATTGAGTCTAACTTCTCTTTTAAATTTTATAATGAGAAAATCGATAATTTCTCAGTTTTCCTCTAGCAGTGAAGGGGTTAACAAGCCTGTAGTGAGAAACTAGCCTAGCGACTTAATGTTCCTTTCGTGGTGCTGGGACGCAACTTCCATAAGGAAACCCATCTGTAATACGCAAAACAAATCTGGAAGTATGAAGTGTGCAAATACATGCGGAAATCCATCCGCATATCGCATCCACTTATTTCTTACTTTATTCGCGGATAGGATATGCGCATGTGTTTCCGCGTACATGTATATATATTATGTCCACACGTCTTTATTCAATATGATTCATTCAACATCAATAGATCTTTTTTAATCGTTTCAGTACTAGCATACATGATGGGTAAAACAAGATGGTTTGGGGAAGAAACTAAATGATACACAGTTTTAAGCCTGCATCTTCCACACTGCTACTTAAGATACATTTTCAGACCTGTTTACTCTACTCTTTTCGAGTAGTATTCTACTCAATTTGGATACTAGAGTAGTATACTACTCTTCAAAATAATGCTCTAACTACTCATTTTCAGTGAACATTGTTTGATGGTTTAATGAATAAAACTATGCATTTAGAGCCAAATCTACTCATTTCAGCTATCCAGACTACTCAAGACTTGTGTAGGGGGTAAACAGGTTTGGATAATCACTAATTCTGTACACCAGAACAATTACTCTTCATTCAAAATTTCGTCTGGGCTTTTCTCTCTTTATGCCTGTCTTCTTAAAGCTTAATACAACAAATAATTCTTTTCATTCTGATCATATAATGCTGCTACGATGTGTTCACATATGTTGTTATTCAATGAGATTTTTTTTTAAACTGCTTGATTGCAAAGAAAGGCACAAGTCAACAAGATATCAATTCATAAAAAATATTGTTTCAATGTCAGTAGAAAATCTATCTTTTGTGGAAAGTAGCTAAACCAGTACATGGGATAGTGAAAATATCCAAGAATTAAAACTGAGTGTTCTATTCTCAAAACTAAACAATCCTCTCAGACTACCTTTTTTTTACAAGACTAAACAAAAAACACAAACGCCCATCATATCTATGGCAAATTTTCAAGTGAATTGCTCACTGTTCATCAGGCCATATCTAATTGATTCAATATTTTATATACATTCTCAAATAGACTACATTTTTTTCCTTATCTGTGAATGTTTATAAGTATATTTATGGCACATGATGAATTTCAGTCACTGAAGAAATTAATCTTTAGAACCGAAAAGAAAATGTTTTGCTGACAAGACAGATTTTATAACAAAGCTAGGCTACTAAACCCAAGCCTGGGCCTGTATTCACGTTGAGATAGCATGAGACTTAGCATGATGCTAACTTAGAAGCTCTTCCAGTTCCAATGTCCTATAGGATTTAATAGGACTTTTGGAAGAGCTTCTAAGTTAGCATGATGCTAAGTCTCATGCTATCTCAACGTGAATACAGGCCCTGGTCAGTTTTTGCAGACATTAAAAAAGCAATGAAGGTGTAAAGTGACACACACTCCCCCACTTCTTCCACCCCCCAAAGGCTAAATAATGCATGATACATATTGTATATTGTACAGACAAAGCAAGACATGTAAAGAGTGAATATATATAATAAAACCCAAGTTCATGTATCTCATTTCAGAACACATATAAAGCAGCAGAAAAATGAAAATATAAATCAATGTAAAGAATCACAACTTTGGCTAAACATGAAAACCTAAAACATGAATTACCAAGGTGAAGTTTCCACGATCTAAAGTATAATAAATATTGCATCTGTATATTACCAACATGAATATATACCAAATTATGAGAAAAATACATATTTCATTTTACTAATTATAATCATTTGCTTAGTATATTATCACAACTGAGGGATAAAACATTTTAAAGAGTAAAAGTAAGCTAACTTCACAATTCTTGATAATCTCCATCATTTACAACAGGTAAATTTAATTATACCATGTCAAAAACACCATTGATCTTTTTTTTTTTCCACGTCAAAAGGTTCCTTTAAAAACATCTACCAAACGATTTATTTCATGCTATGATTTTTTTTCTCAAGATTTTTTAACGCATGGGTGCAACTTTTTCTGGTATACAAGAATTTTCTGTTTTTGAATTTTACCAGAAAAGGAATTTCTTTTTTTTTAATTTGTCAAACAAGATCTTTTGTGTAGGCCCATACGCTTCTCGTAAATTTTTCAAACACTTTAAAATAATTTGTATAAATTGTGGAAAAAGCAAACTAAAATACCTTCATAAATCTTGTTTTGTGAATATATTTTTGATCTAACATGATTCAGCTGCAGGGGGACATTACCCCTGGGACTCTAAAGACTGCACTTACTGTAATTATGTTGTATCCTTTTATTTGTAAGAAAAATAGGCCTTTCAGGTTTTTTCATTGACCTTGAGTATGTGATTTTAATGTATCAACTATACTTTTTCAACTTTCTATGTGGTTTTTTTTTCCTAAGCTAATGTGTATAGAGAATATTTAATTCCTGATACCTATTGACCTTGAATTTGCATTGAGTATTTTAACTTTTTGTCTTTATTGTTTTTAATCTTGGCAGTAATGGTCTCATAATCGGTGCAAGCCAATTTATAGGTGGGTAAAAAAGTGCGCTGTAGTTGCACCCATGTTAACATCATTTAAGAGAACAATTCCATTGACAACTACAGCTACATTTCCTGCAATTATAATCCAAGGTGTGTAAAGTGATGGTTGGTTGATGGTTTCATCTTATGTGCTGCTTGCAATTGAGCAGACATTAAACCCCATTTTCACTTCAATTAATTACTATACCAAAATAGTTTTACATTTAAACAGCAAAACTCAAAAGCAAAAAGATCAAAGCAACAGAATTACATTACACATGATTTGTAATACAAGCATTTGAACACATTGAGAAATAAAACCAAAGCATAAAAAGGTATACATTTGTCAGAAAATATTTAATCAACTGCCTCCTTTCAGCTCATAACAATGAATTTGTCTTGCTTACAGCCATATCAATTGTAAACAGCTCCCAATCTTTTCAAAAAAGTACATTCTTACTTGCTATCTACCACAGAATATCAATACCCCTTTTCCATTATGTATGTTGTCCACGTTCTGTCTATGTCTGTTTTGTTGTCCACGTTCTGTATATGTCTGTTTTGTAAATGTTTTTTCCTTATTTTCACATATCCCAACTAATACTGTTTTGTAAATGTTTGTTCCTTATTTTCACATATCCAACTAATACACATGTCCCAGACATGTGCCTACCCGGGTCGAGAGGACGTAAAACACCAAAATTTCTTCTTCTTCAATTGTAAACAGCCACATCAATTCCATTAATTTAAAGCACTTGTTACAAATGCTTTCCATAATGGAAATAAATTCAAGATATCAATTAAAATTTCAAAATCACCCTGAAAGGAAAAAGAAGACCAAAAAATCTCTGTCTAATGAAAATGTAATTTAACATCTGCCTAAGTCCCCTTCGCCTTCCTTCTCTGAAAAAGTTGATAAATAATCTAATAAAAGTTACAGCCCCCAAAAATATTTTATAAATGAGAAAACTTAGCAATCACAATTCACATACAGTTATACACTTGTTACAATTTTTGCTTTTGCTTTTTGAAATAAAAAAAATAATGATCACACATTGACTTATAAATAAGAAAACGAAATCTATCAACATGTATAAAGTAAACTTATCACTCTCAAATAAGAGGCAAAACTGATAAGACCCACCCCTGTTTTCCCAATTTGGGACTCTTCAGCAGACGATTGATTAGACCATCACAGAATATGAAAACTTAAGAACAGAGCACTAAGTAAGGATGAAGCCATTCTGATGTTATAATGCATCATTATCTGTTATCATCACAGGGTATGTGCAAAACTATAAAAAATAAAAATAAAAAGCAGCCAACAATTATGGCAATCTTTCTATGTTACAGTGCTCTGCAAAGATGAAAATACTTATATTGTAAGACAAACCTAAGGACGTTTAAAAAACAAAAATTAATAACAGGTTTGAATGTAAAAAGGCACTCACTTTAATCCCACAATTATGGTAGATGATTGTCTCAAAAGCCCAACCCTAATTTATACAATACTTTTCGTTTTAATAATTTTAATTTTTTTTTAAAGGAAAGTTGTCAAATAGTTACAAGGCATGCATCTACGCCAGCATTTAAATTTTACAAAACCGAATAAACACAATTAAATGAATTTACAACTGAAAAAAACCCACATGAGTACCAACAGCCTGTCAGTCGCATACCAAGTTGGAGGCCCAGTCCAATAATAGGAAGAAGAAACAACAATAGTAGGCAGACTGGTAGGAGCTTTTATCTGATAACATGAGTACCAACAAGAAACAACAGTATGCAGACTGGAAGGAACTCTTATCTGATAACATGAGTACCAACAAGAAACAACATTATGCAGACTGGAAGGAACTCTTATCTGATTAAAAACAAAGATGTTTTCATACTCATGTTACCTTTTCTTAACCCTTTCACCGCCAGCCATCTTTGAGCCAAACACTTCCATTAAAGCTACTTGGCTACAGAACATATTTTGTCTGCAATATTGTGGGATTTCACTGTGACACATTTAGAATAGGGTCAATCCTTACTGTCTAAATTTAGGAAGACAATATCATTGAATAACAGACCCTGATTTCAAGAGCTTTTATAACATGGTTGTTAAATCATTGTGGTGCAAAAATGCAACATTGTCGGTGAAAGGGTTAAAGATAGTCCAAAATAAAACAACAAAAAACAAGATCTGCTTGTTAATACTAGAAGACCTGCTTGTTAATATAAATAATTTCAATCAACTTTGACTAAAATATAAGTGACTTACTAACTAAGCCTAGTATACCAGTACATCCAATACATTTGGCAACAACAAGGCCACAGCGCGAAGACAGGCGGAAGACACTGAGACAGTACATGTATTTTGAAAATGTATGTCCTCAAAGTTAAACTGTAAAAGCTTCAGCAAAGAAATTTGTCTGATTGTTTTGAACTTGTAATGAGCCAACAGATCAGGTTGAAAACACTGATTAAGCCAAGTATTTCAATCATTGTGAGATAATTAATGTTCTGTTTACAAACAAATGTTAAAAAGATACTGGATGCTAATGCAATGCCTTACTTAAGAATCTACTCTCATACTGATAATCTGTAATCAAATACAATCAATGAATCGTTTCATGTTCAACATTAATGAATACCTTTATAGAGGGAATGCCACAACTGAATGTAAACAAATTGCAATTGCCTTATCCTATCTAATAATCTATACACATTCTCAAGTCTGTTTACCATTACATAACATATTACTACCTCCTTTCACCCACAACTCCCCTATTTCTCTGATCTGCCTATAGATAGATAAGATCATAATAATAGCTACATATATACAGGATTTAACTCACACAAAAAGAAGGAAAGTAACAGCACCATTTCTTTTAATTATCACATCAGTTACAACCCTTTCACTCCCTACAACACAAGCAGTGTGATAGCCATTCCCTTACTTTAAATCTTCCTCTTCCCTTTTATAACTCCTCCCTCCCCTTCCTAACTTTATTTACCCCCTCCACTCCTCCATATGACACCTATACTGTAAAAAAAAAAGTAAACATTCACAAGACCTCTCCCCATTTTATTTAACATATCAAGCAGTGTGACTGACTCCTTTTAACACAAGCAGTATGAGTACTATGATTGACATACATTCAAACTTTCATACACACACCATCGCCACCACCCTTTCTCCCCCTTTTTCCCCACACCCATCCCCTCCCAACAAACAACACGAGCAACAATCATTCAGACAGCCAAGAACTCACCCCCATCAGCACTTGCATTTTCAAAACACCAGTTTTACTTTTAGGGAAGAGACAAAGAGGCAGCAAAATAATAAATTCCTAGGGATCCTTCCTCAGCACATAAACTTTCCAGACACCAAAGTTCCGGATGCATGTGAGAGGCATCCCGATTCCTTTGTGAGCCTTCCTCAGCACATGGACTTCCCGGACACGAGGTTCTGGGCGCAGGTGAGGGGCAGCTTGACCCCCCTGTCCAGCAGGTTGATGAGCTCGTTGCAGCCGCCGCAGCAGGCGGAGAAGGGGCTGAGCAGCACGAAGAACAGGGCGCAGAAGAAGCCGATGGGCCAGCCGAACACCAGCAGGATGATGAACCAGATGATGCTCCACAGCCACCCGCAGCTTGCCATGATGATGGTTATCAACCTTGACGCCTTCTCAGGAAAATACAAGGTTAGGCTTGACGGTTTGAAGGAGTGGTAGATGAACCTTGTTGATGCGGAAACTTGACGTGTTCTTGAATCTGTGCCTCGGCGGTCTGATGTGGTCTGGGGTTTTCTGAGGTGCTTTGCTCTGCAAAACTAGACACACACACACACACACACACACACACACACACACACACACTGACTTCTTTTTTTCCACTAGTGATGGTATTCTTGATTGTAATGAGTTGACTGGCATATGTGCACAAGAACTTGGATTGCGTGTAAAAACTGTAACAATGTTATGTACGTATAATAGTATATAATAGCCCTATTATAATGCTATGTATATATAACGCAGACCTGTTTACTCTACTCTTTTCGAGTAGTATTCTACTCAATTTGGACCTCTACTACTCTTCATAATTGAAAAAAATGCTCTAATTACTCATTTTCAGTGAACATTATTTGATGGTTTAATGAAGAGGACTACACATTTCGCACCAAAACTACTCATTTCAGCTATCCAGACTAATGAAGACTTGTGTAGGGGGTAAACAGGTCTGTTATTAACACAACGTAATATGTAATGCTATTACTCGTTCATTTATTATAATTGCTATGTAGTAAAGTACATTTACATACAGCAGCCATACATGTAGTCACCGCACTCCATTACCAGAAGCTCAGCTAAAGTACCATGCAGTTATAAACGCACAAGATCAATGTGCAAATGTCAGTTGATGCACAAAGTGGGAACAGCCTGTGTTGGGTGCATAGGTCACAGCCGTTTGGCCAGCTCTTTATTGATCTATTAAAGCAATGCAGTCGCTTGACACAAAGTATACACAGAAAAGAGCTTTCGTAATTAAGCATGTTATTGTTAACCCTTTCACCGCCAGCCATTTTTCAGCCCCAAAATATCATTAAACTTAACTGTGTGTAGAGAAAAAATTAACTGCAATACTGGGAATTCCTCTGTAATATGTATAACATTAGGCCTATCCTTACCTCCCTTTAAAAAATCGGGACTTTACTGGTTTCGAACTGCCTCCGGGCATTGCCTCCAGTATTGTTCCAACCATATTTGTATTTACAAATGTCCCATATGTGTCTGATTCAGACCAAGAGGACTTAAAACTCCATTTTCTCTCTCTCTTACCTCCCAAATTTAAGAAAATAGAGTCTTTGGATAACAGGCCCTGATTTCATACCCTGATAATACATGTGTATTATTTACTGTTAAACCATTGTGGTGCATAAATGTGACATTGGAGGTAAAAGGGTTAATGTTTATGTGGGTGGTTCAGTTTAGTCAGTTTCATTATTGTTATGCTTGCCTCTCTCTCTCTCTCTCTCTCTCTCTCTCTCTCTCTCTCTCTCTCTCTCTCTCTCTCTCAATTACAGAGCTTCAAACTGCTTTCAAACTTCATGGGTCATATTTATGACCCATGCTTACAGAAAATGGGTCAATTTCCAAAACAATGGGCCAGTAATGTGTCACTGTAAAGTATAATACTACACTTAAATTTTATTGTAAACTTCATGGGTCAGATGACCCCAGGGTGCACAAAATGAGGGGTTAAATCACTGTCAATACAGGTCAATGACTTGGGCCCGCTGACAATCTGAAAGTGAAACTCTGCAATCATTATGCATGATTGCAATAATTTATACTTGTACACTGAAATGGGCCTTTGGCGAGATTTACACTATCCATTTGTGTAGTATGGGTGAGTCACTGTTAAAATTAAGATAATTTAAGCCAAAGACATGCATGTAAAACTCGGTCACCATACTTGACCCCATTTTTGCCAATACCTATCTTTTCTCAAGGCATCTAAATGTTTCCTATAACGCACATTTGTGCGTCCCTGAAGCACTAAAATCCCAAAGGGACTTTAATTTTAGTGCTGTGCGTCCCAGGGACGCACACATTTTTCACAAATCAAGTTTAATCTCTCACTCAATTGATTTTTGATGACACCAACCCTAGAGTCTTGCTATCATCAGCACAGCAATGTTGCTTAGCAGGCGATAACGGAATTCTGTGTCAGCCTAGCAAGCGATACAAAATATGAGTGAAAGATACAACAAACGATGTCATGCCGAATGCCCCCCCCCCCCCCCCCCCCTCCCAATTACTCCCTTTTTTATTTTGCATAATGATAAAGTAGACATCGGTTGAGATCAGTCACACACACACACACACACACACACACACAATGTGCACACAAACACTGTTTTGAAACTGTGACATTTGCAAAAACACTCACTCTCCAATGTGCAGCAAGCAAACACTGTTTTGAAAACAGTAGTCTCAATTTTTATCTCATTAACATTTTAGGGCCGCCAGCCATCTATGAGCCAAATTTTTTACATTAAACTTGTTTGGCTACAGAAAAGATTTCATCACGCAATATTGTGACGGATTTCTCTGTGACACATTTAGCATATCATGGTCAATCCTTACATTGCCCAAATTTAGGAACACATGATGCCTCTTCTGTACCGGGTCCTTTAATGACATGGGTGTTAATAATGTATTTGTACATGTTTATAGACAAAATGTGACTGAAGTTTGGGCGGTGAAAGGGTCCCTTAAGCACTATAAACAATTTTATTAAACATGTGGTTGAAACAATGTGAAAATTCATAAACAATGACACTGATAACCAACAAAAAGGGGTTAGTATGCTATTCAAGAGTAAAAGATAACTTAGACTAGGTAAAGTAAACAGGGCTTCTGAAAACATACAGATTGTGCATATATAGAGCTCTCAAATCACCCCCTAGAATCTCAAACCATGCGTGAGATTTACCCTTTAAAATCTCAAGTAGAGTACGTGAGATGACATTTAAAATGATTATTTGTAGGGAAACAGTCGTTACTTTTCAATTTCAGTAAGCTAATGACGTTGCTTGTATTTAAATCGCCTGCAAGGCCTATCTTAACTACTGCCACAAACTGGAGTCACTAGCCTAGATCTTAAGTAAGTCCTATTTAAGAACGTGAAAAAAATGTTTTTATTAAAAGCTTGTTGCTCATTGACAAACCATTTTCTTAGCATCCAATAAATTCTTTTCATACACTGATATTTGCTTTGATCAACATAATTATGTATACATCTCTCACTTTTTCCCTTTTTGCATTTTTTTTTAATAACATTTTGAGTTTCTTATCTTGACATTTATGAAAGCAGGGCTCCCAATCATCCCACAAAACAAAGGGTCCCTGGGACTCCTTCACTTACAGTATAGAGTTATTAATGCTATTATTATAGAAGGTCCTAGAGGCACATTCATTTAATAGAAGGGTCCAAGTGGCATTGACCGTATTAATTTATATGTCACAGAAGAATGCTAAAATTTGTACGGAAACATTTTTCAATATCAGTAAGCTAATTATTGTTGCATCCCTGGGACCCCCTGCACATTCTGTTAAAGGGTCCTCTAGAATTCAAGTACTTCATAGACCCCCAATTGGGGTTCCCTGGGAGACCTGTGAAAGTTATTGTTGTAGCTTATACCATTTGGAACAATATGCCTAGTTGAGACATTAAAAGAGACATAAGGGAAAAAAGTGTGCGTGTGCTTGTGTGTGTTTGTGTGTACATGCATGCGTATGCGTGCGCGCGAGAAGCTAGGAAGTGGTTTTCTCACGTTTTCATTTTTACCCTTTAAAATTGTAAACTGCGGGTGAAAATGCCCCTTAAAATTGTTAACAGGGGTTGAGCGTACCCCTTAGGAGAGGGTCAAATCAGAAACCCTGAATACATGCGTGTTCATTTAAAACATATATAAAGTTGCATGGGGACCCTAAAAAATTTAGAAAGGACTCTTAAAATGTTGCAGAGTCCCAGGGACTCTGCAGTGTTTCCCTATGCCAGTATGGGAAACACTGCATCTACATGTATATAGATCATATCAATCAAGTGTTATTAATTACCATTCTTCTTCTGGGTTCAATTGTGTTCTCTCTCTGTCTCTCTCTCTCTCTCTCTCTCTCTCTCTCTCTCTTTTCAATCAATAAAAGAATCAAATATGTCATTCATGTGGACCAGATGGCATCAGCCCCAAACTCCTTCAGGGTGTAGCAGACCAGATAGCACCAGCTCTCACCCTGCTGTATCAGGCTTCAATTAACTCAGCCACAGTACCCACAGACTGGAGGACTGCCTACATCACCCATCTTTAATTAAGAAGGGGGAAAGATACAGAGCAGACAACTATGGTCCCATCTCTCTAACTTGCATCCTTTGCAAATTGCTTGAACGCATCATCGTCTCTGCAGTGATGAACTTCGCAGAGAAAGAGAAGATCCTGTGTGCTGAACAGCATGGCTTCCCATTCCTGCGAGTCACAATTGCTTGGCTTTGTAGACGAGGCTGCAGATGCAATGGAGCTTGAGGAAAACAAGTTGACGTCCTTGTCATGGACTTTTCTAAAGCTTTTGACAAGGTCAGCCATGCTCTGTTGATCCACAAGCTATGGCAGTATCAGTATGGCATAGATGGACAGGCGAATGCATGGATCCAGAGTTTCTGCTGCAGTCGTGGTGGGAGGAGCAAGGTCAGAGTTTGCCTCAGTTGAATCCGGTGTACAAGGATCAGTCCTCGGACCTACACTCTTCCTCTTTAAATTTTAATGACTTGCCGAACAATCTGCATTCAAAAGCAGGCCTCTCTGCCGACGATACAGCATGCTACGAAGAAATCTCCAGTGATGAAGACCAAAAACTTGTTCAGCAGGACCTTGACAAACTAGGGCAGTGGGAAGAGTGCTGGAAGATGACATTCCACCCATGACTGTACACATGACAAGGCGCAGACAGACACTGAATGGAAAGTACTCTCTCCACGGACGTGTACTGCAAACTGTCTCAAGAGTTACATATCTTGCTGTGACCATAACAAATGATCTAAAATGGGATCCACACATCACCAACAAAGCAAACAAGATTCTGGGCTATGTTCGAAGAAATGTAAAGATCTGCAGTCGCAAAACCAAAGAATCAGCATTATTATAAGGCCCTTGTCAGACCTGTCCTGGAGTACGATAGTCCTGGGACCACAGCAACCTGCATCAACTCCATTGAAAAAATCCAAGCGGGCCATACAGGACTACAAGCCAACCTCCAGTGTCAACAACATGCTGGAAGAACTTGCCTGGCCTACCCTGCAAAGCAGAAGAATAAGACTTTAGTTCAAGAACAGCCTTCTCAAGATTGAAACGACAAGCCCCAACAACAAATGCCCTTGGAAAAGAATAGTGGACGTCAGACGAATTCACAAGCCTACGACGTATGATTGCACCGGGCCAAGTACAGACAGGGAACTTTCTTCCCCCGCACTATTCCAGAGCGGAATCAACTGCCTGAATACATGTAGCAGCACCATCCCTGGCATCTTTTGAGTCCAGACTACAACACCACCTTGATGCCGTAGCTCCTGTACAAGGGCCTGCTCCAGTAGTGCTCTCAGCCTCCAGCCTGCTCTTCTAAACCATCCCCCTCCCCCCTTCCCCATTTATTTTCCCCCTTTTAGTTACTTGGGATCTGTTTGCTTGTATTGGGGCCTGGGCATTACCTTATGTAATGTCTGGGATCTGCTAATCCCCAGCTTGCTGGGGGCAGCCCCCTGTAGAATAGTTGAATTTTGTTTTTAGTTCTCCCCTCCCCAGTCCAAATGTATGTCATTTTCCTTTTCATTTAATTCTCAATCAAAATATATTATCTACAGCTGATTTCCCCCCTCTCTTCATCAGTTCATGTTCTTTTTCTTTAAATTATTTTTTATTCTGGTCACATCCCAAGTGTGAAAGCTTACAAGTTTCTACTAGGCCTATATGACATATATGTAAAGAAGTTGGTCACCACCAGAGAAGAAGATTTTAGGCCTACGGCTACGTCCCAAGCTAGGCCTAGTGAACAATAATGATGAATCCAGCACACCACAGGCTGCAGAAGTTTCGACATTTGAATTTTGATTTGATTAGAAACTAATAATATAATAATAGTAATAAAGAAACTCTTGACTCTACCCCTCTCCCTGTATTAAGGCGCTCTTCCAATTTCTACAGTGACAGAATTAGAATAGTCAAGTTTGACTGTGGTCACTTACTCAGTTACTGGAAGGAAGGAAGGAAGCCTCCAGTGAGCTACAAATCTTGCATTTGCCAGCTTAATATCTCCATTCTTTCTTCACTTCCATATTTTGAACCTAGGTCTAAAGAATTTGATTAATAAGAAATTTATACTCACATCAAACAAAGAGCGGCTACAGCAAAACCAGCAAACCGTCTGAGTGTTCAAGCACTGTGTTCCTTCCGACGGCTATCAGGTGACCGTGTCTGCGTCAGCTTCAACGAAAATGACCTCCCTTCGATGCGTACAATTAGGTGGGTTGCTTCCCTTACACTGTTTGGCGTGTTCCGCCTCTTCTTCTTTTTTATTTATAGTTTTAAAAGTTTGAAGCAAGATTAACCCTTTCACCGCCAACCATATTTCAGCCAAAAATCCAGCCGAGAAAAATGTCCATTAAATTTACCTGGATAGAGAACAAAATCCATCTGCAGTATTGGGGATTCTTCTGTGACATATATAAAATAAGGTCTATCCTTACTTTATTTACTTTATCCGCCTTACTTTTATTTACTTTATAAATGATATGCCTGACATTGTAGGATTATCAGCTATCTGTATTAATTTTTAAAAATCAGGACTTTACTATTTTCATTCATTGACTTCATATAACAGTGTATTTGTGGGAGCAGGATTAAATTACAGGATAATAGATAAACTAGTTTGGACGAAGGAGGCGTGGTTTAATAGTAAAAAAAATGCAAAATATCATGTATTCCAAACTATTTTAAAAAATGATGATTGGACTTTACTAGGTTCGAGAAAGATCGGGGTGCCTCCGGGCATTGCCTCCAGTATTGTTTAGAAGACCATATTACTACTACTTCAAAAAAACTAATAAAATATCTGGTATGAGTAATATAGTAACTTCAGGAACACTCAAGAGGACACTGGAAGGATTATAGCTTCCAGACAAACTTTACTAATCGGGATTTTACTATAAGAAGCAATAGGCTAATGCCGCGCCCGGAATATTTTTAAAAAAACCACAAAAAAACCAAACACGAATGACTTGAAAAAGCAGGCAAAAGGCTATCTAAGCCTATATGCCGTACATCTGATATGGATTACTTCCCAAAACTAAGACAAAAGGGTCTTTGGATAATAGACCCCAATTTGATGCCTTTTAGTGACATAGGTGGTAAATCACTGTCACCAATGTGGTGGTGCTAAAATGCGACTTTGTCGGTGAAAGGGTTAAGGCCTTACGAACTTGTGATTTCAGATATGCCAGTGCATTTTTCTCTGTCTCCCACAGCTTCTTCTTCGTTCGCTCAGAAGTTTCCTGTCATATGAGCGTAGATGCGTCATGCTGCCGTTATGCGCCTAACCGGTAGTAAGAAATAGTTAGGCCCAGCATGCCCGACTTCGGCTCAGTGAATGCCCCCCTCCCCCCTCCTCCATTTCTCGGTTGTTTCCACTTTTTCAGTCTTGCCTTTCTTACTGGAGATCGAGTACTTCATCCTCTATCGTTTGCTATATTTAACACTAATTTGTACCCATTTACATAATTAAACACATGCATTCAATAATAGTAGAAGATAAAGGCAAGACGGAAAAACGCAATGAACCAGGACTGTGACAAATGCTCCGCGGCTGTTGTGTGTACTGCACTGGGGGGGGGGGGGGGGGGGGGGGGGGGGGGGGGGGGGGTCCTATTAGATAATGGCCTTTATCATGACTGCGATTAATTATTCAACAAAGATAATTAGCTGAAAAGGTTAATAAAATACAGCTTAATGTTTGGTCAGAAAGGCAAGTGTGAAAATGCGGGGAGAGCTGAGAAATGTAGGGGGGGGGGGGGGGGGGGGGATCTTGACCTTTACCCCTGTGTGTGTGTGTGTGTGTGTGTGTGTGTGTGTGCGTGTGTGTGCGTGCGTGCGTGTGCGTGTGCGTGTGTGCGTGTGTGTGTGTGTGTGTGTGTGTGTGTGTGTGTGTGTGCGTGCGTGGGCGTGGGCGTGGGCGTCTGTCGGTCGTGTGTATGTGTGTGTGTGTGGGGGGGGGGGGGTTAAAAAATGTCTTCCACTTCACATCGAGTAAACTAGGCTACTGAACCAAACACTAGATGCGGACCGTGGACCGTGGCGGTCGGTGTCAGATTAACAGATTAACAAACCACATAGCCTAGATACGTAATCCATGTGAATCAGGTTTAAAAATACAATTAAGGGCGCTGGTTATTTCAAAGATAAAGGTTCAATGAAAGTTGTACTCTGGCGAAAAAGTGTCACACCAAAGAAGTCTTTGTGGGGTTGTTGTTTTGTTTTGTTACTAATAAACTACTGGGTATTGCGACAGCTGTACAGGAAATGTTGTAACGCAAAAGACTCACAACAATTAACCCAATAGAAGAAAACTATCTCCTGGCCTTGGCTTTTACTTGTGAATGAAAGTTAGGTTTTACGTCCACTCGGGCTGCAAAATTGCACATCATTCAAAGCTATGAGCAGATCCTGGAGGGACTGATCAAGTTAGCCTACTTGACTTTTACTAGTAACTGTGAGTACACGGTTCATATGGCTCCGCCATCTTGTCAAGTTGTTAGAATTTCTTTCTTAACTGCTTATAATTATTGCGGGGTCCCCTTACTGCCATATAATGCTCCCTTTGTTGTTGTTGTTGTTGACGTACCCTGGCTAAAAGACTCCAGGGATTATCCCAACAGCCGAAGCACTTGAACACTGTGGTAGGCCTACACTGATATACATCAGCTCGGGATGAGAACATCATACGCGCGTGACCGGTTTTTATTACCCCGCCACGTGGGCAGCCATACTCCGTCTTCGGGGGATGCTCCCTTTTTTGTTCGTTCTACTGTTAGCTTTGCTAAGTAGGTATGCAAGAATGTTACTGAATTTTTAAAGTCCGTATTAAGTCACCCCCCACTCTATATTCGACATTGAGTCCTTAAAATAAAAGGATGTGTGTTATGGACAAGTCAATCATCCATACCAACCAACAAACAAAGACTCATTGAATGCATTATGCGTACTTTGGGGGAGTTCATCAAGATTGACACTGACAAGCAGGATTGTGTAGGCCTAATTGATAGCAATGATCTTGTCGTTGGTTTGATACATCGTTTTTTTCGTCGAGCAACCATTTGAAAAGAAACAGAAGAAGAAAACGAGAGAAAAAGAGACAAAGCCTTCAATGCTCATTCGAACAGGCACATGTGGGGCAACAACAAAGATTGATGGAGGTGTCTAAAGTACAAGTTGCCAATAAAAGTTTAAAGTACAAATGAAACTATCGTTAATGGATACAACAACAAAAATATTTTTTTTAAAGTGTCCGTGCCGAGCTATCGAGGCTTTCAGTGTTGATGAGTTTCTTAACTCATGTTGCCAGTTGAATACTCTCTAACTCACTAATCTAAAATGTTATCTGTTAACAGTGTTGTTTTAAGTATTTAATTATTCAAATCATTATTGTTTGAAAGCTTGCATAGACTGACATCTATATGTGTGCAAAGTCTGAACAATGTATGCCTTCTATTTCCCGAGAAAATGCCAACATAAAGTTTGGAGATTAAACCATGGACACACGCGCGCACACACACACACACACACACACACGCACGCACACACACACACACACACACACACACACACACACACACACACACACACACAACACACACACACACACACACACACACACACACACACACACACACACACACACACACACACACACACACACACACACACACACGGACACAGAACCGAACAACTATCATAGAAAGAAAGAAAAGTTAAACGATTTGTAAGACCACTAATAGAGCCAACCTCTCGATTATAGGGCCTATTTACTACCTTAATAAAGATTTCGTAGAAAAACGCAAAATTCGGGTGTTCGTCACTTAGCAACTGAGATGCCCCAGGCTTGCTACTACTAGCTCCGATTACGGTGATTATCCTCTCACCAACGAGTGTGAACAAGCTAATCATTCCCCCCATAACTCCGAGGCTGGTCAGCTGCTTTTGTCAAGTAGACCTCTCCACAAGTGGGTGCGAAGTCGTTGCCAGGTTGGAGTGAGACTCGGTTAGAAGCCTGTAGGTTCTGTTGACACTCTTAACTCGGGGAACCAGTCAGTTTTGCTGGTATGCCGCCCCTACAGACACACATAGCCCACAGTCTGCAGCCTCACCCCCCCCCCCCCCCTCCCCGATAAAAAACCCTCCATCCTTTTGTAGGTAGCAGACTGGGTAGAAATTCGACCCAGGTGACACGCGACACTACGTCTACTAACAGCAATCAGATTGTCTACTTTATTCAAAAGGAACAGGGGGTTGTGAAGAGCACTCAGGGAACTGAACGTTTTACGGAACAAATGTTTTCTCGACTAAGCTGGAAATTCTGGAAGGGCCTTATTAGCTCAACGATCACTATTAAGCTCTAGAGTACCGGGGGGTGGGGTGGGGGGTGGTACCCCTCAGAATGACGCAAACAACATCTCTACGATTTCAGGGGGGGGTGGGGGGGTGTTACGCGCGTACCCAACCAACACGCAGACATGTTAGTACTCTATGTCCAAATAGCCTACTTTACCTTGTGTTTTTTGTTTATTTTCTTTCTTCCGTGGTATGTACTTATTACTACTTCTGTGTCAATAATTCCTTTGATGGTTTTACGATAAATAAAAGAGTTTGAGTTTGGCTACCCTAAAAACGAGATCTTGGCTTCTAGTAGTCTCACTTTCTATGTTCCTGCGCGCTATCTGAGCGTTGGTGCACGTCACTTTTGTTGGGATGTGGAAAGAGAGCGTCCCATAGCTAAAGTCTGTCCTCTTTGGCGATGTGGGTTGTGAACAAAAAAGGTCCTCCTCGTGGGGATTCTAAGGGCTCTCTCAGTACATTTTCCCCGCTCCCTACCCCCTTAAAGTTATGTGCTTGTATGTAACTCTAATATCCTATTTATTGTGAATCTGCCTATCTTTCTTTTCTTTTTTTACTCAGGTCAGCTATTATTTATTTATAGTATTATTTTCAACTTGGCATAAGGCTGTGTCAGACCAATTGACATTGAACTAGAACACCAAGGCCACATCCGGAAATGTTATGTTCTGCATAGTTATGCGGGGATTGTCGTTAGCCATGACAAGCTCCTAGCAAAACATCATCAGTCCAACATCCTCCGAAGTCGGAGTGTGGATGCCCACGTGACGGGGTAATCAAAAACGGTTACACACGTAATGTTCTCATCCCTAGTTGGTGCATTTGCACCATGTTGTTCGGTTGCTTCGGCTGTTGGGATGATCCCAGGAGTCTTTAAGCCAGGGTATGACAACGACAACAAACAGAAATCGCTGAAAACATTACCAGCTTCGCTCTCTTCATTCGTGGCTGGTTTATCCTTTGGGGTCCTTCGAAATCGGAATAATGTTTGACTGGGAACAGCGAGGTCGGTAAGACCAGGAAACAGAAGATCGGACATAATTATACGTATCTTTAGGCCTACCCGCTATGGACACAGAAGAAGAAGAAGAAGAAGAAGAAGAAAGAAGAAGAAGAAGAAGAAGAAGATGATGATGATGATGATGATGAAGAAGAAGAAGAAGAAGAAGAAGAAGAAAGGGTGGTTCGTCTGTGTGCCGACAAAGACAGGCTAATGCGTGTTAATGAATGTGGCTCCTTCGTATGTTACTGAAAAGATTGACTTACTTTCTCTAATTTAATGTGTCTATATATGAGATTATAAAGTAGTTCTGAGTTCTGATTTACTTCTGCTGCACATGTTTTCATAGATGAATTTCATAAACAAAATCACAAATCCATGTGTTGTTGTTGTGGGGTTTTTTGTTCCCCAGCTTTAAACGCTCTGGGGGCACACCCAGTGCCATGTGAACATTTCGCATGGCCTTGGGTGGGATGATTACGTGTATGGCTGCTTTTAAAGGGCCCCGCCACATGGGCGGCCATGCTCCGACTTCAGGGGGAAATCCACATGTGTATTACAGACCTGTATCTTACAAGCACTCCACATTTGTCGTACATGGCGAAAGCCGATACGCGACGTTAAACTGAACTTCCATCCAAGCACTCCACTCAAACATGTACACCACACACACATGCATATACGCCCCCCCCCCCCCCCCCCACACACACACACATAGGCACAGACCCTTGGACAATGACAAAGAATTGGGGAGCCAATGATGAGCCTGTGGTCAACTTGAACAAATAAAAGTGGCAGAATCATCCATTTGCGTGATTGCAATTTTCCCCAGCCATTCTCATTGTTGTATTTAAAACTGCACGAGTACCTTCTCTTCTGATGTTCCGTGTGCTTTTTAATCACACTAATGGTCACAATACACGTTGCTATTTTTCGCTCTTTCCCCATGGTAGCACAGTGATACACTAGTATGAATTGCACACCACTGTGTTGCCATGAGGAAAGAGCAAAAAATGGTAGGGGAAGACGGGGTAAAAAAGCACATGGGCGGGTAAGAAGCCCACCCCAGTTATCTCATGAAATAAAGAACATTTCAGTCAAATTTGCCCATGAGACGAATGCTAGACATTAACGCTCGTCTCATGGGCAAAATGAGACTGAAATTTGCTTCATTTCATGAGATAATTGGGGTGGGCTTCTTACCCGCCCATGCGCTTTTTACCCCGTCTTCCCCTATTAAGTAAAACAAACTGCGCAACATGGATAAAGTGTTTACTACATGGCGTGCAGTTGAGCGTGCATGAGAAGCTGTGTTTTGTGTCTATGCTTATGCGTTTGAGTGCGTGCGGACGCGCGTGTAGCCTGTATCTGTGAATATGTCAGCGTGTGGAAAGAAAGGAAATGTTGTCCCCAAGCCTGTACGCTTAGCATACAACAGTTGTGAATTAATTAAGTGACAAAGCCTTCACCAGCTGGCTTCTGCCAGTCATGGTAATAACATTTTAATATGCAAAGCAAGCTGTTTAATATTCTAATCGGGCATCTCCTCCGAAGGCTCAGAGTAGGCCTAGTGTTTGTCAAACAGAATAGCATACGCTTACGTGTTAAGCCGGCGACAAACTATGTGACTGCCTCGTGTGACTCGATCAGGTCGTGACGTTTCCTCATTTGCATACCATGCTGCTCGATCAGTCTGACTCAGTCGGGCCCAGTCAGGTGACAGGGCCGAATAGGGCGGGTTCTAAATTTCACTGATCGAGTCTGATGGCTTGTGACCTCTTCTGTGCGGGAAACAAAATTTGGTCAACGTCACGACCTGATCGAGTCGTATGAGGCAGTCGCATAGTCTGTCTCTCGCGTTAAAGAAACCTTTTTGAAAGCATCAATTAAATGAAGGTGTTCGAGTCCATTATGCCTTATGCTTATTCTTTAATTTTAAAAAAGGCAAAATTACAAGAATTTTAACCTTTCTTCCAAAGCAACAACAAAATATCTTACTTACAGAACTTTCATTGTTCGATATGACAGACAGACAGACAGACACAGAAACAAAGACAAGAAGCGACAGAATGGGAGACACGTTTTTTCCCCCTCCCCCCCCCCCCCCCCCCCCCCCCCCCCCCCCCCCCCCCCCCCCCCCCCCCCCCCCCCCCCCCCCCCCCCTTAACCATGCCACCTAAGTTGACCACCGACTCTACCACCTCTTAGCCGATTTAAATGTTGTCAAAGTTACAGCACGCGACAACACAATTCGTTATTTCCAAGTCAACATAGTCTTTCAACAATCAACATTTACCTTCTCCTTCCCCCCTCTCCTTGTTGGAAACCGTGGATGTGCCAGTTGTCAACAAGGGCGCGCTGTTTGTAGGAATGTTTTCTTGTAGCCTAATCATCCTTATAATACATTGGACTGGAGTGTTTTCCCTCTTGTTGGCGTTAAGTTGCTGTTTAGAACGATGTTGGTGCTTCTGAAATATAGAACTTAACCAGCTCTGGTGTAACAGCGAAACAGGCGTTGTTTCTTCAGCAAGATTAGAAGTAATTTCACTCACTTTGAAGTTTTTACTCTCTCTCTCTCTCTCTCTCTCTCTCTCTCTCTCTCTCTCTCTCTCTCTCTCTCTCTCTCTCTCTCTCTCTCTCTCTTCCAACACACACACACACACACACACACACACACAAACACACACACACACACACACATACATTGTGACAGACAGAGAGAGAGAGAGAGAGAGAGAGAGAGAGAGAGAGAGAGAGAGAGAGAGAGAGAGAGAGAGAGAGAGAGACACACAGACAGACAGACAGAGACAGAGAGACAGGCAGACAGAGACAAAGAGAGGGAATGAATGAATGAAACTTAATTGATCTTTAAGTCATTAGCACATATAGCAGAACAACGCAACGAGCAATAAGGCCTGGTACACAGTACATCCGGATTTTTCCGCGCGGAAATATTAAGCGAAGGAAAGAAGGGAAAAAATATACGGATCATAGGAAAATACGGACTCGTGCGCTTATTTCTTCCTTCTTTCTTTTACTTAGTGATTATTTCTGCGCACTAAAATCCAACTGTAACTAGTGTAAGCCTACTGTGTAGGCTACCAGGCCTAAGTGTTCGATGGCTTGTACCCACGTGTCGTCATATCCGGCCACAAGGAGCGCTCCATAGTATGGGAGACCGCCATCTTAGTCAGTAACTTTGTTTGAAAAATGCCGGATCGATGCTGTTTACACACAAATCTGACTAAGATGGCGACACTTCCGTTGGAAGGGTCGAGATGCGCACGCAGGTGGGCGGGAGCCATAGACGATTTTCGGAAAAGAAACGAGGTTGAGAGCACTTCGTGAAAATTAGAGTTGATTACCTCGATTTACTCGGTCAAAACCATAGCTTGAAACCGCAGGATGCGAGTCAGCGACTTGCAAACATTATTTTTAGAAAAATGAGGATCGGCCAGTATCCACAAACTGAGAGAACTTGCAAAATGTGACGTAAAAATATAAATGACATCAATTTTAGAATAAGGCACGGTGTTCTAAGTGATGTAAGTCTACTCAAACACACCAGGCGAGAGCTGGGGATCTACCTGATGGTAGAGTAACTTCCCCTGTTTGACCGATTGAATAAGGCAAGATCACTCCCACACACAATGGAATTACTTCCCTTCATTATTTCCGAACAGTTCCTATTGATAGGCTACTAACTTGGACAATTTCAAATTGCAACGTCATTTAATTTTCATTGACATGGTATCCATATCAACAGAGCAAAAGAGAGAGAGAGAGAGAGAGAGAGAGAGAGAGAGAGAGAGAGAGAGAGAGAGAGAGAGAGAGAGAGAGCAATGCATTGTTTACCACGTTATCGCCCCCCCCCCCCCCCCCCACACACACACACACACACACATCCTCCTTTCCCACGTTATCGCGTAATACCGGTGCCTATGCACACAGCACGTGCGCTGTCTTTGCAAAGTTATCTGCATTTGTTGACAAAACTGCTTTATAATACTGACCTCTGTACTTTGGCCTAAACCCCCCATGGTTGCGCGTTTATGCTCGTGTGTGTGTGTGTGTGTGTGTGTGTGTGTGTGTGTGTGTGTGTGTGTGTGTGTGTGTGTGTGTGTGTGTGTGTGTTTATTTGTGTGTGTGTGTGTGTGTGTGTGTGTGTGCGTGCGTGTGTGTGCATGTGTGTGTGTGTGTGTGTGTGTGTGTGTGTGTCTGTGTGTGTGTGTGTGTGTGTGTGAAGATACTCTGATGCTGTTTGTCAGTTGATTTTCGAAACGGTTGGAGCATGAAAGCATTGTCATTTCTAAATTAATGTGTTTCCTTGCAAAATGTATTTTCAGTTAAGTAAATATGAAATAGTGAGGCTAAGAGAGAGGATATAGTGAAATGAATAAGGGGAAGGAACTTATCGTAATTAACTCCCTTTTTACCAAAGTTGTTTATGGCACCGATTCGCCTAGCAAAGTGAAAGTAGTTGCCACAACAACTTGGATCTGTATTGTTGTGGCAACTACTTTCACTTTGCTAGGCGAATCGGTGCCATCAATCCATAAATAACTTTGGTAAAGAGGGAGTTAATTACACTATATTTTTAGTGTCATTTATCGTCGTCCTCATGATAGACTTAAAACACTTAGGCAGTGGGTGGGTTGCTCCATACGGGGAGATGGACGACCCCGCCCCCTCCGTGAGTCTCACCCCATGGGAATGACGGCGGTGGGTGATGTGTGTGTGTGTGTGTGGGGTGTGGGGGGGGGGGGTCTTTCGTACAAATAGTTCCCCCACCTTCTGGAAGTTCTGTGCTTGTAACTTCCTCTGATCTGTCACTGTCTTTGACTTTACCTTTTCCCTTTGGTTTCTGTCATCTACTATATTTCTGACTTATACTGGCCCATTCTCCTGCCTTTTCTCAAAAACATATCTTCCAAACAATGTTCACATTTGAGCTCCTCCGAAATCGGAATGTTCCAGCTGAATACAGCGGGGAGACCAGTGAAAACTGAAAACCGGACACATACGTAGGGGGAAGACGGGGTAAAAAGCGCATGGGCGTGTAAGAAGCCCACCCCAATTATCTAATGAAATGAAGCAAATTTCAGTCTCATTTTGCCCATGAGACGAGCGTTAATGTCTAGCATTCGTCTCATGGGCAAATTTGACTGAAATTTTCTTTATTTCATGAGATAATTGGGGTGGGCTTCTTACCCGCCCATGCGCTTTTTACCCCGTCTTCCCTTACCTTATTCATTATGGCCATGTGGCCTGGGAACGCGGAAGAAGAAGAAGTAGTTCTATGCTCACTTCTCACAATTTTCTCCTGTTTTTTTTATGTTCTTCAGTTTGCTACACTGATGCATGGGAATTGAAAGACAGACCTGACATGGCATTATAGTTGTCGACATGGATATAGGGCCTAATTTAACCCTTTCACCGCCAAAGTCGCATTTTAGCACCACAATGATTTAACTTCTATGTCACTAAAAGGCATCAAATCGGGGTCTATTATCCAAAGACCCTATTGTCTTACTTTTGGGAAGTAAGGATAGACCTTATTTTATAGATGTCACAGAAGAATCCACAATACTGCAGATGGATTTTGTTCTCTACCCAGGTAAATTTAAAGGACATTCTTGGCTGAAATATGGCTGGCGGTGAAAGGGTTAATCCTAAGTACTTCGGGTTAATGCACAGTTTTTTCGTGTGTCTTATGTTATTCAGTATGCTACAATGGGGCATGGGAATTGAAAAGTTGAATGGGGATGCCGGGGGGTGGGGGGTGGGTTCCGTACAAATGGTTCCCCCATCTTCTGGAAGTTCTGTGCTTGTAACTTCCTCTAATCTGTCTCTCTCTCTCTCTTTGACTCTGCCTTTTTTGCCTTGCTTTGTGTCACCTACTATCTTTCTGACTTTTTGGCCCATTCTCCTGCCTTTTCCCAAAAAAACAATCTTCCATATATTTTTCTCCTTTGAGCTCCTCCGAAATCGGAATGTCTCGGCTGGATGCAGCGAGGAGACCAGTGAAAACTGAAAAACGGATACATACGAATCCATTGTGGCCTTATCGCCTGGGAACGCAGAAGAAGAAAAGTTGAATATTATCACATTTAGACTTCATTGCAAGAGAAAAAAGAAGATACAGGGGGCCCGGGGAGAAGAATATACACAGGGAGAGAGCGATAGATAGACACAAACACGGAAACACGAAGGAGACAGACAGACAGACAGACAGAAAGATAGAGGAGATAGAGAGAGAGAGAGAGAGAGAGAGAGAGAGAGAGAGAGAGAGAGAGAGAGAGAGAGAGAGAGAGAGAGAGAGAGAGAGAGAGAGAGAGAGAGAGAGAGACAGACAGACAGACCGAGACAGACCGAGAGCAGAAAAAACATACTCCCAACTCTATTAAAAAATAACATTTAACTTAATCAAAAGAAATGTCCCATATGGCTTTGTGCCGGGAGGACGTAAAACAGACTTCAGTCAGTCAATTTCGGTGCGGTTATTTTATTTACATTCAAATTCACATGCATCGAGTATTGTCATTCCCCCCCCCCCCCCCCCCCCCCCCCCCCCCCCAATGATTAACGTCATTATAAGCTTTAAATTTCAAAGTCTGTTTTGTTGGAAAATAAAATAATATCCAAATATTAATGGGCAAAGATGTAATTTCAACACCCACACCACATTTTCTAAGCGAAAATGTTCTTGAGGAAGCAAAACTTTGCCTTGATCGGGTAAAGGATGGAGTTAGGATTAGGGTAGGTCATTTCAGTCTTGAAATGGAAGCAACCATAGCCTGCATTGAAAACGAAAAGGGAGAACGTGGGTAATTAAGGGCTGTGTGTGTGTGTGTGTGTGTGTGCGTGTGCGTGTGCGTGTGTGCGTGTGCGTGTGCGTGTGTGTGTGTGTGAGGGGGAGGTGTGTGTGTTTGGGGGGGGGGGGGGGGGGGGGGGGGGGGTGCGTGTGCGTAAACTTCATCTTTGCCCAAAAAAATGCAACAACAACAAAAACAATCTTAATTTATCCATATCAACCATCCAC
>CM065688.1:35213402-35233402 GCA_017654935.2 Phymorhynchus buccinoides
ATTGAAATTATACACAAAATGAAAAAGAAGGTTTCAGACTTTTTTCAGACTTTTAAGCTTTGCTAATACAGCGATTCGAAAATAAGAACATTTTCAATTTCAATGGAACTTCAAGGTTTGCATGTGCTGAACCATTAAAGGGACATTTTGACGGATGCCGCGTTTTTTGCAACAAACACGTCGGGATCACCAGTTAAACACCCTCTTTACAGAGATTGCAGCACCTACTTTGCTCTGGTTTCCTATAAATCAAAACCGTCAAATCGGCGATTCCTTCCTCGAATTCCGTTCCTTTGGCGGAAGTGCTGGAAGTCAAATTATTTCAGTGTGAAAGAGAAGGCCTTTGATTTGTGGATGAGATGTTGTTTGTTGTCTCTTCTCTCTCCTCTCTCTTTCTCTCTCTCTCTCTTCTCTCTCTCTCTCTCTCTCTCTCTCTCTCTCCTTCTCTCTCTCTCTCTCTCTCGAGTCTCTTGCCGAAAAGATGTCTCTCCTCTTCGACTCTCTCTCTCTCTCTCTCTCTCTGCTCTCTCTCTCTCTCTCTCTATTCTCCTCTCTCTCTCTCTCTTCTCTCTCTCTCTCTCTCTATCTCCTTCTCTCTCTCTCCTCTCTCTCTCTCTCTCTCTCTCTCTCTCTCTCTCTGTCTCTATCTCTCTCCCTCTCTCTCCCTCCTTCTCTCTCTCGTCTCTCCCTCTCTCTCTCGATCTCTCTCTGTCTCTCTCTCCTCTCTTTGGGGGGGTCTCTCTATGTGTTGTGTCTCTCTACTCGTCTCACTCTCTGTGTCATCTCTCCTCTTCTCTCTGTCTCTCTCTGTCTCTCTCTCTCTCTGTCTCTCTCTCTCTCTCTGTCTCTCTCTTCTCCCTCACTCTCTCTGTGCTCTCTCCCCTTGGTTCTAACTCTGTTCCTGTCTGTCTCGCTCTGTGTGTGTCTCTCCATCCTCTCTCTCTGTCTCTCTCTCTATCTCTGTTTCTCTGTCTCTCTCCTTCCTTCTCTCTTCTCTCTCTCTCTCTCTCTCTCGTCTCTCTCTATCTCTGTCTCTCTCCTTCTCTGTCTCTGTCTCTCTCTCTGTCTCTCTAACGAAGCAAGTAAGATAATTCATAGTGCATTGTCCTAGGTATATACTTTGATTAGTAGTTTTGCGTTGTGCCGCATTTTTTCATGCTCTATTTCAATTATGATGTGTTTGCATGTTGTTGGCTTCTTCCTTCTTTTTCTTATACAAATTTGTTTATGTGAACTTCATCAGTATGGGGCTATGGCCTTGACCTGATTAAACATTCGTATTCGTATTCGTATTCTCTCTCTCTCTGTGTCTCACTCCTACTCTCTCTTTGTCTCTCTCTCTCTGTGTCTCCCTCCTTCTCTCTGTCTGTATATGTGTGTCTCTCTCTCTGCCTTTTTCTCTCCCCCTTCACCTTCTCCCAACTTCCCTTTTACTTTCTCTCCCTCTCCTCTCTGTCTCTCTCTCCTCCATCCTTCTCTCTATCTGTCTCTCTGCTCTCTCTCTCCCTCCATCACTCTATCTCTAGGTATCTCTCTCTCTAGTCTCTCTTCTCTCTCTCTCTCTCTCTCTCCCTCCTTCTCTCTGTCCCCCTGTCTCTCTCTCTCTCTCTCTCTCTATCTCTCTATCCTCTCTCTCTCTGTCTCTCTCGCTCTATCTCTCTCTATGTCTCCTCTCTCTCTCTCTATCTCTCTCCTCCCATCTTCTCTCCTCTCTCCTTCTCTCTCCCTCTTTCTCTCTCTCTTTCTCTCCCTCCTCTCTCTCTCCTCTTCCTCTCTCTCTCCTCTCTCTCTCTGTCATTCTCTCTCCATCCTTCTCTCTCTCTCAATAAGGCTCTCTCTCTCTCTCTCTCTCTCTCTCTGTCTCTCTCTCTTCTCTCTCTCTCTCCTCTCTTTCTCTGTCTTTCTGTGTCTCTCTCAAATCCCTCTTCTTCTTCTCTCTCTCTGTCTCTCTCTCTCTTCTCTTCTTCTGTGTTTCTCTCTCTCTCTCTCTCTCTCTCTTTTTCTTGTCCCTCTCTCTCTCTCTCTCTCTCTCTCTATCTCTCTCTCTCTCTCTCGCTTGTGCACAGAGAGCCTTCTCTATTGTAGCTTATCTTTTTTACCCTCAATAAAACATTCGTATTCTCATCTCTCTCTCTCTCTCTCTCTCTCTTCATCTGCTCTCTCTCTCCTCTCTCTCTCTCTCTCTCGTGAACAGAGGGCCTCACTTGAAAGCGCCACCTACATAAAATTATCGCCCTTGGGCAACACGAAGAAGCAGTATAAAGCCTCATTCTGTGGATTTACTGACTGTAGTTAATGTGTATACGTCTGGTCCGTTTGATTATTTTGTTGGGCACTTGGCTGTTAGATTGACATATGTTTGTATGGGTTTCATCGAGCTCTAAATGTTTTGTGGCCTTTTGTAATAATGTTTACTATGGCCGCGCTCACGTTTGCCTCCCCCCCCCCCCCTCTCTATCTCTCTCCATCGTCGCTCTCTACCTACCGTATCTATATGCGTCCGGCTATATCCATCCATCTCTATCAAAATCTTCCCCATCCTTCTCTCTTTGAAAACAAATCTCCTTCCTCTATTCCCTGTGGTTTGTGATGTTGAATTAAAACATTTTGCTTCTCTCTCTCTCTCTCTCTCTCTCATGAACTTAACGTACATTATGCTTCTTTTTGTGGACACAGAACAAGCAATGGCACCACCAATAGCCGCCACTCCCAGCGCACCCAGGAAGAAAGTGCTGACCCGCCCCCCCGCAAAAGCGAGACCGCAGCGGAACTGGCGTGGGGGGGCCGCCCCCAAAAAATTTATCGAACATTTTTTTAAAAAATGGCCCCCCGCCAGAAGACGGACCAGTCCCCGGCTGATGGGGAACTGGCGCAGCCGGCATCCCCTTCCCCTTCCCGACCAGACAGCTCCTCTAATAAATGTATATAAATATTTGTTATTGGATGTGCGCACACGCGCGCGGGCGCGTGCATATGCTGAGTCGTGAATGTGTGTGATAAGCTTTGTTGTTGAGTGAAGGTTTTACGTCCTCATGGCGGAACGCCCTTAGGGACAAGTGGGTTCCGGTGCTGGGTCGATGTAAAGTGCTATGATGTGAATGAAAATCCTTTTAACGTCCTCCAGTCTGAAACAGACACATATGGGACATTAGTAGATGTAAAGATGGTGGGAACGATCCTGGAGGCAACCCCAGGAAAGTCCCGAATTTTTAACGATGCAAAAAAATCTATCGAACATTTTTAAAAAAATGGCCCCCCTCCAGAAGACGGACCAGTCCTCGGCTGATGGGGAACTGGCGCAGCCTCTTCCGCCGGCATCCCCTTCCCCACCAGACAGTCCCTGTGATAAATGTCTATAAATACTTGTCATTGGGCGCGTGTATAATGCTGAGTAGTGAATGTGTGTGATGAGCTTTGTTGTTGAGTGGAGGTTTTACGTCCTCATGGCGGAACACTCTTAGGGACAAGTGGATTCCAGTGCTGGGTCCCAAAAAAACCGCAGCTTAACTGACGTCCCAGGCCGCCCCCAAAATAATCTGAAGTTTTTGAAACGATGATCCCACCCCCAGATAGCTCATCAATCCAACAAACAGCCCATACATGTCCATCTTAATTTTTCTTCTTGAATACAAGAGAGAGCCCGCAGCGCAACTGACATGTGCAACCAACCTAAAAAAACTTTCTAAAGTTCAAAGGATGAGACCCCGACGGAAAACTAATCAACCCCCGATTGGCTAAGAACATCCCTTTCCTCTTCAGACAGTCCAGATTCCAGCAAGCATCGTTATGTGAAGAATGTAGAGATTGTCAGAAAAAAATACCCTATTCTGGGTCAATGCTGAAGTAAAAACTAGCTGTTGTAAACAGAAAGATCCAAACATTACGAAGCTTTTAATCCCAGAGGAGATAAGTGACATGTTAATCTGCGTACAGACTGGAGATGTGCGAGATGATGCGTTCTTGCTCTTGTGAAAAACAATATAAATTTGAATGCAAACCAGCTGTGTTTATTTATCGGATGAGCTTATAACAGTATATGTGTGTGTTATGATGATGATAGTTAACTTTCTTGCTGTCGTTTATAATTTGTGACACTTGTGTATATATTGTAAATTGATTTATTTGTTTATTGATTTGTTGTCAAGTTTAACGTGGTGACAGCCCTGTAATGACCGTGGTCGGCGTCAGATTTGTAACTCCTAATCTTAATATTAATCTTAATTGGTTCATCTATTTTAAGTTAAGGAAATATTAGTAAATCTTATTAAGTGTACGTTTTCAAGTTTTTCACAATAATTCTAATCAAATTATCTCCCTCTTTTTTAAAATTCTTTGTTGATGTTATATGCATCTTATTGTCTTAATTGTGGGGTTTTCGATTGATGCAATCTGAATGTTTTTAATATTGTTTATCGAGCCGTGATTGCACACTTTAATTTCCACAAGGATTAATAAAGTTGCTTTGAATTGAATTTGAATTTGAACATAACATACAATAATGTGTGTGTGTGTGTGTGTGTGTGTGTGTGTGTGTGTGTGTGTGTGTGTGTGTGTGTGTGTGTGTGTGTGTGAGTGAGTGAGTGAGAGAGAGAGAGGGAGAGAGAGAGAGAGAGAGAGAGAGAGAGAGAGAGAGAGAGAGAGAAGAGAGAGAGAGAGAGCTTGTCTGCGTGCTTGTGAATGTTTGCTTCTATTGTCAGTGTGTGTGTGTGTGTGTGTGTGTGTGTGTGTGTGTGTGTGTGTGTGTGTGTGAGAGAGAGAGAGAGAGAGAGAGAGAGAGAGAGAGAGAGAGAGAATCTGTCTGCGTGTTTGTTGTGTGCCACCCCCCTCTACATTTCTCGGTTAATTCCATTTTTCCGTTTTTGCCTTTCTTACCAAACATGAAGCTGTATTTTATGAACATTTTCAGCTAATTATCTTTGTTGAATAATTAATTGCAGTCATGATAAAGGCCATTGTCTCTCTCCCCTCCTCTCTCTCTCTCTCTCCTCTCTCTCTCTCTCTCTCTCTCTCTCTCTCTTCTCTCTCTCTCTCTCTCTCTCTCTCTCTCGCTCTCTCTCTCTGTGTGTGTCTTTCTCTATGTCTCTCTCTCTGTGTCTCTCCCCCTCCTTCTCTCTGTGTGTCTCTCTCCCTCCTCTCTCTCTCTATCTCTCTCTCTCTCTCTCTGTCTCTCTCTCTCTCTCTCTCTCTCTCTGTCTCTGTCTCTCTCTGTCTCTCTCTCCCTCCTTCTCTGTCTCTGTCTCTCTCTCTGTCTCTCTAACGAAGCAAGTAAGATAATTCATAGTGCATTGTCCTAGGTATATACTTTGATTAGTAGTTTTGCGTTGTGCTGCATTTTTTCATGCTCTATTTCAATTATGATGTGTTTGCATGTTGTTGGCTTCTTCCTTCTTTTTTTTATACAAATTTGTTTATGTGAACTTCATCAGTATGGGGCTATGGCCTTGACCTGATTAAACATTCGTATTCGTATTCGCATTCTCTCTCTCTCTCTGTCTCACTCATACTCTCTCTTTGTCTCTCTCTCTCTCTCTGTGTCTCCCTCCTTCTCTCTGTCTGTCTATGTGTGTCTCTCTCTGTGCCTCTCCCCCCCCCCTTCTCTCTCCCCCCCTTCTCTCTCTCTCCCTCTCTCTATCCATCCTTCTCTCTAGCTATGTCTTTCAGCTATGAAAAATAAAACATTTTATCACTTACAAAGCTAAAAAACAGTTCTTTAGTGCTCACATCCAATCATTAATAGACTATGCCTCAACACTTTGGGATTGTGCCAGTGACAAGACATTGAAACCACTTGTCCGCGTTTATAATCGTGCCTTAAAACTGGTTCTTTTAAAATCAAGTTCTTTAACCTTGGAAGATTTTAAGGTTCTGAATATTCTACCACTCAAAAACAGACTACAATTTAACAAAGGACAGCTTATGCACAAAATAATGATTGGAATGGCGCCTTCCAGAATAACAAATAAATTTCAGTTGAATAATAAGAGACACATACACAAAATTGTTCTTTATAGACCAAGATTAGATTTATAAATCCAGTCTGCACTATTCCGGAGGTTCACTATGGAATAGTGTATTTAAAACAAATATCAAGTCATCCATCTTTCATGAAACAATTCAAGGATTATATTATTACAAATAATTTTTAAATAATTTATCATTACACCTGACACATGCCTGTATATTCGTCTGTTCATCTCGTCTGTTTACATATAGTCTGCCAAGCTATCTGTCCGTCGCCCCCCCCCCCCCCATCCCCCCTCTCTCTCTCTCTCTCTCTCTCTCTCTATCTCTATCTCTCTCTCTCTCTCTCTCTCTCTCTCTCTCTCTCTCTCTCTCTCTCTCTCTCTCTCTCTCTCTCACATGCTTTTCAATTTCCTTATATTGTCTGTCTGTTGTCATTAACTCGTCTCCCTCTTACATTGCTATTTTGTATATATTGCTATTCTTGATGATGGTTTGAAGGATTGCTTTGATGCTTTTATGTTACTTTATAATGTTTTTGCATTATTTATTTGTTGGTCTGTTAGTTTTCTTGTTTGCCCACAGGGCTGAGTGTAAAAAAGCAATGCTTATCTTATTACCCTGTATAAAATATATAATATTATAATAGCGTGACCAAGACAGGGGGGCCACAAGTTAGGTAGTCTTGGAGCCCGTCCCGACCATAATTAAAATAATAATACAATAAAAATTTGATAGTTAACATTTGTTTTTGATTTCATTGGCCGCCGAACGGCGGCCACTTTATTTTATTTTTACATTCATATATAGGTCGCCATCTTGTCCTCGGGAGTCTTCTTTTGGGGTCGAAATTAATGACGACCATTATATCTCTAAATTTTCATTGGCTGTCACTTATGGCAGCCATCTCGACCTAATATTATTTTTGATATTGATTAAATGGTGGGGGTGGGGTACCTCCGGGCCGTGGGCCGGACACCTGTCTATACTCCAGCTCCCCTTCCCCCCCCCCCCTCTCTCCTTTTTAACTAAGAGTGTGCCCGAGGGGCTGAAGTGGCTCTCTTGAGCCCACCTTCTTTTTAATTCCCTCTCACCCCAGTAGACATGTGTCCGGCGTGCGCACCGGAGACGTCTCGCTATTGCGTAGGTGCTCCCCCCCCTTTTGGGGACTACTAAAGCGACGCCTTTCCACTGCTCGGGACGGGGAGGAGGGGTCCCTCTCCCTCCCTCCCTCCGCCTCGAGTACGTAAGAATCGTTAGCTACCCCCACCATACCATTATTATAACATATATTTTATTATACTATAATTCTCATTACTATATTATTGTACTGGGTGCAACTTATCTAATTTTTGGCTTCCAAACCACAACTGTCTAATAACAGTTTATTGTTAAATAAAAGTTTATTGTATAAGCTAATCCTAATAAATTATTACATGACCGGTTTGCTGGAACGTCGGTCGGGGGTCTATTAGTGCGCTTTTGCCGCACTTTGTACACACCGTAAAGGATAGTCCTTCTTTTATTTATCATCTTAATTAAAATATTTTTTATAAATTACACGTCTCCAACTGTATTAAAAGACAAATAAACTGTATAATTACAAATACTGAACAATAATTACTACTCTAATTTTACCAATATTTTTTATTTTTCCTTATCATTAAATGTGAGGGTTCCTCCCCCTTAATACTAAAGACCCGCGAGTTGGACCTCCGCCTCGGGTGGCCCGCCCCCCGGGGGTGTGGCGCGAGGATGTCTTGCGTATCCTCCCTCGGGGGGTGCGCCCCCCGCCATGTCGTCGAGGTCCCCCGGATCCTCCTCCTCCCTCCCCCCACCCCTAACCCTCTTTTAAATAAAATAAACTTATAAAAAGGATCCTCCTACAAATTTTTAATTTTTAATTACCAACCTAAATGATAATACTTAAAAATAAGAAAAGAAATTTGTACATATTTCGTCCTTGATGTAGATATTTCCCCTGTCACTGTAGACAGGGAAGTCCCGGTGGAGGAGTTTGCTCCCCCGGTTGGACCCTTTTTTTTTCTTCTTTCTCTCCCCATCATTATGTAAATAAAAGAAATAATGTATATTTTTGTTAATAAAAGTAAATATTTGTACAAAACATTTATTTTAACATAATATAAGGGCCATATTTGGTTTTTAATAATAAATAAAAAAGTTTGAATTTTAACTCATAGCCCTGAAATTTTAATCAACTTGGGAGGGTTGGTTGCTTTCACCTCAGGCCAAAAAACCCAAAGTAATATTTAATGTAACTCTTTTATATCTATTTTATCAACTATTAATTATTAATTAAACCTTTTATGAAATTTAGACCTTTTCAAAACATCAACTTGACTTGCACATTTTAAATTCTCCCACTACCCCATTTTCATGTTTACTGTTTGTCCACGTTTTGTATCGTCCATTTTTTGTTGTGTCTGTTTTATGTTATTTGATAAATAACTAACCCATTACAAATGTCCCATATGTGCCCTGCCGGGACGAGAGGACGTAAAACTCTATATTTCATTCATTACCCTGTATAAATAAAAATTCGTTTCGTTTCGTTTCGTTTCTCTATCTGTCTCTCTCGCTCTGTCTTTCTTTCTGTCTCTCTCTCCCTCCTTCTCTCTGTCTCTCTCTATCCTTCTCTCTCTCCATCCTTCTCTCTCTCCATCCTTCTCTCTATCTGTCTCTCTCGCTCTATCTCGCTCTATCTCTCCCTCCTTCTCTCTCTCTCCCTCCTTCTCTCTCTCCTCTCTCTCTTTCTCTCCCTCCTCTCTCTCTCTCCTTCTCTCTCGGTCTCTCTCTCCCTCCTTCTCTCTCTCTCTGTATCTCCCTCTCTCCCACCTTCTCTCTGTCTCTGTCTGTCTCTCTCCCTCCTTCTCTCTCTGTTTATGTGTCTCTCTCCCTCCTCTCTCTATCTCTCTCTCTCTGTCTCTCTCTGTCTTTCTGTGTGTCTCAAATCCCTCTTCTTCTTCCTCTCTCTCTCTCTCTCTCTCTCTCTCTCTCTCTCTCTCTCTCTCTCGTGCACAGAGGGCCTTCTCTATTGTAGCTTATCTTTTTTACCCTCAATAAAACATTCGTACTCTCTCTCTCTCTCTCGTGAACAGAGGGCCTCACTTGAAAGCGCCACCTACATAAAATTATCGCCCTTGGGCAACACGATATAAAGCCTTATTCTGTGGATTTACTGACTGTAGTTAATGTGTATACGTCTGGTCCGTTTGATTATTTTGTTGGGCACTTGGCTGTTAGATTGACATATGTTTGTATGGGTTTCATCGAGCTCTAAATGTTTTGTGGCCTTTTGTAATAATGTTTATTATGGCCGCGCTCACGTTTGCCTCCCCCCCCCCCCCTCTCTATCTCTCTCCATCGTCGCTCTCTACCTACCGTATCTATATGCGTCCGGCTATATCCATCCATCTCTATCAAAATCTTCCCCATCCTTCTCTCTTTGAAAACAAATCTCCTTCCTCTATTCCCTGTGATGTTGAATTAAAACATTTTGTTCTCTCTCTCTCTCTCTCTCTCTCATGAACTTAACGTACATTATGCTTCTTTTTGTGGACACAGACTACAAGCAATGGCACCACCAATACCTCTCACACCCAGCGCACCCAGGAAGAAAGTGCTGATCTGTCCCACCGCAAAAGAGAGACCGCAGCAGCAACTGGCGCGGCCGGCCCAAAAAAATCTATCGAACATTTTTAAAAAAATGGCCCCCCTCCAGAAGACGGACCAGTCCTCGGCTGATGGGGAACTGGCGCAGCCTCTTCCGCCGGCATCCCCTTCCCCACCAGACAGTCCCTGTGATAAATGTCTATAAATACTTGTCATTGGGCGCGTGTATAATGCTGAGTAGTGAATGTGTGTGATGAGCTTTGTTGTTGAGTGGAGGTTTTACGTCCTCATGGCGGAACACTCTTAGGGACAAGTGGTTCCGGTGCTGGGTCCACAAAAAAACCGCAGCTTAACTGACGTCCCAGGCCGCCCCCAAAATAATCTGAAGTTTTTGAAACGATGATCCCCGCCATCCCGCGTACCTGATGAAGAACTAGCTCACCCACTACAGCCGACATCCTCTTCTCCACCAGATAGCTCATTAATCCAACAAACAGCCCATACATGTCCATCTTAAGTTTTCTTCTTGAATACAAGAGAGAGCCCGCAGCGCAACCGACATGTACAACCAACCTAAAAAAAACCTTTCTAAAGTTCAAAGGATGAGACCCCGACGGAAAACTAATCAACCCCCGATTGGCCAAGCAATGGGCTGAGAGCATCCCTTTCCTCTTCAGACAGTCCAGATTCCAGCAAGCATCGTTATGTGAAGAATGTAGAGATTGTCAGGAAAAATACCCTATTCTCGGTTAATGCTGAAGTAAAAACTAGCTGTTGTAAACAGAAAGATCCAAACATTACGAAGCTTTTAATCCCAGAGGAGATAAGTGACAATGTAAATCTGCGTACAGACTGGAGATGTGCGAGATGATGCGTTCTTGCTCTTGTGAAAAACAATATAAATTTGAATGCAAACCAGCTGTGTTTATTTATCGGATGTGCTTATAACAGTATATGTGTGTGTTATGATGATGATATTTAACTTTGTTGCTGTCGTTTATAATTTGTGACACTTGTGTATATATTGTAAATTGATTTATTTGTTTATTGATTTGTTGTCAAGTTTAACGTGGTGACAGCCCTGTAATGACCGTGGTCGGCGTCAGATTTGTAACTCCTAATCATAATATTAATCTTAATTGGTTCATCTATTTTAAGTCAAGGAAATATTAGTAAATCTTATTAAGTGTACGTTTTCAAGTTTTTCACAATAATTCTAATCAAATTATCTCCCTCTTTTTTAAAATTCTTTGTTGATGCCATATGCATCTTATTGTCTTAATTGTGGGGTTTTCGATTTATTTAATCTGAATGTTTTTAATATTGTTTATGGAGCCGTGATTGCACACTTTAATTTCCACAAGGATTAATAAAGTTGCTTTGAATTGAATTTGAATTTGAACATAACATACAATAATGTGTGTGTTGTGTGTGTGTGTGTGTGTGTGTGTGTGTGTGTGTGTGTGTGTGTGTGAGTGAGTGAGAGAGAGAGAGAGAGAGAGAGAGAGAGAGAGAGAGAGAGAGAGAGAGAGAGAGAGAGAGAGAGAGAGAGAGAGCTTGTCTGCGTGCTTGTGAATGTTTGCTTCTATTCTCAGTGTGTGTGTGTGTGTGTGTGTGTGTGTGTGTGTGAGAGAGAGAGAGAGAGAGAGAGAGAGAGAGAGAGAGAGAGAGAGAGAGAGAGAGAGAGAGAATCTGTCTGCGTGTTTGTGTGTGCCACCCCCCCCCCCCCCCCCTACATTTCTCGGTGAATTCCATTTTTCCGTTTTTGCCTTTCTTACCAAACATGAAGCTGTATTTTATGAACATTTTCAGCTAATTATCTTTGTTCAATAATTAATTGCAGTCATGATAAAGGCCATTATCTAATAGCCCCCCCCCCCCCCCCCCCCCCCCCCCCTATGTATGTAGTCAGTACACCGCGCCATTTGTCACAGTCGTGGTTCATTGCGTTTTCCCGTCTTATAGAGGTGTGTCCTATTAGATAATGGCCTTCATCCTGACTGCGATTTATTATTCCAAAAAGATAATTAGCTGAAAAGGTTAATAAAATACAGCTTTATGTTTGGTAAGAAAGGCAACAACGGAAAAATGGAATTCACCGAGAAATGCAGGGGGTGGCACATCTTTACCTTTTTCTCCAGCACCAGCTGTGTTCAAGTACTTTTTAGTCCCCGAGCCGAAGGTTCGGGGAGCTATTGTTTTTGTCTGATCCGTCCGTCCGGTGTCCGTCCGTCCGTCCGTCCATCCGGTGTCCGTCCGTCCGTCCGGCGTGCCTCCATCCGTCCGGCTATTCGTCCGTTTTTCTCAAAAAAAACTATTCAGTCTATCATCATCAAATTTGGTAAACTAGTTTACCAAGATGCAAGCTATCCACTGATGTATTTAGTTTTACATTAAGGTCAAGGTCGCGCCAGTTACGGGGTTCAAACCCCGAAACACATAATCGCTAATATCTCGCGAAGTTTGGCATGTATTTTAATGCAGGTTTTTTCACAACATTTCTTGATGAATGGTCTATAACACAGTTGTCATGAATGTTTCTATGCGCGCATGTGCGCATGATCGCGCGCACTCAAATCACGGGTCCGAACCCCAAGGCTATATGTACAAAACTATTCAGTTACGTGCTGTTTTGATGCGTTTTTATGTAGTTACGTGCTGTTTTGATGCGTTTTTATGTATGTGTACAGCCGACACATTCCGATTTCGGAGTACCTCGGCGATGCTGCGAGGAGACTTTGCAGCCGCCCGGCGTTGCACTTGTTTGTTTCTTTTTCTTTCTTTTTTTATCGTAATTTTGTTAAACAGATATCAACAACAAGACTACATTTAATTTCTACTAGCGCAACGCCTAGTACCGGTAACGCCTAGTACCGGTAACGCTGAGTACTATTACTTTTGTCTCTTTCCTTCCTTCCATCTTCTTCTCTCATCCCGTTCCACCCCGTCCCTCGCTAAATTAATCTCCGCTCTCACTCGGTGAATAGCGGGATATTGTACCTCGCTAAAGTAATCTCCGCTCTCCAACCCTTTTGTTGCCCGCGCGAGCGCAGTACTGAGTTCTTTCTGTGTAAACTGTTTGTTGAGAACGGCTTGAAATGCTGGGTCCGCGCAAATGTACATTGGCTCATATCGCAAGCGTTTATGAATAGATGCTGTTGACATTTTGCACCAGGATAGTCAGTATCCCTGGGCATGCACGTTCCAAATTTCGAGTTAATGTCGGGTCTCGTTTTGCTGCGGTTTGTGAAAGGTGAAGTGGCGCATATCACGCGCGTTTATAAATCGATTCGCTTCCAGTTTGGCACACATATCGTCACTGTCCCCGGTCATCTGCCATCCATATGTGAAGGCAATCCATCCAGAAATACCGGAGATACGGGCGCCGAGAGGCCGGTGGATACGCGTTTCGCGCATTTGGCAAACCGCGCAAATGACACGGCCGCCTTGGTTGCCGTTGCCAATCGCTGATCACAAATTTGAAGCGATTCAGTCGAAAAACAGCGGAGTTATAAGGCCCGTTCTGTGTTTCACACCGATGGACAGTTGCCTTTTAATATAATGACTAGCGCAACGCTGAGTACCGGTAACGCCTAGTACCGGTAACGCCTAGTAACGGTAACGCCAAGCATAGGTAACGCTGAGTACCGGTTTCGCCGGGTCCGCGAAATATTATATTTTTACTTTTGTGGCTGAAAACCCAATTTTTATACCCCTACAACTTTCAAGGCCTACCAATTTCCCTGACCTTGACCTTGATCAGTATGCAATCATCAGAACGGCCATAAGCCAAAGTACCTACATCCCAAGTTTGAAGTCTCTAAGACCAACGGTGTGGAAGTTATAGCCCCTTAAAGATTTTCGGTTTTCAAGGTCATACGCCAACGTCAAGGTCACAATGGTGATAATTTATGCGTGGATGCCTTCCTCTTATGGTGACACGCCACCACACAAAATTGGCAACGATTCGGGAGATATGCTTGGGACAGAAAAACACAATTGTTAGACCCCTACCACATTCAAGGCATACCGATCTCCCTGACCTTGACCTTGACCTTCATCGGTATGCCATCATCAGAACGGCCATACGCGAAAGTACATCCATGCCAAGTTTCAAGACTCTAGGATCTACGGTGTGGAAGTTATGGCCCCTTAACGATTTTCGGTTTTCAAGGTCATATGCCAAGGTCAAGGTCAGGACGGCAAAAAGTTTTGCACGGATGCCTTCCTCTCATGGGGACACACCACCACACAAAATTTGAAGCGATTCGGTCAAGCGGTTTGGGAGATCCTTGGGACAGACAGAAAAGAACAAACAAACAAACAAACAAAAGGAAACGAAAACATACTCCTTTGCCGTCGTAGATCGGCAAAGGACAAAAAAGAAAATAGAACTGAAAGCCTACTTTGTTCAACCAGAGAGGTTCATGCCCGTCCCCTCCTCCAACCCTCCCCCCCTGAACACACACCCCCCCCCCCCCCTCCCCCCCCCCCCCCCTCCAGCCCCCCCCCCCCCCCTTAACGTCATTTTGTAAATCGGGTCACAGCGTGTGCGTTTATGAAGGGATGCTGTTGAAATATTGTACCAAGATAGTCACTATCACGGTCATGCCCGTTCCATTGCGAGTCAATATCTGGCATAGTTACGCCGCGGTTTGTGAAAAGGTTAAGCGGCGGATATCGCGCGCGTTTATTAATCGATTCGCTTCCGGTTTGGCATATCGATAGTCCTCGTCCCCAGTCATCTTATTTCGAAATTCGAAGCCAATCCGCCCAGAAATGCCGGAGATACGGGCGCCGAGAGGCCGGCTGATACACGTTTCGCACATTTGCCAAACCGCGCATATGACACGGCCGCCTCGGTTGACGTTGCCATCGCCCTGCTAGGGCTCACAACAAATTTGAAGCGATTCGGTCGAAAAAACGGCAGAGTTATAAGGCCCGTTTTGTGTTTCATGCACACAGACACACAACCATGCCTTTTTATTATATGATTAACATGGAGTTAGATGGACTTCGATTACGCCGTAAGGCCCTAACCAGTGCAGCCCCCACCCTTTTCCCTAAATTAAAAAAACCCCAAAAATCAACATTTAATGTCGCCGAGCGGCACCTAAATGTCCTCGTGGGCTATACCTAGCAGAGTGGACGCAGCATGATGTGTACTTAATAGTTCAAAACATGTTTCAATAGGGGTATGAACAGTAATGGCATTAGTCCTTTATTGCACTATTTTGCTTCTCGGATTTAAGCATTTTCCGGGGGAGCATGCCGCCGGACCCCCCTAGGGGTCTTGGTGCTTCGCACCTTCGATGCCCCTTAAAAACTTAGGTCTGGTCCTGCAGCGCCAAAGCCAAAGCTGGTTAATGCTTTCAGGAATGCCTGTTTCTGGATGACTATTTATGTGACTATCGTTAACACGATAACGTTTGAATGGGGGGACCTAGGGGGCTCAAATTGTGCATGCAGATAGGTAGTTGGGGTATCTAGGCCAAGTTTGAAGATGAAGGTTAATGGTCACAGGTCAAGGTCACTGGAGCCGGGTTTTGCATATCTTGTTTTTGGAACCGGCTACCAATAGCACATTGTTACTTCCCTTCCCTTACCAACGCATACAACACCATAGTGCACCCTCATTTAGATTATTGTTCATCAGTCTGGAACCCCCACACCACAGAATATATAAAGAAGATCGAGGCTGTACAGAGAAGAGCGGCTAGATACGTCAACAACTGCTATGATACCACCAGTAGCGTCACACTCACAGCCATGCCATGCTCTCCAAGCTCGAATGGGAGTCTCTCGAAGCAAGAAGAACTAAACACGAGACCCCCATGCTGTACAAAGTTGTAAATGGCCTCGTAGACATCAATGCAGATCAGTTCCTTCTCCCTGGCAACACCCGCACCAGATCAAATCATTCCTTCAAATTCATACAAATCACAACAAAAACAAACACTTTCAAATACAGCTTCTTCCCCAGAACTATTCCAGTTTGGAACTCTCTTCCAGCCGCAGCAGCTGAGGCTCCCTCCTTGGTATCTTTCAAGAGGGAGCTCAGCAACTTGTCATTCTAATATCTGAGTAGGGGGCCATAGATCAAAGTAGTGGTAAATGAAGGGCAGGATTGGTCTTGCCTGGATACTGTGGGCCCACCCCCACCCCTCTCACACAAAATAATGCACACACTCCCCCCCCCCCCCCCCAACACACACACATGCACTGTGCCCTAACATAGTTTTTTATTTTTTTATTTTTCGTATTGCGCAACCTCTTAAGTCACTGGATAAACTACCCTCCCCCCCTCCAGAGAGAGAGAGAGGACGAACGAACAAATCATTTTAATGAGTAGGCCTTTCTGTCCATGTCATAAAGGAACGGGATGGGGGGGAGGACGGGGAGAGAGAGAGAGAGAGAGAGAGAGAGAGAGAGAGAGAGAGAGAGAGAGAGAGAGAGAGAGAGATCGTTATCTGCCGGTTTTTTTTAAATTAAAAAGATCAACTACCCTATTGGATAAACTACCCCACCCTGTCCAACCACCCACCTCTTTCTTTCCCTCTTTTTTCCTCATTAACTTGGCGCCATTCTCTTTTTCTTCTCTCTTTTGCCTTTAGGTCTGTTTCTGCTGTATACCATTTATGTCAAACGTGTGTGTTCGCTTTGTATTGCATTTTTGTTTGAATGAGTTATGAATGCTAACTAAACTGTTTTGTGATGCGCACGGGTGCTTCTACAAAATCATGGAAAACCTGAAAGGCAGGGATCCAGAGGCTGCCTTGTCACCTACTCCCCAGCAGGGAACAGAGACAGCTTCTCTGTTGCAGTATGAGGGGGGCAGTGTCCTCTAAATCAAAATGCAAGTTGCTTGGCGACCATAAAAAAATAAACATGTTCATATATTTTGTCCTGATTATGTAACAGTATATATTTTGCATGTAAGCGTCTGCTATGTTTGGTGCTCATTGCTTGAAATTTGCAAGTCTAACCCATTTTGTTATTTAGTCATACTTCAGCTTATTGGCATTTTGAATTTTTTTATTTTTACAAAACACACATAGAAACCATGCATTTAGTTTGTTGTGATTGTGTAGCAGCATAACACGGCCTGCTTAGCATTGGCATCTGTGCATGCTTGCTAAGTTTGGTGCTTATATAATTAAATTTGCAAATCTAAAAAAAATTTCGATCTAATAGTAATTCTTTGGCAGACATTTTGAATTTATTTATAAATAAATATGCATATATTATTATGTTGTCAAGATTGTGTAAAACATTGTAAAATATTTACAATTGTACATGTGTATCGAATTTGTGCTTATATAATGAAATTTGAAACTTGAAACTTGAACTCTTTTCATGTGGTAGCCATAACACAAGCTGACTGGCAGCCATTTTGAATTGATTTAAGAATATAAATATGAATATAATTTATCATGATTGTGTAACAGCATGTGTTAAGCATTTACAAGTGTCAATGTATGCCAAATTTTGTGCTTATAATCTTAAATTGTTTTATAAGGTAGTCATAACTTAAAACGTTGGTGGCCATTTTGAATTTATTAGAAAAAGCACTTATAAATGTATATATTGTGTCATAATTGCATAACAGGTTTAATTTTGTATCTTCATGGGGGGTGCTGAGCCAAATTTGGTGCTTATGATATAAAATTTGCATCTCTTAAACTCGATTCTATGTGGTAGACATAATCTTAAGCCGATCGGCGGCCATTTTGAAAAGTTTAAAAATCAACATAACCGAAAACAATTTCAACTGCCCCTGTATCAATAATTGTTTAGTACCCTGGGTAAAGCCAAACATCTGTACCAAATTTCATGCTTGTAGCATGAAAATGCACGGTTCCCATGGGACACTACTTGCCCAGCTAAACGTGTGTGTGCGCTTTGATTTGATCTCTATCAAGATTCAGCGCCGTATAAATACTGTATGTTGTTGTATGCTTTGTTGGACAGAGATTGTAACCATGTCTACACAAGGAGCAAGCACCTCTAATACCCCAGTCGCCACGAACATGGCGAAGAAAACGCGCCCTGCGGCGGCGGCACACCCTGTCAACGTAAACCTGGCGTCACAAACAGTACGACCGCCATCACCATGCCCAGCATATATGCCATGCAGCTTTCCCCAGCACACCACCCATTCCACTCCCGGTTCCCATCAAACGGCAGCCACAGTCATCACTCCGCGTCGTCGGCCTCTCAAGAGACTGGCGCCGTGCATCAAAAAGTAGAGGGAGGCGGCAAAGCGACAGTTAAAAAAACTGAAACGATTTGTTTCTGAGAGCTCCGACCTCTCGGTCTACATGAGGTTGGCTGTCTGATTGGACCTAAAAACCGACACCATGGTTTCGCACTCCCACGACGAATGAGGCAGTCAGGGCGCAACATGCAAGTGACAATATAATCTGTGTACAGGTTGGATGATGAGTTTTTGATCATATAACATTATATAATATGAATTCGAATGCAAACCCGCTGTCTTAACTTGTTATTGTGAGTGTGTGTGATTTGATGATGATGTGCTATGCTAATAAAATAAATTTGTTGCTGTCGTGTTAAATTTGTGATACTTGTGTATATATTATAAGTTAGTTTATGTATTTGCTGATTTGTTGTGAAGTTTAACGTGATGACAGCCCTGTCATGGCCGCGGTCGCCGTCGGGGCTGTAATTCCTAACCGTAATATTAATCTTAATTGGTTCATCTATTTTAAGTTAGAAAATATTAGTAGATTTTTTAGTGTAGGGGAAGACGGGGTAAAAAGCGCATGGGCGGGTAAGAAGCCCACCCCAATTATCTCATGAAATTAAGCAAATTTCAGTCTCATTTTGCCCATGAGACGAGCGTTAATGTCTAGCATTCGTCTCATGGGCAAATTTGACTGAAATTTTCTTTATTTCATGAGATAATTGGGGTGGGCTTCTTACCCGCCCATGCGCTTTTTACCCCGTCTTCCCCTACGTTTTCAAGTTTTTCACAATAATTCTAATTAAGTTATCTCCCTCTTTTAATTCTCTGATGATATTATATGCACCTTTTTTATTGTCTTGTTTTCACTTGATGCAGTCTGAATGTTTTTAGTATTATCAAGCCGTGATTGCACACTTTAATTTCCACAAGGATTAATAAAGTTGTTTTGAATTGAATTTATATTTGAACATAACATACAAGAATGTGTGTGTGTGTGTGTGTGTGTGTGTGTGTGTGTGTGTGGTGTGTGTGTGTGTGTGTGTGTGTGTGTGTGTGTGTGTGTGTGTGTGTATGTATGTGTGTGTGTGTGTGTGTGTGTGTGTGTGTGAGAGAGAGAGAGAGAGAGAGAGAGAGAGAGAGAGAGAGAGAGAGAGAGAGAGAGAGAGAGAGAGAGTCACAGGTACACGGGAAACAAATCTTAGTTGGAGGTAGTAAGAAAGGAGAGAGGGAGGGACTACCCCCAAGTAAGAATATCAGGCGCTAAGCCCCTACTGGTTTGATTGCCTCCTGGCGGTGAAATGAGCGTCCTAAGTTGACCATTTTCTATTTACAAGTAGAAAAAAAAGGACAAATTCTTTGAGTATAAAGAGGAAAGAAAATGGCTGACATGTAGGGGAAAACGAGGTAAAAAGTCCATGGGCGGGCAAGAAGCCCATGCCAATTATCTCATGAAACGAAGCAAATTCCAGTCAAATTGTGCCCATGAGACACTCGTCTCATAACACTCGTCTCATGGGCAAAATTTGACTGAAATTTGCTTAATTTCATGAGATAATTGGCATGGGCTTCTTACCCGCCCATGGGCTTTTTACCCCGTCTTACCATTACTTCCGGTGCTGTCAAGTTGGCATTTGCGTACTTAATTATGCCCGCCTCCACAACTATAACAATAAGGGCATCGCCGAGCGGCAGCAACGCATTGTGACAATGCAAAACCCGGCCAGAGTTATGTCCTCTTCCCACCACCCCCACCCCCAATAAACACACCACTTTCCACCCTTACAGAACGCATAAAATACATAGCCCAAAATTTGAAGCGATTCTGTTCAGTAGTTCACGAGATACAGCTGAACTTTTATACAAACTTCCTTGCACCGAGTGATGTCCTCTCCCCCCCCCCCACCCCCCCACCCACCCCCCCACCCCCAATAAACACACCACTTTCCACCCTTACAGAACGCATAAAATACATAGCCCAAAATTTGAAGCGATTCTGTTCAGTAGTTCACGAGATACAGCTGAACTTTTATACAAACTTCCTTGCACCATGGTACACCACCACACAAAATGTGAAGCGATTCTGTTCACTAGTTCACGAAATAAAGCTGGGGGGGGTGGGGGGGGGGGGGGGGATTACATAGCCCAAAGAAGGAAATTTCGGTTTTCAAGGTCAAACTTCAAGGTCAAGGTCAGCACG
>CM065688.1:35240582-35248082 GCA_017654935.2 Phymorhynchus buccinoides
AGGTATACCGATCTCCCTGACCTTGACCTTGACCTTCATTGGTACGCCATCAGCAGAACGGCCATAAGGGAAAGTACCTCCATGCCAAGTTTGAAGACTCTAGGACCTGCGGTGTGGAAGTTATGGCCCCGTAACGGTTTTCGGTTTTCAAGGTCATACGCCAAGGTCAAGGTCAGGGCGGCAAAAAGTTTTGCGCGGATGCCTTCCTCTCATGGGGACACACAACCACACAAAATTTGAAGCGATTCGGTCAAGCGGTTCGGGAGATCCTTGGGACAGACAGAAAAGAAGAAACAAACAAACAAACAAAAAAAGGAAACAAACCTGAACGAAAACATACTCCTTTGCGATCGTAGATCGGCAAAGGACTAAAAGGAAAAACGAACTGAAAGCCTACTTAGTTAAACCAGAGAGGTTCTTAATCTGTGGTTCAACCATTGTAGCTCCGTTTTAATAAATCTGGGGACCCACAACTAAAACAAAAAAAGCATTAATTCTTCTCCATGAACACCCCCCACTGTACCCCACCCCCAACCATCCCCGTCCCCCCCATCCCCCCTTGAACACCCCCCACCACACCCTCCACCATCCCCTCCATCAGCCCCCCTCCCCTCACCAGCCCCCCTCCCCCCACCTGTCCCCCTCCAGCCCCACTCCCCCCTCCAGCCCCCGTCCTCCGTCTGGAGCAGGCACAGAGGCAGACAGACAGACAGACAGACAGACAAACAGACAGAGAGAGAGAGAGAGAGAGAGAGAGAGAGAGAGAGAGAGAGAGAGAGAGAGAGAGAGAGAGAGAGAGAGAGAGAGAGAGAGAGAGAGAAAGAGAGAGAGACAGACAGAGAGACAGACACATACACATACAGAGACATGAGACACAGAGAGAGAGACAGACAGACAAATACAGAGAGAGAGAGACAGACAGAGAGAGAGAGACAGAGACAGACAGACAGCGACGCGCGCGCCCGCCCCCCCCCCCCCCCCCCCCCCTGAAATGTAGGGGTGGGTGGGCACATCTTGACCTATCGCAGAAAGAGTGTTTCATAATCATTTGTAAATACAAAGATTGTGGGAACAATACAGGAGGCAATGCCCGGAGGCAGTGCTAAACCAGTAAAGTCCCGATTTTTTAATAATACAGATACGTGTAGTCTCATCCCGGTGTAATCGCCACTGCCCCCCCCCCCCCCCCCCCCCCACCCCCACCATCCCCCCACCCCCCACCACCCCACCGGTTTGGCACAGGGATCGTCACCGTCCCCGTCATCTACCTTCCAAATTCGAAGAAGAAGTACCTAGCGAGACAGACAGACAGAAAGACAGACAAAGAGCAAAGAGGACAACTGCTGTTCCGGTTGGATGAGTGAACATTTGTTTAACGTCCTCCGCCCGCGGAGCAGGCACAGAGACAGACACAGACAGACAGACAGACAGAGAGAGAGAGAGACAGAGATTAACCGAGAAATGCAGGGGGTTGGCACATCTTGACCTATACCAGAAAGTGTTTCATCATGATTTAAACTTTGACCGCGCGCGCGCGCGCGCCCCCCCCCCCCCCCCCCCCCCCCCCCTCCTTACCCCCCCCCCCCCCCCCCCCCCCCCTCCCCCCTGCTAACATCACTTTTTTTTTCGACTCAGGCTATAGAGAGAGAGTTGTAGTTCTTCTTCTTCTTCTTCGTTATTCTTTTTCTTCGGTCGTTCAGGCATGTTCCTGTCAATTATGAACGTAGATGCATCATGCTGCTGTTATGCGCCTAAGTAAGCATAATTAGGCCCAGCATGTCTGACTTTGACCTTCTTTGAGCCAGTCTCAAACACACGAAAGTGAAACTTTCGGTTTTACATTTCCAAGAAGAAGGCAGCATTTCACCTTCCAAGAAAATGGATCACAAACGTGTAAGGTCTTTCATTTCAGGGGGGTTTCACTTTGACCTCCCGCACGCAGAGAGAGAGAGAGAGAGAGAGAGAGAGAGAGAGAGAGTACTTCTTCTTCTTCTTCGTCTTCTAAGTTCTTGTTCTTGGATCGTTCAGGCATGTTTCTGTCAATTACGAACGTAGATGCATCATGCTGCTGTTATGCGCCTAAGTAAGAATAATTAGGCCCAGCATGTCTGACTTCGGGTAAAGGAAATCTTTTTGAAAGTATTTCTTGAAAAAAGGCAGGAGAATTTCTGTCAATTACGAACGTAGATGCATCATGCTGCTGTTATGCACCTAAGTAAGAATAATTAGGCCCAGCATGTCTGACTTTGGCTAGAGGAAATCTTTTTGAAAGTATTTCTTGAAAAAAGGCAGGAGAATGGACCGGAAAGGCAGAACGATAGTAGATAACAGCATGCAAAGGGAAAAGGCAGAATCAAAGAGACTGACAGATAAGAGGTAGTTATAAGCACAGAACTTCCAGAAGGTGGGGGAACTATTTGTACGGAAGACATCCCCCCCCCCTACCTGTATCCCTGGGGGGGGGGGGGGGGGGGGGGGGGGGGGGGGGGGGGTGTCTACCACCCCTATATTCGCTCTATGCGCTTAACAACAACAAAATTAAAAAGCAAGAAATTCAACAACAAAACAAATAATCGCTCACACAGGGATGTATATCTCTGCTCACACACATGCTAATGGGCATACACATACACACACCACCCCCACCCACGCATGCACGCAGGCACGCACATATACATACACACACACACACACACACACACACACACGCACACGCACACGCACGCACACATACACACACACACACACACACACACACACACACACCCTTTAATAACAGCACGTTTGGACAGATGTCGTTTCGCCTAGTGAGCAAAACTGTAAATTGGTGCTTTTCGCGCGCATTTATGAACAGATGCTGTTCACATTTCCTGCCATGCTTTGCCCGGGTCATAGCAAGTCTGACAGCAAATTTTAGGCGATTCGGTTAAGAAACGGCGGAGTTATTTGTGAAAAGGTGAAGCGGCATCTAGCGCGGGCGTTTCTGAACCGATTCGCTTCAGATTGGCACACGGATAGTCCCCGGCCCCGGTCATCTGCCTGCCAAATTCGAAGGCAATCGGCCCAGAAACGCCGGAGATACGGGGGCCGAGAGGCCGGCGGATGCGCGTTTCGCGCATTTGCGAAACCGCGCAAATGACACGGCCGCCTCGGTTGCCGTTGCCATCGCCCCGTGAGGGCTCACAGCAAATTTGAAGCGATTCGGTCGAAAAACGGCGGAGTTATAAGGCCCGTTTCGTGTTTCAGACACACACACACACACACACACACAGAGACACACACACACACACACGGACGGACAGTTGGCTTTTTACTATATGATGATTTGTATCTGCTGCATTTACTTCGTCACGAACTTTACCTTGTGCTTTTTGTTTTATTTTCTTTCTTTCGTGGTAGGCCTATGTACTTACTACTTCTGTGTCAATAATTCCTTTGATGGTGTTACGACAAATAAAAGAGTTTGAGAGTTTGAGTTTTTCATACAAACAGATAATCTGAAAACTCAGACACACACGCGCATTTATAGAGGGGTGGTGGTGGGGGTTGTACTGGTAAACGAGTGTAATAAACCATTGACAATTTAATCAATAAACCCGGTAATGTGTGTCCTTGTGAAATGTATTTTCAGTCAGTATTGTCTATCGTAATCCTCATGATTTTGGTATTTTTTTGCATTTGGTATATTCTAGTCACAGAGACGTATCTCTGTGAAATTCGGGCTGCTCTCCCCGTAGAGAGCGTCGCCGCAAGTGCAGCGCCTACCAAATGTTGTTTGGGGCACAGGTAAGGAGGGTGTGTGGGCACACTTCGAAAATCTAGCTATCAATAGGGCATTTGCCGCGTGACTGCGACCTTGAAATTCATTGAGTTGAATTTAGAGAGCTGAATTAGAAAGGTCAGCGTAACTCGGGCAGAACGAGCGCGGGCAAATTAGTAGTCTTGTATAGACAAACACTCGTGGCAAATGCCCTATTTGGCCATGTCAGGCAGCGGGATTTATCCCTCGTCTTACTGACTTTCAACTGCCGTGGGAATTTTACGTGCGTAAAGCGCACGGGTCAGACTAGCTTTAAGTCCCCATCCGAAGGACTGAACGATCAGTTCGATTTTCCTGTCAAACTAGAAAGAAAGGGTGAGGCCGGGATTCGATCCCGGGTAACTCACGCTGCAGTCACGCATTACATTTGGCAGGCGAACGTCTTAGCCACTCTGCCACCTTTCTCCCTTAGGGGCCTAAAACACTAAGGCAGTGGGTGGATGCCTCGTGCCTCCATACGGGGAGCTGGACGACCCCGCCCCCTCCACGAGTCTCCCTCCCCATGGGGATAACAGGGAGCTGGGGTGTGGGGGGGGGGGGGGGGGGGGGGTCTTTCGTACAAATAGTTCCCCCACCTTCTGGAAGTTCTTTGCTTGTAACTTCCTCTGATCTGTCACTGTCTTTGACTCTGCCTTTTCCCTTTACTTTCCGTCATCTACTATATTTTTGACTTACTGGCCCGTTTTCCTAGCTTTTCTTTAAAAACAAATCCCCCGAAATCGGAATGTGTCAACTGGGTAAAGGTCAAGATGTGCCCCCCCCCCCTACATTTCTCGGTTAATTGTATTTTTCCGTTATTGCCTTTCTTACCATACATAAAGCTGTATTTTAGGAACATTTTTAGCTAATAACCTTTTTGGAATGCTAACCCTAACCCTAACCCTACCCCCCACCCTATAAGACGGAAACACGCAACGAACCACAACTGTGACAAATCGCGGTGTACTGCAGTACATAGTGGGGGGTAGGGTTAGGTTTAGGGCTAGGGTTAGGGATAGGGTTAGTATTCCAAAAAGGTAATTACCTAAAAATGTTCCTAAAATACAGCTTTATGTATGGTAAGAAAGGCAATAACGGAAAAATACAATTAATCGAGAAATGTCCAGTGAAAACTGAAAACCGGCCACATACGTACCTTGTCCATTATGGCCATGTGGCCTGGCAACGCAGAAGAAGTTGGCATAATAATTATGCTCACTTCTCTCACTCTTACGCTGTTGATTTCCTCTCACTCCTAACAGCAACAATTTTGTTGTCTGTTTATTTTATCTTTCAATTATTTTGTGTAGGAAAGAACCGCGCCTGCTTTCTTATTTACTTGGGTTTAATGCACAGTTTAATATTTTCACATGTATATTATTGATTGCAAAAAAAAAAAAAATTACATGGATGGGGGGGGGGGGGGGGGGAGGGAAGGGAGAGAAGACTACATATACATGCAGGGAGAAAGCGATAGATAGATAGACACAAAGAAAGAGAGAGTGAGAGAGAGAGAGAGAGAGAGAGAGAGAGAGAGAGAGAGAGAGAGAGATAGAGAGAGAGAGAGAGAGAGAGAGAGAGAGAGAGAGAGAGAGAACACGTGCACATTTGTATGTATGTGTGTGTGTGTGTGCGTGCGTGTGCGTGCGTGCGTGCGCACGTGTGTGTGTGTGTGTGTGTGTTTGTGTGTGTGTGTGTGTGTGTGTGTGTGTGTGTGTGTGTGTGTGAAACTGAGAGAGAAGGCGGAACATTGGCAAGGCAAGGCAAGGCAAGGCAAGGCAAGAAATTTATTTCATACCCCATTTGGGCACAGAAATATAAAAACATACACACACATAAATAAATTTCCAAGAATCAACCCAAGAGTGATGTCCAAAATCATTTCAAAGATAACCCATACCATAATATTGCAAATAATGTAATGTATTACTAAATTAAAAACAAAATGGGAAAAAGACATGATTAATAGCATTTATCTGAAAGAACCGTTAACAACTGTAATAAAGTGCTTTAGTTTGAGTAATATTTTCTTATTTTTTGTAGAGAACAAAGCTTTGAATTTATAAGCATTAGGGCGAGTAAAAAAATACTTGGGGAGGTACCTTCTCCTGTCAGATTTGGTTGCGATTTGGTTGCAGTTATTTTATTCAAATTCAAAATCATACACATCGAGTATTTTCATTTTTCAATGATCATCAACGTCATTATAATAGACCTACAGGTGTCCATAGACCCCCCTTACTCCGGCGGGGGTGGGGTGGGGGGTGGGGAATTGGTCACTATATTTTTCTGAAAGTTTGGTGAGAGTACTTTTCAAATTTAATTGTTTGCCAAAAATAAAATGAGGGCTACACTATGTTACACCTCTATATATGTAAACTTTAAATGCTTGTAAATGAGGTAGAAGGGTATTTTTGTTTTTGCAAAATTTGTCTATTATAATTAGTCATGTAATTGGTATGTCGATGGCAGTATGATTTTATTTCAAGTTGCAGTATTGTATTCAAACTTCATTGGGAATGTGAATGTGGTCTCTATGTTTCTTCTTAGAATGTTCATGTTGTAACTATTTTACTTGTATAATTAATTGTGTGCGAGCGTGCGTGTGCGCATGCATGTGTGTGTGTGTATGTGTGTGTGTGTGTGTGTGTGTGTGTGTGTGTGTGTGTGTGTGTGTGTGTGTGTGTGTGTGTGTGTGTGAGTAAGGAAGTAAGAGAACGTTGTGTGTAAGCATCGTGCTTATTTTACTTTCTAATGATTAATTATTTGTTTGCCTTTAATGTTCTTGTTATCAATGTAAAGCGCACTGAGCTCATGTGAGAAAGAGCGCTATATAAATTCCCATTTATTATTATTATTTATTATTATTATTATTATTATATGAAGGGGTCTATTTAGTCAGTGTCAAATATGGGGTAGGGGTAGTAAAAATCGTAGAAAGAACTCGATTTATATTATAAACCAATAATTTTACTATTGTGAGATTAAGGAATATTAGTGCGATGATTTGGGAGTTCTACAGCATGGCTTACTGAAATGTGTAAGTACTTCCGGTTTGTTTTGTCTTGAACTTAGGACAAATCACAAAAAACAGCAAAACCAATCTTTTACTGATAATGTTTAGTCTAAAACGGCCATTAGTATTTAATAATGTTGATTTTTAAGCAGCCATGGACATCTTTGGCATTTCTACAACCTTTTCATGCCCAGAAATGTTCACTTCCGGTATGAACTTTGTTTTAGAGCTTTGATTTTGATTGGTTGTTAACTCATGCAACAAGGACGACATAATATTCAGTCAGTTTAATAATATTACAAAGACGCTTATTAAATTGATTTAATCAATATGATCATTCTTTTGTCCATTCTTCCATTAAAAATATGTCATGTACAAAATTAACGGTTTTAACGGTCACAAACGAAATTTCCATATTCTGAATATTTCAAGTACTATTTCACAGTAGTTTATTTTTATTTTTTTGCTCAGACCTGATCTTCCTTCATTATTTGAAGGAGATGGCAAATTCAGTTAAAAGTGAAAGTTAAATAACGGTCAAAAACAATCAAATCTCATTCACATCAAATTTCATTGAAATCTAGTAAATCAAATCTAGTAAATTAAAGGAACTAACAGTCTCCTCGCTGAAGTGTAGAAGTCGAACATAATATTATTTCACATCTACGTTCTTCCAATGATTCTG
>CM065688.1:35253082-35263082 GCA_017654935.2 Phymorhynchus buccinoides
GGAGGCGGGCATAATTAAGTACGCAAATGCCAACCTGACAGCACCGGAAGTAATGGTAAGACGGGGTAAAAAGCCCATGGGCGGGTAAGAAGCCCATGCCAATTATCTCATGAAATTAAAGCAAATTTCAGTCAAATTTTGCCCATGAGACGAGTGTTATGAGACGAGTGTCTCATGGGCAAAATTTGACTGGAATTTGCTTTCGTTTCATGAGATAATTGGCATGGGCTTCTTGCCCGCCCATGGACTTTTTACCTCGTTTTCCCCTACATGTCAGCCATTTTCTTTCCTCTTTATACTCAAAGAATTTGTCCTTTTTTTTCTACTTGTAAATAGAAAATGGTCAACTTAGGACGCTCATTTCACCGCCAGGAGGCAATCAAACCAGTAGGGGCTTAGCGCCTGATATTCTTACTTGGGGGTAGTCCCTCCCTCTCTCCTTTCTTACTACCTCCAACTAAGATTTGTTTCCCGTGTACCTGTGACTCTCTCTCTCTCTCTCTCTCTCTCTCTCTCTCTCTCTCTCTCTCTCTCTCTCTCTCTCTCTCACTCACACACACACACACACACACACACACACACACACACACACACACACACACACACACACACACACACACACACACACACACACACACACACACACACACACACACACACACACACACACACACACACATTCTTGTATGTTATGTTCAAATATAAATTCAATTCAAAACAACTTTATTAATCCTTGTGGAAATTAAAGTGTGCAATCACGGCTTGATAATACTAAAAACATTCAGACTGCATCAAGTGAAAACAAGACAATAAAAAAGGTGCATATAATATCATCAGAGAATTAAAAGAGGGAGATAACTTAATTAGAATTATTGTGAAAAACTTGAAAACGTAGGGGAAGACGGGGTAAAAAGCGCATGGGCGGGTAAGAAGCCCACCCCAATTATCTCATGAAATAAAGAAAATTTCAGTCAAATTTGCCCATGAGACGAATGCTAGACATTAACGCTCGTCTCATGGGCAAAATGAGACTGAAATTTGCTTAATTTCATGAGATAATTGGGGTGGGCTTCTTACCCGCCCATGCGCTTTTTACCCCGTCTTCCCCTACACTAAAAAATCTACTAATATTTTCTAACTTAAAATAGATGAACCAATTAAGATTAATATTACGGTTAGGAATTACAGCCCCGACGGCGACCGCGGCCATGACAGGGCTGTCATCACGTTAAACTTCACAACAAATCAGCAAATACATAAACTAACTTATAATATATACACAAGTATCACAAATTTAACACGACAGCAACAAATTTATTTTATTAGCATAGCACATCATCATCAAATCACACACACTCACAATAACAAGTTAAGACAGCGGGTTTGCATTCGAATTCATATTATATAATGTTATATGATCAAAAACTCATCATCCAACCTGTACACAGATTATATTGTCACTTGCATGTTGCGCCCTGACTGCCTCATTCGTCGTGGGAGTGCGAAACCATGGTGTCGGTTTTTAGGTCCAATCAGACAGCCAACCTCATGTAGACCGAGAGGTCGGAGCTCTCAGAAACAAATCGTTTCAGTTTTTTTAACTGTCGCTTTGCCGCCTCCCTCTACTTTTTGATGCACGGCGCCAGTCTCTTGAGAGGCCGACGACGCGGAGTGATGACTGTGGCTGCCGTTTGATGGGAACCGGGAGTGGAATGGGTGGTGTGCTGGGGAAAGCTGCATGGCATATATGCTGGGCATGGTGATGGCGGTCGTACTGTTTGTGACGCCAGGTTTACGTTGACAGGGTGTGCCGCCGCCGCAGGGCGCGTTTTCTTCGCCATGTTCGTGGCGACTGGGGTATTAGAGGTGCTTGCTCCTTGTGTAGACATGGTTACAATCTCTGTCCAACAAAGCATACAACAACATACAGTATTTATACGGCGCTCTTGATAGAGATCAAATCAAAGCGCACACACACGTTTAGCTGGGCAAGTAGTGTCCCATGGGAACCGTGCATTTTCATGCTACAAGCATGAAATTTGGTACAGATGTTTGGCTTTACCCAGGGTACTAAACAATTATTGATACAGGGGCAGTTGAAATTGTTTTCGGTTATGTTGATTCTTAAACTTTTCAAAATGGCCGCCGATCGGCTTAAGATTATGTCTACCACATAGAATCGAGTTTAAGAGATGCAAATTTTATATCATAAGCACCAAATTTGGCTCAGCACCCCCCATGAAGATACAAAATTAAACCTGTTATGCAATTATGACACAATATATACATTTATAAGTGCTTTTTCTAATAAATTCAAAATGGCCACCAACGTTTGGAGTTATGACTACCTTACAAAACAATTTAAGATTATAAGCACAAAATTTGGCATACATTGACACTTGTAAATGCTTAACACATGCTGTTACACAATCATGATAAATTATATTCATATTTATATTCTTAAATCAATTCAAAATGGCTGCCAGTCAGCTTGTGTTATGGCTACCACATGAAAAGAGTTCAAGTTTCAAGTTTCAAATTTCATTATAAAAGCACAAATTCGATACACATGTACAATTGTAAATATTTTACAATGTTTTACACAATCTTGACAACATAATAATATATGCATATTTATTTATAAATAAATTCAAAATGTCTGCCAAAGAATTACTATTAGATCGAAATTTTTTTTAGATTTGCAAATTTAATTATATAAGCACCAAACTTAGCAAGCATGCACAGATGCCAATGCTAAGCAGGCCGTGTTATGCTGCTACACAATCACAACAAACTAAATGCATGGTTTCTATGTGTGTTTTGTAAAAATAAAAAAATTCAAAATGCCAATAAGCTGAAGTATGACTAAATAACAAAATGGGTTAGACTTGCAAATTTCAAGCAATGAGCACCAAACATAGCAGACGCTTACATGCAAAATATATACTGTTACATAATCAGGACAAAATATATGAACATGTTTATTTTTTTATGGTCGCCAAGCAACTTGCATTTTGATTTAGAGGACACTGCCCCCCTCATACTGCAACAGAGAAGCTGTCTCTGTTCCCTGCTGGGGAGTAGGTGACAAGGCAGCCTCTGGATCCCTGCCTTTCAGGTTTTCCATGATTTTGTAGAAGCACCCGTGCGCATCACAAAACAGTTTAGTTAGCATTCATAACTCATTCAAACAAAAATGCAATACAAAGCGAACACGCACGTTTGACATAAATGGTATACAGCAGAAACAGACCTAAAGGCAAAAGAGAGAAGAAAAAGAGAATGGCGCCAAGTTAATGAGGAAAAAAGAGGGAAAGAAAGAGGTGGGTGGTTGGACAGGGTGGGGTAGTTTATCCAATAGGGTAGTTGATCTTTTTAATTTAAAAAAAACCGGCAGATAACGATCTCTCTCTCTCTCTCTCTCTCTCTCTCTCTCTCTCTCTCTCTCTCTCTCTCTCTCTCTCTCTCTCCCGTCCTCCCCCCCTCCCCGTTCCTTTATGACATGGACAGAAAGGCCTACTCATTAAAATGATTTGTTCGTTCGTCCTCTCTCTCTCTCTGGAGGGGGGGAGGGTAGTTTATCCAGTGACTTAAGAGGTTGCGCAATACGAAAAATAAAAAAATAAAAAACTATGTTAGGGCACAGTGCATGTGTGTGTGTTGGGGGGGGGGGGGGAGTGTGCATTATTTTGTGTGAGAGGGGTGGGGGTGGGCCACAGTATCCAGGCAAGACCAATCCTGCCCTTCATTTACCACTACTTTGATCTATGGCCCCCTACTCAGATATTAGAATGACAAGTTGCTAAGCTCCCTCTTGAAAGATACCAAGGAGGGAGCCTCAGCTGCTGCGGCTGGAAGAGAGTTCCAAACTGGAATAGTTCTGGGGAAGAAGCTGTATTGAAAGTGTTTGTTTTTGTTGTGATTTGTCTGAATTTCAAGGAATGATTTGATCTGGTGCGGGTGTTGCCAGGGAGAAGAAACTGATCTGCTTTGATGTCTACGAGGCCATTTACAACTTTGTACAGCATGGGGGTCTCGTGTTTAGTTCTTCTTGCTTCGAGAGACTCCCATTCGAGCTTGGAGAGCATGGCTGTGACGCTACTGGTGGTATCATAGCAGTTGTTGACGTATCTAGCCGCTCTTCTCTGTACAGCCTCGATCTTCTTTATATATTCTGTGGTGTGGGGGTTCCAGACTGATGAACAATAATCTAAATGAGGGTGCACTATGGTGTTGTATGCGTTGGTAAGGGAAGGGAAGTAACAATGTGCTATTGGTAGCCGGTTCCAAAAACAAGATATGCAAAACCCGGCTCCAGTGACCTTGACCTGTGACCATTAACCTTCATCTTCAAACTTGGCCTAGATATCCTAACTACCTATCTGCATGCACAATTTGAGCCCCCTAGGTCCTCCCATTCAAACGTTATCGTGTTAACGATAGTCACATAAATAGTCATCCAGAAACAGGCAGTCCTGAAAGCATTAACCAGCTTTGGCTTTGGCGCTGCAGGACCAGACCTAAGTTTTTAAGGGGCATCGAAGGTGCGAAGCACCAAGACCCCTAGGGGGGTCCGGCGGCATGCTCCCCCGGAAAATGCTTAAATCCGAGAAGCAAAATAGTGCAATAAAGGACTAATGCCATTACTGTTCATACCCCTATTGAAACATGTTTTGAACTATTAAGTACACATCATGCTGCGTCCACTCTGCTAGGTATAGCCCACGAGGACATTTAGGTGCCGCTCGGCGACATTAAATGTTGATTTTTGGGGTTTTTTTAATTTAGGGAAAAGGGTGGGGGCTGCACTGGTTAGGGCCTTACGGCGTAATCGAAGTCCATCTAACTCCATGTTAATCATATAATAAAAAGGCATGGTTGTGTGTCTGTGTGCATGAAACACAAAACGGGCCTTATAACTCTGCCGTTTTTCGACCGAATCGCTTCAAATTTGCTGTGAGCCCTAGCGGGGCGATGGCAACGGCAACCGAGGCGGCCGTGTCATTTGCGCGGTTTGGCAAATGTGCGAAACGTGTATCAGCCGGCCTCTCGGCGCCCGTATCTCCGGCATTTCTGGGCGGATTGGCTTCGAATTTCGAAATAAGATGACTGGGGACGAGGACTATCGATATGCCAAACCGGAAGCGAATCGATTTATAAACGCGCGCGATATCCGCCGCTTAACCTTTTCACAAACCGCGGCGTAACTATGCCAGATATTGACTCGCAATGGAACGGGCATGACCGTGATAGTGACTATCTTGGTACAATATTTCAACAGCATCCCTTCATAAACGCACACGCTGTGACCCGATTTACAAAATGACGTTAAGGGGGGGGGGGGGGGGGGGAGGGGGGGGGGGGGGGGTGTGTGTTCAGGGGGGGAGGGTTGGAGGAGGGGACGGGCATGAACCTCTCTGGTTGAACAAAGTAGGCTTTCAGTTCTATTTTCTTTTTTGTCCTTTGCCGATCTACGACGGCAAAGGAGTATGTTTTCGTTTCCTTTTGTTTGTTTGTTTGTTTGTTCTTTTCTGTCTGTCCCAAGGATCTCCCAAACCGCTTGACCGAATCGCTTCAAATTTTGTGTGGTGGTGTGTCCCCATGAGAGGAAGGCATCCGTGCAAAACTTTTTGCCGTACTGACCTTGACATTGGCATACCTAGAAAACCGAAAATCGTTAAGGGGCCATAACTTCCACACCGTAGATCCTAGAGTCTTGAAACTTGGCATGGATGTACTTTCGCGTATGGCCGTTCTGATGATGGCATACCGATGAAGGTCAAGGTCAAGGTCAGGGAGATCGGTATGCCTTGAATGTGGTAGGGGTCTAACAATTGTGTTTTTCTGTCCCAAGCATATCTCCCGAATCGTTGCCAATTTTGTGTGGTGGCGTGTCACCATAAGAGGAAGGCATCCACGCATAAATTATCACCATTGTGACCTTGACGTCGGCGTATGACCTTGAAAACCGAAAATCTTTAAGGGACTATGACGTCCACACCGTTGGTCTTAGAGACTTCAAACTTGGGATGTAGGTACTTTGGCTTATGGCCGTTCTGATGATTGCATACTGATCAAGGTCAAGGTCAGGGAAATTGGTAGGCCTTGAAAGTTGTAGGGGTATAAAAATTGGGTTTTCAGCCACAAAAGTAAAAATATAATATTTCGCGGACCCGGCGAAACCGGTACTCAGCGTTACCTATGCTTGGCGTTATCTGTACTAGGCGTTACCGGTACTAGGCGTTACCGGTACTCAGCGTTGCGCTAGTCATTATATTAAAAGGCAACTGTCCATCGGTGTGAAACACAGAACGGGCCTTATAACTCCGCTGTTTTTCGACTGAATCGCTTCAAATTTGTGATCAGCGATTGGCAACGGCAACCAAGGCGGCCGTGTCATTTGCGCGGTTTGCCAAATGCGCGAAACGCGTATCCACCGGCCTCTCGGCGCCCGTATCTCCGGTATTTCTGGATGGATTGCCTTCACATATGGATGGCAGATGACCGGGGACAGTGACGATATGTGTGCCAAACTGGAAGCGAATCGATTTATAAACGCGCGTGATATGCGCCACTTCACCTTTCACAAACCGCAGCAAAACGAGACCCGACATTAACTCGAAATTTGGAACGTGCATGCCCAGGGATACTGACTATCCTGGTGCAAAATGTCAACAGCATCTATTCATAAACGCTTGCGATATGAGCCAATGTACATTTGCGCGGACCCAGCATTTCAAGCCGTCCTCAACAAACAGTTTACACAGAAAGAACTCAGTACTGCGCTCGCGCGGGCAACAAAAGGGTTGGAGAGCGGAGATTACTTTAGCGAGGTACAATATCCCGCTATTCACCGAGTGAGAGCGGAGATTAATTTAGCGAGGGACGGGGTGGAACGGGATGAGAGAAGAAGATGGAAGGAAGGAAAGAGACAAAAGTAATAGTACTCAGCGTTACCGGTACTAGGCGTTACCGGTACTAGGCGTTACCGGTACTAGGCGTTGCGCTAGTAGAAATTAAATGTAGTCTTGTTGTTGATATCTGTTTAACAAAATTACGATAAAAAAAGAAAGAAAAAGAAACAAACAAGTGCAACGCCGGGCGGCTGCAAAGTCTCCTCGCAGCATCGCCGAGGTACTCCGAAATCGGAATGTGTCGGCTGTACACATACATAAAAACGCATCAAAACAGCACGTAACTACATAAAAACGCATCAAAACAGCACGTAACTGAATAGTTTTGTACATATAGCCTTGGGGTTCGGACCCGTGATTTGAGTGCGCGCGATCATGCGCACATGCGCGCATAGAAAAATTCATGACAACTGTGTTATAGACCATTCATCAAGAAATGTTGTGAAAAAACCTGCATTAAAATACATGCCAAACTTCGCGAGATATTAGCGATTATGTGTTTCGGGGTTTGAACCCCGTAACTGGCGCGACCTTGACCTTAATGTAAAACTAAATACATCAGTGGATAGCTTGCATCTTGGTAAACTAGTTTACCAAATTTGATGATGATAGACTGAATAGTTTGTTTAGAAAAACGGACGAATAGCCGGACGGATGGAGGCACGCCGGACGGACGGACACCGGATGGACGGACGGACGGACGGACACCGGACGGACGGATCAGACAAAAACAATAGCTCCCCGAACCTTCGGCTCGGGGACTAAAAAGTACTTGAACACAGCTGGTGCTGGAGAAAAAAGGTAAAGATGTGCCACCCCCCTGCATTTCTCGGTGAATTCCATTTTTCCGTTTTTGCCTTTCTTACCAAACATAAAGCTGTATTTTATTAACCTTTTCAGCTAATTATCTTTTTGGAATAATAAATCGCAGTCAGGATGAAGGCCATTATCTAATAGGACACACCTCTATAAGACGGGAAAACGCAATGAACCACGACTGTGACAAATGGCGCGGTGTACTGAACTACATAGGGGGGGGGGGGGGGGGGGGGGGGGGGGCTATTAGATAATGGCCTTTATCATGACTGCAATTAATTATTGAACAAAGATAATTAACTGAAAATGTTCATAAAATACAGCTTCATGTTTGGTAAGAAAGGCAAAAACGGAAAAATGGAATTCACCGAGAAATGTAGGGGGGGGGGGGGGGGGGGGGGGGGTGGCACACACAAACACGCAGACAGATTCTCTCTCTCTCTCTCTCTCTCTCTCTCTCTCTCTCTCTCTCTCTCTCTCTCTCTCTCTCACACACACACACACACACACACACACACACACACACACACACTGAGAATAGAAGCAAACATTCACAAGCACGCAGACAAGCTCTCTCTCTCTCTCTCTCTCTCTCTCTCTCTCTCTCTCTCTCTCTCTCTCTCTCTCTCTCTCTCTCTCTCTCACACACTCACACACACACACACACACACACACACACACACACACACACACACACACACACACACACACACACACACACACACACATTATTGTATGTTATGTTCAAATTCAAATTCAATTCAAAGCAACTTTATTAATCCTTGTGGAAATTAAAGTGTGCAATCACGGCTCGATAAACAATATTAAAAACATTCAGATTGCATCAATCGAAAACCCCACAATTAAGACAATAAGATGCATATGGCATCAACAAAGAATTTTAAAAAAGAGGGAGATAATTTGATTAGAATTATTGTGAAAAACTTGAAAACGTACACTTAATAAGATTTACTAATATTTCCTTAACTTAAAATAGATGAACCAATTAAGATTAATATTAAGATTAGGAGTTACAAATCTGACGCCGACCACGGTCATTACAGGGCTGTCACCACGTTAAACTTGACAACAAATCAATAAACAAATAAATCAATTTACAATATATACACAAGTGTCACAAATTATAAACGACAGCAAGAAAGTTAACTATCATCATCATAACACACACATATACTGTTATAAGCACATCCGATAAATAAACACAGCTGGTTTGCATTCAAATTTATATTGTTTTTCACAAGAGGAAGAACGCAAGAACGCATGATCTCGCACATCTCCAGTCTGTACGCAGATTAACATGTCACTTATCTCCTCTGGGATTAAAAGCTTCGTAATGTTTGGATCTTTCTGTTTACAACAGCTAGTTTTTACTTCAGCATTGACCCAGAATAGGGTATTTTTTTCTGACAATCTCTACATTCTTCACATAACGATGCTTGCTGGAATCTGGACTGTCTGAAGAGGAAAGGGATGCTCTCAGCCAATTGCTTAGCCAATCGGGGGTTGATTAGTTTTCCGTCGGGGTCTCATCCTTTGAACTTTAGAAAGTTTTTTTTAGGTTGGTTGCACATGTCAGTTGCGCTGCGGGCTCTCTCTTGTATTCAAGAAGAAAAATTAAGATGGACATGTATGGGCTGTTTGTTGGATTGATGAGCTATCTGGGGGTGGGATCATCGTTTCAAAAACTTCAGATTATTTTGGGGGCGGCCTGGGACGTCAGTTAAGCTGCGGTTTTTTTGGGACCCAGCACTGGAATCCACTTGTCCCTAAGAGCGTTCCGCCATGAGGACGTAAAACCTCCACACTCAACAACAAAGCTCATCACACACATTCACTACTCAGCATTATACACGCGCCCAATGACAAGTATTTATATACATTTATCACAGGGACTGTCTGGTGGGGAAGGGGATGCCGGCAGAAGAGGCTGCGCCAGTTCCCCCCCATCAGCCGGGGACTGGTCCGTCTTCTGGAGGGGGGCCATTTTTTAAAAAAACGTTCGATAGATTTTTTTGCATCGTTAAAAATTCGGGACTTTCCTGGGGTTGCCTCCAGGATCGTTCCCACCATCTTTACATCTACTAATGTCCCATATGTGTCTGTTTCAGACTGGAGGACGTTAAAAGGATTTTCATTCACATCATAGCACTTTACATCGACCCAGCACCGGAACCACTTGTCCCTAAGGGCGTTCCGCCATGAGGACGTAAAACCTTCACTCAACAACAAAGCTTATCACACACATTCAC
>CM065688.1:35265582-35270582 GCA_017654935.2 Phymorhynchus buccinoides
AGAGAGAGAGAGAGAGAGAGAGAGAGAGAGAGAGAGAGAGAGAGAGAGAGAGAGAGAGAGAGAGAGAGAGAGAGAGAGAGAGAGAGAGAGAGAGAGAGAGAGAGAGAGAGAGAACAACATCCACAAATCAAAGGCCTTCTCTTTCACTGAAATAATTTGACTTCCAGCACCTCTGCCACGGAGGAATCGCCGATTTGACGGTTTGATTTTTAGAAAACCAGAGCAAAGTAGGTGCTGCAATCTCTGTAAAGGGTGTTTAACTGGTGATCCCGACGTGTTTGTTGCAAAAAACGCGGCATCCGTCAAAATGTCCCTTTAATGGTTCAGCACATGCAAACCTTGAAGTTCCATTGAAATTGAAAATGTTCTTATTTTCGAATCGCTGTATTAGCAAAGCTTAAAAGTCTGAAAAAAGTCTGAAGCCTTCTTTTTCATTTTGTGTATAATTTCAATATGCCTATCTATAACTTACTCATCATTTCTTTTCGAAAGGCATTTACTGACAAATGTTCCATTCTTGAAAACATCACGCAGCCCGAGATATATATAGGTGCATACAACACGGAGACAGGCACATAGATCAATAGACTAACTTATTGACACACACACCGAAACCCACGCACGCGCGCACACACACATAAACGCGCGTGCGCGCGCGCGCGCACACGCACATACACATAGGAGGGGGATAAAGAAGCCCAATAAAACATTGGTTTAAACAAATGTTTATTCATTTCAAGACATAGTCACACGGAAAGATAAGCAACAAGCTCCAAGCTTATACCGTGCTCTTTACATTCACATTACACAATTGATTGAAGAGACTGCATTTAAACCAAAGTAAAACATAAATTTCAACAATTTCCATTTATAAATTCAATTTTGTTGTTGCCTAAACTTCATTTTGTAATAAAATAACACCCCCACCCCACCACCCTACCCCCAAAAAAACAACAACAAAACAACAAAACATAATGGCAAAGGTGTAGTATCTACCCCACCAAACTTTCCAATTGAAGAAACGTGGGGAGGGAATTTTTCATTTACTACATGTATTTGCTCAGGGATATGATAATGTTAGGATTAATTTCATGAAACCGAAAAATGGGGGAGGGGGGGGGGGGGAGTAGCTAAACTACACCTTTGCTCAAGTCAACGGAACATTAATCCATATCAACATGCATTCTCTGGGAACTAGTGATCTCATACAAGTACAATGGTCGACTTATGGCGATGATTTGACCGCCAAGGGGCAGTCCAACCGTTAGGGGCATATCATGCGCTATTCTTAGTTGGGCGTAGTGAGAAAGAGACAGAGAGAGAGTGTGGGACTCCTCCCTCTCTCTCTTTATCCCCAACTAAGAACAGAGAGAGGATTAGCCCCACTCGAGCGCTATGTCACCTGGCGGTCAAAAGATCCAGCTAAGTCGCTCATTGTGGGGACGGACATCATTCACAGTTAGCAAATATGAACTTGACAGCACTGGAAAAGGTAAAAAAAAAAGGGTCATTTGTTCAGTTTTCTGAAAGAAATTAACCTTTGGATTTTCAGTCACATCGTGGAGATAAAGCACAGTTGGGAATACGCGTCGATGCTGTCAGTCCACACCACCCCGAGCTCGTGATCCGTTCTCAAAAAGAGCACTTACAAGTTGTCTGTACTAGACAAAAAGTTGAATGTCAAATTTAATGATCTAGCGTTTGCTCGAGTATAACCTGTAGTAAGGGCGAACAGTAAACGAGAGCTGTACAATAAATGATTTTCGTCAGGTTTGTTGAAAGCCAATGGTACATCTTAGTCTTTCGTGGAAGACTATTACTCTCAAACTAGGGGGCATTTGCACTGGCTCTAGTTCTGCAGCTCTAGGAATGTTGGCCTTTGGGGAACTTCCCCAACGCCAGCTGTCCTCAAATCCCTTTGGCCGAGAGAGTGGAGATTCACCATGGACAAAGCATCTCCACTGCAAACAAATCTTAGCCCAGCTCGCTGGAATAGTAGCTGCCCGATCTGCTACCATGCAGTCGTCGGAAACGACAGACAGGCATACATAGTGTACTATAACCTCTACACACCGTCTCTCATCTCTCGTCTCTCTCTCCGTCCTTCTCGCTCTCCCTCTCCTCCGCTCTCTCTCTCCCCCACTCTACACTACCTATCTCTCTCTCTCTCCTCCTCTCTCTCTCTAGAAATATAACCTCGACACCTCTACACACCGTAGTAAATCGACAAACATATCACGAATCAACAAGCAGTTCTGTCTGAAATCAAAGTATTTCTCTTACGGTTATAGAAGCTTGTCTAATCCAGACCTGTTTACCCCCTACACGAGTCTTGAGTAGTCTGGATAGCTGAAATAAGTACTTTTGGTGCAACATTTGTAGTTTTATTCATTAAACCACCACACACTGTTCACTAAAAAATGCGTGCAATCAAGAATTAAAGAGCATTACTTTCAGTTTTGAAGAGTAGTAGAGGTCCAAATTGAGTAGAATAGGCCTACTACTAGAAACGAGTAGAGTAAACAGATCTGCTAATCCGATGTGTCATTCTGGGAACAGTTTTACTTTACATTTGTATAGGTTATTTTTCTAGCTGGCCAGTTGCTTCCCCTTGCAAACTTTATATTTGTATAGGTTACTTTTATTTTCTAAACAATGGTAACAGATACAAACGTGACATTTTGGAAATATGTACAGAATATACAGGACTAACACCTGCAAAAGTTTCAAAGCGTCCACTGTATTAGTTTTGAAATCTTTAAATTTTAAACATAATGCATGTTTTGACAAGCCACATACTCATAGAGCATTTTTTGCTGTATAAATTGACCATATTTCATGTCTAATTGTCCCATACTAACAAATGTCCCATATGTGCCTTCCCAGGTCGAGAGGACGTAAAATCCTAGATAACTGAACTAATTGTCCCATATGTGCCTTCCCAGGTCGAGAGGACGTAAAACCTAAATTCATTCATTCTAATTACCAATGTCCCATATGTGCCTACCCGGGTCGAGAGGACGTAAAACACCAAAATTAATCATCTCTAATTACCACAACTTCATATATAAGTAATGTCCCATATGTTCTTTTAAGAGCGGGAGGACGTAAAGCATAACAGACCATCTCTAATTCATCGCATCTGTTCTTATCAGCTTAATATCTGATACGCTCCCTATCTGGGGTCTTCGATATTAAACTTTTTTTAAATACAAGTAAAAGAGTAAGTCGGCACGGTATTAGGCGCACGGTTGGTGATTTAGCGTCTTAACGCTCTAGTTTACAATGGAACTGCCGTTCCATTAACAAGAATCAAGACCACTTTATGCATTTCTATGTATAACGTTTTATGTCTACAGTCACTACACATAAAATTTACCGAACTTCCACGAATACAAAGGTATCATACCCTCCAAATGTCAGGGCATCATGGTGTAGATGCTGCTGCTGCTGGTGGTGGTTCTGGTGCTGCTGCTGCTGGTGGTGGTGGTGCCTGTGGAGGTGCCTGGTTCACATTCCCTGAGGGGACCCTCCTTGGACCAAGGACGTGGCGCCACTGCATTGAACTGCGCGAGCAAATTCACCTGCAGGGAGGGGCCTTCCACGCCAGTTGAATCCTCTTTGCCGTTGGGTCATGTTTCCACCTCCTTGAGAAGCCATTGTTTTATCCTTTCCTAGAATCTGTGTCCAACAAAAAATGCACATACGTAAAGTAAATGAGAGAGAAGTAGAGAGCGGGTGGGGCAGAAAAAAACAAGGGACTTAATCGTGGTGGGTCAGTGTGTCTTAACCCTTTCATCACCACTGTTGCCTCTTGGCACCACAATGATTGAACACCATGTCACTGAAAGGCATCAAATGAAGGTCTGGTATCCAGTGACCTTATGTTCTTCATTTTGGGAGGTAAGAACAGGCCCTATTTTATGGATGTCACAAAGGAATCCCAAATATTGCAGATGAAACTTTTTCTCTACCCAATTAAGTTTAATGGAAAGTTTTGGCTGAAAAATAGCTAACGTTGAAAGGGTTAAGATTAAGTCCTTTATAATTCTTTATACATTATAAGTACATAGACAATACTTGACGTGGTTATATAAACAAGTGGTTATAATTGCACACTGTGAGTATTTAATTATTAACGATTTTTTTCCCGCAAACTCTCTCTCTCTCTCTCTCTCTCTCTCTCTGTGTGTGTGTGTGCATGTGTGTGTTTCGTTTTGTAATCCAGTTTTCTATGGAATTCCTTTGACTCCCTGGATGTATTTTTCACCAGGAACACCAAATCAGTCTTTCGGGCATGAAAAAGGTCCTTTAATAGAAAGAAAAAAACAATACAGACGTTTCAGACTATAAGTCCATTTTCAATGTAAGGACACAAAAGGGAAACACAACAAAAGGACCTTTTTCCTACCCGAAAGACTGATTTGTTGTTCCTGTGTGCAAAGGTCCTAGTGGTCACAAATTACTTTCAAGATACCTATTTTTCATCAATGTAAGATCATAGTGAAGAGGCTTGATATTTTATACAACTTAGTAGTTAATTTCTAAGAGAACTGTGTGATAAGAAAGTAAATGTGACGCTCCTGTAAATAAGAATAAGAATAGGCCTAGGTTCAATGCCTCTACAGTTGTGACAAGGGAAGCAACCAGGTAAAAGAAAGTTTCAAGACAGAACCCGAGTTATTTCCCTTCCCTTGTCTTTATGACAGTTTTGGTGTGGTTGCTTATACCAATGTACATTTGTTTCTTAGCTCTGGAGCGCCTGAACGTGGGTAGATGGAGCTGATCCATGATGTTCTGATGTGAGAGGAGAGCTGGCTGTTGTAGACTCTCCCTGAGGTACTTGTTCTGTTTATTTTTCTTAAAGGATTTTTTAAAATAAATTTCTTCATACCCGAGTCAGTATGGTATGATTGACTTACCCACATGTTTCTGGGTAACTGATTACTATATTTTTGATATACGAAATCATGGAGTTGTTCTAAGATATTTTTGTAATT
>CM065688.1:35273082-35276489 GCA_017654935.2 Phymorhynchus buccinoides
TCAAAATCTCTCTCCTTCTCATCTCTCTATTATCATCCTCCCTTATCTTTTCTCTCTCTCTCTGTCTCTCTCTCTCTTGTCTCTCCCTCAATTCTCTCTCTCTCTCTCTGTCTGTCTGTCTGTCTCTCTCCTTCTCTCTCTCTCCCTCTCCCTCCTTCTCTCTCTCTCATCTGTATCTATCTGTCTGTGTCTCTATATCTCTACTCCCGCCTTCCCTCTCTCTCTCTCTCTCTCCTCCTCTCCTCCCTCTCTCCTTCCTTCTCTCTCCTCCTCTCTCTCTCTCTCTCTCGTCCATCATCTCTCTCTCTCTCTCTCTCTCTCTCTCTATCTCCGCTGTCATAAATCTCTCTCTCTCTCTTCTTTCTCTCTCTGTCTCTCTCTCCTGTTCTCTCTCTCTCTCTCTCTCTGTCTCTCCCTCATCTCTCTCTCTCTGTCTCTCTCTCTCCTCTCCCTCTCTCTCTCTCTCTCTCACTCTCTCCCTCTCTCTTCTCTGACTATCTTCTCTCTCTCTCTCTCTCTCCTCTCTCTCTCTCTATCTCTCTCTCTCAAATCTCGTCTCTCTCCTCCTCTCTCTCCCTCTCTCTCCTCTCCTCTCTCTCTCTCTCTCTCCTCTCTCTCTCTCTCTCTCTCTCTATCTCATTACCCTGTATAAATAAAATTCGTTTCGTGTCGTTTCGTTTCTCTCTCTCTCTCCCTCCATCTCTCTCTCTCTCTCAGCCAGTGTCTATATCTCTCTACTGTCTCTCTCTCTCCTCCTTCTCTCTCTCCCCCTCCTTATCTCTCTCTATCCCCCTCCTCTCTCTTCTCGCTCTCATCTCTCCTGTCTCTTTCTCTCTCCTCTCTGGACTCTAACTCTCTCTCCTCTCTCTCTCTCTCTCTCTCTCTGTGTCTCAAGTCTCCCTCCTTCTCTCTCCCCCCCTCCTTTTCTCTCTCACACTGTCTATAATCTCTCTCTCTCCTCTCTCTCTCTGTGTCTCTCCCTCATTCTCTCTGTCTCTCTCTCCATCTCTGTCTCTCTCTGTGTCTCTCTCTCTATGTCTCTCTCTCTCTGGTCTCTCCCTCCTTATCTCTCTCTCTGTGTATATCTTTTGTGTCTGGCAGTCTCTCTCTCCCCCCCTCCTTTTCTCTCGGTGTCTTTCTCTCTCTCTCTCTCTCACCTCCCTCTGCTCTCTCTCTCTCCCTCATCTCTCTTCTCCCCTCATCTGCTTTCTCTCTCTCTCTCTCTTCTCTCTACCATCCACTCACATCTCTCCGTCTACCCTTCTAACTCCTTCCTCAATCTCTCCTACTTCGCCTTCCTTCTCCTCTCCTCTCCGTCTCTGTGACTCATTCTTTTCTCTCCTCTGTCTCCCTCGTCTCTCTCTCTCTTCATCTCTCTCTCTCTCTCGCTCTCTCTCTCTCTCTCTCTCTGTCTTCTCTTCGTACTCTTCTCTTCTCTCCTCTGTTCTCCTCTACACACTCCTCTCTCTCTCTCCCTTCTCTCTCTCTCTCTCTCTCCTTCACATCTGCTCCACAAGTCTCTTTCTCTCTCTTCTTTCCAGGTCTTTCTCTCCTCTCTCTCCTCTTCCTCTCTCTCTCTTTCTTTTCTCTGGTCTCTCTCTCTCACGTCAAGTGACCAGAGGCCATCACTTGAAGAAAGCGCCAAGCTACATGAAATTATCGCCCTTGGGCAACACAGAGAAGAAGCAGTATAAAAGCTCTACTTAAGAAACAGCATATCATATGACTTTCATGTCCCATATGTGCCTTCCCAGGTCGAGAGGACGTAAAATTCAATTTCATTCATTCATATCATATGACAACAGAGAACGTTTGACAGACTCTTGCCCCTATATTCTTTTGCCTCCCGTTCATTTTTTTCTAAATCTATAAAGATAAATGTTGCCTTGCCAGTGAAAAGTCATAAGTTTCTTTATTGTCCATTGGCATTGTACAAACGCACATGGAAACTTGTCTTCCACCGTGTAAAATAAAAAAATATTAAATAAAAGTATGAAACATAAATTTACATTAACAAAATATGTAACTCTCACACCATCCACCCAATCATTCACCCGCTACTCTTTGCTCACTCATCATGTAACCCACTCATCCACTTCCGCCTTCATTTTTCACCCTTTCTTTTCTTTTTTCCTTCCTTTCCTCCTTTTTTCTTGTTCCTTTTCACTGTTCCCCCCCCCCCTTTTTTTTTAGGTAGGCTTTTCCCCGCTCTCTTTTATCCTATTGTCTGTGTTAAATCCAAATTTCTTCGTCATAGAACATGGTCGTTTAGCTAAATAATCATTGTTAAAAATTCGGGAACTTTAGCAGGTGTTGCACTGCCTCTGGGGCATTGTGCTTCCAGGATCGTTCCCACCATCCGTATATCTATTAATGTCCCATAGTTATGTGTCTGTTCCAAACCGGAGGACGCTAAATAAATTTTCTTCTTCATAGAACATGAGTCCAAATTTCGAGTTCTATACAATTACAAATCCCATTCACTGTATTCAGTAATAACTTCCATGAGCTGAGAAGAGCTAACTCAGTTGATCGGTTGTGTTTGCCGATTCAGATATAGGCCTACTAATGACGGACAATGATTAAAATTATAGCCCCGTCAATAACAATAACCAAAGTCATGTCAGGGCTGTCACCTTTCTAAGACGGACATTATAGAATATGATAAAAGATGGCATTAACAACGACAACAACAATAACAGCTAAGCCATATAATATACAAGACTAAACAAAAACACACAAACGCCCATCATATCATTCGTGGCAAAATGTCAAGTGAATTGCTCACTTTTCATCAGGCCCTCTAATGATATCAGATAAACAATGTACAAACGATTCACGAGAACACCGTAGCCACTTAGCTTCGCCATTTGGCTTGCACTCACAGAACAAAACACAACGCGTAGAAATCAGAACGAGCAACAGAAACAACAAAAACAAGGGCGTCGCCGAGCGGCAGACACGTCCGTCACCAACAATGCCACGCACTTGCGACACCCCGTAGCAGTCAGATCCTGACACAAAATTGGAAGGGATTTTGTCTTCTAGTTCACGAGATACAGCTTGAAGAAGAAAACATATAGCGCAAAGAAGGAAATTTCGGTTTTCAAGGTCACACTTCAAGGTCAAGATCAGCATGGTGATCATTTATGCTCGGATGTGTTCTTCTCTAGGATATACAGTACCACACACAATCTGAAGAGCTTCTGTCAAGTACAAATGTGGAAAATATGGCGTAAAACCCAATTTGTAGACCCTACCACTTTCAAGGCTTACCTATCTCCCGGACCGTGACCTTGACCTTGATCGGTATGCCACTATCAGAACGGGCATAAGCCAAAGTACCTACATGCCAAATTTGAAGACTCTAACACTAACGATGTGGGAGTTCTGGCCCCTGAAATATT
>CM065688.1:35276989-35289489 GCA_017654935.2 Phymorhynchus buccinoides
TGTCCGTAATGTTTTTAAAATAAAAATACCTCTTCCAAGAGTTGACCTTTTAAAATCTAGTCTTGTATATTCAGGTGGCTGCTTATGGAATACTATTTCATCTTCCTTTAATGTGTACTCGGGCATTACTGTTTTTAAGAAAGAGTACCATAAATATCTTATGTTGAAACATACAAGCAATGCTGTTTAACCCCATTCTTAGTTTCAAATATGTTTCCACTTTTGATATGTTGACATGTATGCATATTATCAACTTTGTTGTTAAATTATTAACAAGTTTTGTATTTACCTTATTTCATGTGTTTCCTGTCTCTCCTCTCTCTCTCTCTCTCTCTCTCTCTCTCTCTCACTCTCTCTCCTTCTGTGTGTGTGAGAGGGGGGGGGGGGGGGATAGATAGACGGTTTTGTTGTATCTATTTTTTCTTCTTCATGCATAAATCTTCGATGGTTATTTTTTGCATGCTTCATTATTTTTGTGTTGAATATATTGATTTTCTTGCATGTTTCTTTGAGGGCAAGATGTAAAAAATCACATGTGTGCTTACTCTTTTTCCCTCAATAACATTTTTTCGTTCGTTTGTTCGTTCTCTCTCTCTCTCTCTCTCTCTCTCATGAACTTAACGTACATTATGCTTCTTTTTGTGGACACAGACTACAAACAATGGCATCACCAGTACCTCCCACACCCAGCGCACCCAGGAAGAAAGGGAGCGGAGTGCTGACACGTCCCTCCGCCAAAGAAAGATCTCAGCGCAACTGGCGTGGGGAGCCGGCCCAAAAAAAATTATTGAACATTTTTAAAAAAATGGCCCCTCTCCAGAAGACGGACAAGTCCCTGGCTGATGGGGAACTGGCGCAGCCTCTTCAGCCGGCATCCCCTCCCCTCCCCTCCCTGTGACCTCATGGCGGAACGCCCTTAGGGACAAGTGGTTCCGGTGCTGGATAGATGTAAAGTGCTATGATGTGAATGAAAATCCGTTTAACGTCCCCCCCCCCCCAAAGAAGGCTGACCAGTGCCTAATGACCAGCTGGCTCAGACAGCATCCCCATCAGACAGATCCGACCACTAGACAGCCCAATCAGACAGACCATAGACAGCCCGTTTTGTTATAGTCGTAATAATGTTTATATTATGTTGCATGATTAAGTCTGTTGTGGTTTTTTTTTAAAAAGTTGAGACTCGTTATGTTTGTTATGTATTATAAATAAAGTTTGATCAAAGAAACCACTAACTGCGTAAAATAAAAGTTAAAGATTGTGCTGGTTTACTTTTTGTCCCAATGGGGGACAGACAGTGTATGAGCAAGTACATAGGGAGATCTCTTTCGAATTTATGGAATTCTCGTCAGTATGTATATCTACTAACAAACACTATCTTGTGGATCAACCCCAACAGGAAGACATTTCTGATAAAAGAATGGTGTCTTCTCTGTACTAGGCCGAAAAGTCCACAATTTAAGCAAACCAGCACAAGGTAAAAAGAAAAATGAAGAACATTTTAGGTAAAATAGATAAGTTATTAAAATACGGAAATAGCGATTTGAAAAATGTAATACATGTGGGTAGAAAGAGCCAACCACTGAGGTGATCCTCTAATTAAAGGGATGCAAGTAAACCTTGTAGTGTTGCTACTCCCTGAACCCAACATGTAAAGAACTGAAAGGTCAGTGCATAGAGAGTTGGCAGTGGATCCAATATTGGATGCCTGTGGCACACACACCGAAGTGGAATATAATTATGAGTAAATTATACCACAAAACAAATTTCTACAGTGCATGGAGGGTTTTGTGGTATAATTTACTCATAATTATGGGTGGGCAAAAATAAACCAGATGGGGATGGAACAAAGAGGGCCTGATTAATTACGTAGTCATTGTCCGTCACCGAAGGTGAACGGACTTTGCGATGGGCTGGTTTGTCTGGGGGGTTTTTCTTCTTTTTTTGTGTGTGTCTGTCCCAAGGATATCTCCCGAACCGCTTGACCGAATCGCGTCAAGGTTTGTGTGAAGGTGTGCCTCCTTAATAGAAAGAGATCGGCGCAAACCATTTTGCCGTCGTGACCTTGACCTTGACGTACGACCTTCAAAAAACCGAAAATCTATTTTTAGCCATATCTCGGGCACCGATCGATATATAGGATGTTGAAACTTGGTATGAAGGTGGTTTGGCTTATGCCCGTTCTGATGATGGCATACCGATCAAAGTCAATGTCAAGGTCAAAAAGATCGCTGAGCCTAAAAATCGGAGGGTCATTTTTTTCTCCTTCTGTCTGTCCCAAGAATATCTTTCGAACGGGTTGACCGAATCGCGTCAATTTTTGTGTGCTGGCGTGTCACTATGAGAGGAAGGCATCCGCGCAAACCATTTGGCCGTCGTGACCTTGACCTTGACGTACGACCTTGAAAACCGAAAATCTTTCAGGGGCCATAACTCCCACACCGTTAGTGTTAGAGTCTTCAAATTTGGCATGCAGGTACTTTGGCTTATGCTCGTTCTGATAGTGGCATACCGATCAAGGTCAAGGTCACGGTCCGGGAGATCATAGGCCATGAAAGTGGTAGGGGTCTACAAATTGTGTTTTCAGACATATTTTCCACATTTGTACTTAACAGAAGCGCTTCATATTGCGTCTGGTACTGTATACCCTAGAGTAGAAAACACCCGAGCATAAATTATCGCCATGCTGACCTTCACCTTGACGTGTGACCTTGAAAACCGAAATTTCCTTCTTTGCGCTATATATTATTGTCCAAGCTGTATCTCGTGAACTACAAGACATAAGCTCTTCAAATGTTGTGTCAGGATGTGGATGAATGAAAATTTGTTTAACGTCCTCCAGAGAGAGAGAGAGGGGGAGAGAGAGAGAGAGAGAGAGAGAGAGAGAGAGAGAGAGAGAGAGAGAGAGAGAGAGAGAGAGAGACAGACAGACAGACAGACAGACAGACAGACAGACAGACAAAGACACACACAAAGAAAGACAGACAGACAGAGAGACATACACAGAGAGCAAAGAGGACAACTGCTGTTCCACTTGGATGAATGAAATTTTGTTTAACGTCCTCCACCCCGGAGCAGGCAGAGAGAGAGAGAGAGAGAGAGACAGAGAGAGGGAGAGAGACAGAGACAAAGACAGATAGACAGACAGAGGGAGAGAGAGACAGACAGAGAGAGAGAGAGACACACATAGGCATACAGAGACATGAGACACATAGAGAGAGATAGACAAAGACACAGAGAGAGAGGGGGGGGGGGGACAGAGACAGAAAGCGAGAGAGAGAGACAGACAGACAAACATACACTGAGAGCGCCACCCACAGCAAAGCTGCGACAGAAGATCAAAGGAACCGTAAGTTACGGCACGCGGAAGGGGAACAGTTCCCGTTTTAAAATTACCCCCCCCCCCCCCCCCCCCCAACTATATTATAGAATCCGGAGAGCCTATTATACGCTCTCCGGATTCTCTTCGAAGTCTCTCTCTCTCTCTCTCTCTCTCTCTCTCTCTCTCTCTCTCTCTCTCTCTCTCTCTCTCTCTCTCTCTCTCTCTCTCTCTCTCTCTCTCTCTCTCTCTCTCTCTCTCTCTCTCTCTCTCTCTTGTATTAATCTTTGTACGCAAAAATCCCAACTCTTTTTATTAGCATCCTTGGGACAGACAGAAAAGAACAACAAACAAACAAGGGCGTCGCCGAGCGGCAAACATGTCCGTCACCAGCAATGCCACGCACTTGCGACACCCCGTAGCATAATTGTCCGTCACCATAGTGATCGGACTTTGCAGTGTCTGGTTTGTATTTTTGTTTTTGTCCGTCACCATAGGTGATCGGACTTTGTGGTCGTCTGGTTTGTATTTGTCCGTCACCATAGGTGATCGGACTTTGCATGGGCTGGTTTGTATTTTTTTTTTTTTTTTTTTTTTTTTGTTTCTTTGTTTTTCTGTCTTTCCCAAGGATATCTCCCGAACCGAAAGAAACACGTCAGGTTCACCAGTTAAACACCCTTTACAGAGATTGCAGCACCTACTTTGCTCTGGTTTTCTAAAAATCAAACCGTCAAATCGGCGATTCCTCCTTGGCGGAGGTGCTGGAAGTCAAATTATTTCAGTGAAAGAGAAGGCATGTGCCTTTGATTTGTGGATGATGTTCTCTCTCTCTCTCTCTCTCTCTCTCTCTCTCTCTCTCTCTCTCTCTCTCTCTCTCTCTCTCTCTCCACCGTCCCTCTCTACCCTTCATATTTCTAATGGCCGCCTGAGTTTAGACCAAATCTTTTGCACGAAATGTTCACAATACAAACCTTTTGATTTAGCTTTTTTTCTCTTCAATTTTATTGTTAACCAAAAGGAGTTTCACTCATGACAAAGGAAATAGGTCCTTTTTTTTTTAACTGCACTACAAAAAAGAAAAGCTCCGCCAAGGAGGAATCGCCGTTTAGAAGGCTAGATGTGAAGGAAATCAGAGCAAAGCGAGTGTTCCGATCCTTGAAAAGGCTGTCGTTCTGGTGATCTCGACGTCACAGCTGTTTCGGGAGGAACATTTAGTTTATCTATATTTTCAGAAGTTGTTTCAAGCCAACTTTAGTTTACCATAAGTTGCTTTTCATAAATTACAATCACGAATATGTTGTAGTATGTGACTAAATTACTTATATTCATTGGATATTGCTAGATGTTCACTCATGGGCAATTTTATTTATGTTTGTGTATTATTCAAGAACATTTTCTACTAAATATGTTGTATGATACTGCTCAACAAAATACGTTTTTACCATAAATCTGATGAAAGAAATATATTAAAAATACAATGAAAAACATACAGCCCAAATATTTTTACAAGCAAAAGCTTGGTGCAGTTTTTATCAAAGATTTCTAAATTCAGTCTTTTAACTAAATAGCTTGATTTTGTATGGGGTGGAACAGCTGTGACGTGTTTCTTGCAAAAACTAATCCGTCAGTGTGCCCCTTTAAGTGTAATCAAAGGATATTTTCCAGAAGGTACTACCAGTCTTCTTTATTCGTGTTCTAATAGTGCCTTCTGCTGTTTACCCCTCGGACTATGCTCAATAATGCTAAATTAAGCGCTTGATACACCCCCCTCCCCCCTCCAAAATGAAATGAACTTATTATTGTGTTAAAGGTGGACCCTGACGGATGAGTTTTTTTGTAAACAAACACGTCGAGATCACCAGGAAAACACCCTTTACAGAGATTGCAACACCCACTTTGCTCTGGTTTCCTGGAAATCAAACCGTCAAATCGGCGATTCCTCCTTGGTGGAGGTGCTGGAAGTCAAATTCTTTCACCCAAAGAGAAGGCTGTGCCATCTCTTTTCTAATGGCCGCCAAATCGTTTGCACGAAATTTTTGACAATACAAGCCTTTTTTTCTTTTCTTTTTAAATTTAATACAGTTTATCTAAGGGAGTTTCGCTCACAACAAAGAAAATGCACTAGCGACCAAAAGTTAAGGCCCAGAAAGGCAATCAATCATCTCTGCAAATTCACGAACTCAATAAAACGCACCCAGCTCATAACAAAACTGAATTTATTCTTTTAACATTAAGTTCATTCCAAAAAATCATTAATCAGAACGAGTTCAGTCAACAAAATGCCCCTTTCAACAACTTCCCCCTCCTCTTGAAAAGTCACACTCAGAATCAATGCACTTTGGAACAGTCAGTACACATTACTGACATTTGTTTTTGCGCGGATGCCTTCCTCTCATGGTGACACATCACCACGCAAAATTTGAAGCGATTCGGTTAAGCGGTTCGGGAGATATCCTTGGGACAGACAGAAAAACACACACACAAAAACCCACATTACTGACTGTTCCAAAGTGCATTGATTCTGAATATGTGACTTTTCAAGAGGAGGTGTGTGTGTGTGTGTGTGTGTGCGTGTGCGTGTGCGTGTGCGTGCGTGTGTGTGTGTGTGTGTGTGTGTGTGAGAGAGAGAGAGAGAGAGAGAGAGAGAGAGAGAGAGAGAGAGAGAGAGAGAGAGAGAGAGAGATCATTTGTCTACGTGTTTGTGTGTGTGTGTTCAATGCTATTGTTGTCAGTGTGTGTGTGTGTGTGTGTGTGTGTGTGTGTGTGTGTGTGTGTGTGTGTGTGTGTGTGTGTGTGTGATTAGGCCTACACTACAGCAACGAACATTTGGAAGCATTTTCTCCTGAAAAAAAATCGAAAGAGTGATGGAGTGATTGTAGAAAGTATTGCTTTGTGCTTGCAATGTGGCAGTGCGATCAATCGGGGTGGTGGAACAACAAACATGACTAATCACCAAGAGAACTGTGAATGGAACAACAATAAAACAATGTCTTTTTAAGTTTATTTAATTTCATTTCTATAAATTCTTATGCTAAGAAGATGAGCAAATATGTTCGAGAAGATTTTGATCTGCACACACACACACACACACACACACACACACACACACACAGCGTTTTCTTATCAATAAACGGACATGAACTTGCTATGATATTTTCACTGTATTTTATTCATACATAAATGTGTATATACTCTCTCTCTCTCTCTCTCTCTCTCTCTCTCTCTCTCTCTCTCTCTCTCTCTCTCTCTCTCTCTCTCGTCTCATCTCTCTCTCTCTCTCTCTCTTTTCTTCTCCCCCCCCCCCCCATCCCATCCCTCGTCTCTCTCTATGTACTGACCTCTTAAATCCAAACGATGTACGGCTTTGTCTAAAATTTGATTTGTTTTGCCGGTTTCTTTTTGAAGGGGGGGGGGGGGGGGGGGGGGGGGTCGGTCATTGTTATAACTTGGATTGGGAGTAGCTTCATAAACTGCTTAATGTACATTCAGTAGTTATTGTTCGATTAAAATGAATGCGCTTACTGAAGATATTGTCTAAAAGTAGAACATGTCATTACTGATGTAAGAGAGAGAGAGAGAGAGAGAGAGAGAGAGAGAGAGAGAGAGAGAGAGAGAGAGAGAGAGAGAGAGAGAGACGAGAGAGAGAGATAGAGAGAGAGAGAGAGAGAGAGAGATATATTGTAATATTGAAGACCATCTGAAACTAGAAGTTTTGAACCCCCGATCTAGTTTATCCTTTCGCTATCCGTCCCCAGATGTATCAAGCCCCATTCTATCTACATCAATGTCCCGTATTGTCATTCCTTTTTTTTTAATGCAAGTATATACTTCCATAACTTTCCATCGCAATTTGTATGTGCGCACACAGTTCATCATATAGGCCAACAAGGCTTATGTGTTCAAGCTCGCGTACGTGTAGGCCCCCATATATGAAAATGTGTGCACGTGTGTCTGTTTATACGCCAGTTAAATGCGTGTGATGTGTATGTGTGGCTGTGTAAACGCGCGCGCACGCATGTGTATGCATATGTGAGTGTGCGCGAGCGTGAGTACACGTGTGACCGTGTGATTGTGTGTGTGCGCTCGCCAGCCGCATATCTACTTGTGAACACATGTTTGTGTGTGAATTTCTCCCCTCATGTCCGTCCTTTGATAGAGGGTTAAAGGGGTTCTGGAGAGAAAAAAAAGTTGTTTCTTTTTCATTAAAAAATATTGTCAACTCGGGTGGTCCTAATTTAAACACCACCCTCCATCACCACTGTCCCCCTCCATCCACCCCCCACCCCGAACACACCGCGCGCGCGTGCGCGTGCGCGTGCGTGTCTGTGAGAGAGTAACCGTACGTGTAGAGCCGTCTACCATTCACTGGCCACTCGGACTCACAGGCGACACGGGTACTTGGTCACCGCTTCCTTGACCAGCTTTGTTAAACGCTTAGACGTGGCTGTGCACACTCTTTGACTTGGGTATTCGTTTCTCTGACCTTTGAAGAAGAAGGAGGTAAGTTGTCCGTTTCATTTTTCACCTGAGATCTTGTCCTTTTTTTCTGCTTTGATTTGTTTCCTCCCAAATAGTTTTATTTTTGCTGTTTCTGTTGCTCGTTACGCGTTGTGTTTTGTTCTGTGAGTGCAAGCCAAACGGCGAAACTAGGGGAAGACGGGGTAAAAAGCGCATGGGCGGGTAAGAAGCCCACCCCAATTATCTCATGAAATGAAGCAAATTTCAGTCTCATTTTGCCCATGAGACGAGCGTTAATGTCTAGCATTCGTCTCATGGGCAAATTTGACTGAAATTTTCTTTATTTCATGAGATAATTGGGGTGGGCTTCTTACCCGCCCATGCGCTTTTTACCCCGTCTTCCCCTAAGTGGCCACGGTGTTCTCGTGAATCGTTTGTACATTGTTTATCGGATATTATTAGATGGCCTGATGAAAAGTGAGCAATTCACTCGACATTTTGCCACGAATGATATGATGGGCGTTTGTGTGTTTTTGTTTAGTCTTGTATATTATATGGCTTAGCTGTTATTGTTGTTGTCGTTGTTAATGCAATCTTTTATCATATTCTATAATGTCCGTCATAGAAAGGTGACAGCCCTGACATGACTTTGGTTATTGTTATTGACGGGGCTATTATTTTAATCATTGTCCGTCATTAGTTGATCTGAATCGGCAAACACAACCGATCAACTGAGTTAGCTCTTCTCAGCTCGTGGAAGTTATTACTGAATACAGTGAATGGGATTTGTAATTGTATAGAACTCGAAATTTGGACTCATGTTCTATGAAGAAGAAAATTTAGTTTAGCGTCCTCCGGTTTGGAACAGACACATATGGAACATTAGTAGATATAAAGATGGTGGGAACGATCCTCTCTGTAGCTCATGTCTCTCTCTCTCTCTCTCTCTCTCTCTCTCTCTCTCTCTCTCTCTCTCTCTCTCTCTCTCTCTCTCTCTCTCTCTCTCTCTCTCTCTCTCTCTCTCTCTCTCTCTCTCTCTCTCTCTCTCTCTCTCCTCTCTCTCTGTCTGTCTCTCTCTCTCTCTCTCTCTCTCCCTCCTTCTCTCTCTCTGTCTCTCTCTGTATGTGTGTGTGTCTCTCTCTGTCTCTGTCTCTCTCTCTGTCTCTCCCTCCTCTCTGTCTCTCTCTCTCCTCTCTCTCTCTCTCTCTCTCTCTCTCTCTCTCTCTCTGTCTCTCTCTCTCTCTCTCTCTCTCTCCCCTCCTTCTCTCTGTCTGTCTCTCTCTCTGTGTCTCTCTCTGTGTCTCTCTCCTCTCCTGCTCTCTCTCTCTCTCTCCTCTCTCTCTCTCTCTCTCTCTCTCTCTCTCTCTCTCTCTCTCTCTCTCTCTCTCTCTCTCTCTCTCTCTCTCTCTCTCTCTCTCTCTGTCTTTCTCTATGTCTCTCTCTCTGTGTCTCTCCCCCTCCTTCTCTCTGTCTGTCTCTCTCTGTGCGTGTCTCTCCCCCTCCTCTCTCTCTGTCTGTCTCTCTCTGTGTGTGTCTCTCCCTCCTTCTCTCTATGTGTGTCTCTCTCTATCTCTGTTTCTCTATGTCTCTCTCTCCTCTCCTCCTCTCTCTCTCTCTCTGTCTCTCTCTCTCTCTCTTCTCCCTCCTTCTCTTCTCTCTCTATCTCTGTCTCTGTCTCTCTAACGAAGCAAGTAAGATAATTCATAGTGCATTGTCCTAGGTATATACTTTGATTTAGTAGTTTTGCGTTGTGCTGCATTTTTTCATGCTCTATTTCAATTATGATGTGTTTGCATGTTGTTGGCTTCTTCCTTCTTTTTCTTATACAAATTTGTTTATGTGAACTTCATCAGTATGGGGCTATGGCCTTGACCTGATTAAACATTCGTATTCGTATTCGTATTCTCTCTCTCCTTCTGTCTCACTCCTACTCTCTCTTTGTCTCTCTCTCTCTGTCTCACTCCTACTCTCTCTTTGTCTCTCTCTCTCTGTTTCCCTCCTTCTCTCTCTCTCTCTCTCTCTCTCTCTCTCTCTCTCTCTCTCTCTCTCTCTCTCTCTCTCTCTCTCTCTCTCTCTGTTTCTCTCTCTCTCCCGCTCTCTCTCCTTCTCTCTCCCACCTTCTCTCTCTGTGTCTCTCTATGTGTGTCTCTCTGTGTGCCTCTCCACCCCCCTTCTCTCTCTCTCCCCTTCTCTCTCTCCCTCTCTCTCTCTCTCTCTCTCTGTCTGTCTCTCCCTCCTTCTGTCTCTCTCTTTCTGTCTCTCTCTCTCTCTCTCCATCCTTCTCTCTCTCGAGGGCCTCACTTGAAAGCGCCACCTACATAAAATTATCGCCCTTGGGCAACACGAAGCAGTATAGAGCCTCATTCTGTGGATTTCGTTTTTTGTGTGCACCGCACCTCCTATGTTATAGGCCGGAGGCCTGAAACATTAAAATTGTGTTCAATTGTTCAATTGTGTTCAATTGTTCTCTCGTGAACAGAGGGCATCACTTGAAAGCGCCACCTACATGAAATTATGCCCTTGGGCAACACGAAGAAGCAGTATAAAGCCTCATTCTGTGGATTTACTGACTGTAGTTAATGTGTATACGTCTGATCCGTTTGATTATTTTGTTGGGCACTTGGCTGTTAGATCGACATATGTTTGTATGGGTTTCACCGAGCTCTAAATGTTTTGTGGCCTTTCGTAATAATGTTTGTTATGGCTGCGCTCACGTTTGCCCCCCCCCCCCCCTCTCTCTCTCCCCATCGTCGCTCTCTACCTACCGTATATATATTATGCGTCCGGCTATATCCATCCATCTCTATCAAAATCTTTCCCATCCTTCTCTCTTTCAAAACAAATCTCCGTCTTCTATTCCCTGTGGTTTGTGATGTTGAATTAAAACATTTTGTTTTCTCTCTCTCTCTCTCTCTCTCTCTCTCTCTCTCTCTCTCTCTCTCTCTCTCTCTCTCTCTCTCTCTCTCTCTCTCTCTCTCACTTTCCAGGATAAAGCATTTTCTTGATTTAGAGAGTCGTAAACTTTTTTTCAATGCTTATATCCAGTCACACATCAACTATGCCTCTACATTTTGGGATCTGGCAAGCGAGAAAAATTTAAAACCATTGTGCAGTTTGCATAGACGTGCATTGAAATTGATCCTTCTGAAATCATCTTCCCTTACACTTACTGATTATCAGCGTTTAGAAATTCTACCTCTAAAATGGAAGCTTGTGTACAACAAAGCAATTTTTATGTTTAGATTAATGTCCGATAATGCTCCTCCAACATTAAAAAATAAATTTGAAATTAACCTTGTCCGTAATGTTTTTAAAATAAAAATACCTCTTCCAAGAGTTGACCTTTTAAAATCTAGGCATATATATTCAGGTGGCTGCTTATGGAATACTATTTCATCTTCCTTTAATGTGTACTCGGGCATTACTGTTTTTAAGAAAGAGTACCATAAATATCTTATGTTGAAACATACAAGCAATGTTGTTTAACCCCATTCTTAGTTTCAAATATGTTTCCACTTTTGATATGTTGACATGTATGCATATTATCAACTTTGTTGTTGTTAAATTATTAACAAGTTTTGTATTTACTTATTTCATGTGTTTCCTCTCTCTCTCTCTCTCTCTCTCTCTCTCTCTCTCTCTCTCTCTCTCTCTCTCTCTCTCTCTCTCTCTCTCTCTCTCTCTCTCTCTCTCTCACTCTCTCTCCTTCTGTGTGTGTGAGAGGGGGGGGGAGGGGGATAGATAGACGGTTTTGTTGTATCTATTTTTTCTTCTTCATGCATAAATCTTCGATGGTTATTTTTTGCATGCTTCTTCATTATTTTTGTGTTGAATATATTGATTTTCTTGCATGTTTCTTTGAGGGCAAGATGTAAAAAAGCCCATTGTGTGCTTACTCTTTTTCCCTCAATAAAAATTTTTCGTTCGTTCTCTCTCTCTCTCTCTCTCTCTCTCTCTCTCTCTCTCTCTCTCTCTCTCTCTCTCTCTCTCTCTCTCTCTCTCTCTCTCTCTCTCTCCTCTCTCCTCTCTCTCTCTCTCTCTCTCTCTCTCTCTCTCTCTCTCTCTCTCTCTCTCTCTCTCTCTCTCTCTCTCTCTCTCTCTCTCTCTCATGAACTTAACGTACATTATGCTTCTTTTTGTGGACACAGACTACAAACAATGGCACCACCAGTACCTCCCACACCCAGCGCACCCAGGAAGAAAGGGAGCGGAGTGCTGACCCGTCCCCCCGCCAAAGAAAGATCTCAGCGCAACTGGCGTGGGGAGCCGGCCCCAAAAAAATTATTGAACATTTTTAAAAAAATGGCCCCTCTCCAGAAGACGGACAAGTCCCTGGCTGATGGGGAACTGGCGCAGCCTCTTCAGCCGGCATTCCCTTCCCCTTCCCCACCCCCACCCTGTGATCCTCATGGCGGAACGCCCTTAGGGACAAGTGGTTCCGGTGCTGGATCGATGTAAAGTGCTATGATGTGAATGAAAATCCGTTTAACGTCCTCCAGTCTGAAACAGACACACATGGGACATTAGTAGATATAAAGATGGTGGTAACGATCCAGGAGGCAACCCCAGGAAAGTCCCGAAATTTAACGATACATATCTATAGTATTATGCGAAAATTTATTTAACGTCCTCCGGTCTGGAACAGACACATATGAGACATTTGTAGAGATAAAGATGGTGGGAACGATCCTGGAGGCAATGCCCGATCGAAGGCAGTGCAACACCA
>CM065688.1:35294489-35296989 GCA_017654935.2 Phymorhynchus buccinoides
AGCGACCAAAAGTTAAGGCCCAGAAAGACAATCATCTCTGAAAATTCACGAACTCAATAGAACGCACCCAGCTCATAGCAAAACTGAATTTATTCTTTTAACATTAAGTTCATTCCAAAAAATCATTAATCAGAACGAGTTCAGTCAACAAAACGCCTCTTTCAACACCTTCCCCCTCCTCTTGAAAAGTCACACTCAGAATCAATGCACTTTGGAACAGTCAGTACACATTACTGACATTTGTTTTTGCGCGGATGCCTTCCTCTCATGGTGACACATCACCACACAAAATTTGAAGCGATTCGGTTAAGCGGTTCGGGAGATATCCTTGGGACAGACAGAAAAACACACACACAAAAACCCACATTACTGACTGTTCCAAAGTGCATTGATTCTGAATATGTGACTTTTCAAGAGGAGGTGTGTGTGTGTGTGTGTGTGTGTGTGCGTGTGCGTGTGCGTGTGCGTGTGTGTGTGTGTGTGTGTGAGTGTGTGAGAGAGAGAGGAGAAGAGAGAGAGAGAGAGAGAGAGAGAGAGAGAGAGAGAGAGAGAGAGAGAGAGAGAGAGAGAGAGAGAGATCATTTGTCTACGTGTTTGTGTGTGTGTGTTCAATGCTATTGTTGTCAGTGTGTGTGTGTGTGTGTGTGTGTGTGTGTGTGTGTGTGTGTGTGTGTGTGTGTGTGTGTGTGTGTGTGTGTGTGTGTGTGTGTGTGATTAGGCCTACACTACAGCAACGAACATTTGGAAGCATTTTCTCCTGAAAAAAAATCGAAAGAGTGATGGAGTGATTGTAGAAAGTATTGCTTTGTGCTTGCAATGTGGCAGTGCGATCAATCGGGGTGGTGGAACAACAAACATGACTAATCACCAAGAGAACTGTGAATGGAACAACAAGAAAACAATGTCTTTTAAAGTTTAATTAATTTCATTTCTATAAATTCTTATGCTAAGAAGATGAGCAAATATGTTCGAGAAGATTTTGATCTGCACACACACACACACACACACACACACACAGCGTTTTCTTATCAATAAACGGACATGAACTTGCTATGATATTTTCACTGTATTTTATTCATACATAAATGTGTATATACTCTCTCTCTCTCTCTCTCTCTCTCTCTCTCTCTCTCTCTCTCTCTCTCTCTCTCTCTCTCTCTCTCTCTCTCTCTCTCTCTCTCTCTCTCTCTCTCTCTCTCTCTCTTTCTTCCCCCATCCCTCGTCTCTCTCTATGTTCTGACCTCTTAAATCCAAACGATGTACGGCTTTGTCTAAAATTTGATTTGTTTTGCCGGTTTCTTTTTGAAGGAGGGGGGGGGGGGGGGGGGGGGGGGGGGGGGTGCGGGGGGGGGGGGGGGGGGGGGGGGGGGGGGGGGGGGGGGGGGGGGGGGGGGGGGGGGGGGGGGTGTTATAACTTGGATTGGGAGTAGCTTCATAAACTGCTTAATGTACATTCAGTAGTTATTGTTCGATTAAAATGAATGCGCTTACTGAAGATATTGTCTAAAAGTAGAACATGTCATTACTGATGTAAGAGAGAGAGAGAGAGAGAGAGAGGAGAGAGAGAGAGAGAGAGAGAGAGAGAGAGAGAGAGAGAGAGAGAGAGATTGTAATATTGAAGACCATCTGAAACTAGAAGTTTTGAACCCCCGATCTAGTTTATCCTTTCGCTATCCGTCCCCAGATGTATCAAGCCCCATTCTATCCACATCAATGTCCCGTATTGTCATTCCTTTTTTTTTAATGCAAGTATATACTTCCATAACTTTCCATCGCAATTTGTATGTGCGCACACAGTTCATCATATAGGCCAACAAGGCTTATGTGTTCAAGCTCGCGTACGTGTAGGCCCCCATATATGAAAATGTGTGCACGTGTGTCTGTTTATACGCCAGTTAAATGCGTGTGATGTGTATGTGTGGCTGTGTAAACGCGCGCGCACGCATGTGTATGCATATGTGAGTGTGCGCGAGCGTGAGTACACGTGTGACCGTGTGATTGTGTGTGTGCGCTCGCCAGCCGCATATCTACTTGTGAACACATGTTTGTGTGTGAATTTCTCCCCTCATGTCCGTCCTTTGATAGAGGGTTAAAGGGGTTCTGGAGAAGAAAAAAAGTTGTTTCTTTTTCATTAAAAAATATTGTCAACTCCGGTGGTCCTAATTTAAACACCACCCCTCCATCACCACTGTCCCCCTCCATCCACCCCCCACCCCGGACACACCGCGCGCGCGTGCGCGTGCGCGTGCGCGTGCGTCTGTGAGAGAGTAACCGTACGTGTAGAGCCGTCTACCACAGGCGACACGGGTACTTGGTCACCGCTTCCTTGACCAGCTGGGTTAAACGCTTAGACGTGGCTGTGCACACTCTTTGACTTGGGTATTCGTTTTTCTGACCTTTGAAGAAGAAGGAGGTAAGTTGTCCGTTTCATTTTTCACCTGAGATCTTGTCCTTTTTTTCTGCTTTGATTTGTTTCCCAAATAGTTTTATTTTTGCTGTT
>CM065688.1:35301989-35339390 GCA_017654935.2 Phymorhynchus buccinoides
TGACAGCATCGATGCGTATTCCCAACTGTGCTTTATCTCCACGATGTGACTGAAAATCCAAAGGTTAATTTCTTTCAGAAAACTGAACAAATGACCCTCTTTTTTTTTTACCTTTTCCAGTGCTGTCAAGTTCATATTTGCTAACTGTGAATGATGTCCGTCCCCACAATGAGCGACTTAGCTGGATCTTTTGACCGCCAGGTGGCATAGCGCTCGAGTGGGGCTAATCCTCTCTATATTCTTAGTTGGGGATAAAGAGAGAGAGGGGGAGGAGTCCCACACTCTCTCTCTCTCTCTTTCTCACTACGCCCAACTAAGAATAGCGCGTGATAAGCCCCTAACGGTTGGACTGCCCTCTGGCGGTAAAAATCATCGCCATAAGTCGACCATTCTGCTTGTATGAGATCACTAGTTCCCAGAGAAAGCAAAGGTGCAAGATCACTAGTTCCCCGAGAATGCATGTTGATATGGATTAATGTTCCGTTGACTTGAGCAAAGGTGTAGTTTAGCTACTCCCCCCCCCCCCCCCCCCTCACTCCCCCATTTTTCGGTTTCATGAAATTAATCCTAACATTATCATATCCCTGAGCAAATACATGTAGTAAATGAAAAATTCCCTCCCCACGTTTCTTCAATTGGAAAGTTGGGTGGGGTAGCGAGACTACACCTTTGTCATATGTTTTGTTGTTTTGTTTTTTTTTTTGGGGGGATAGGGTAGTGGGGGTGGGGGTGTTATTTTATTACAAAATGAAGTTAAGGCAACAACAAAATTGAATTTATAAATGGAAATTGTTGAAATTTATGTTTTACTTTGGTTTAAATGCAGTCTATTCAATCAATTGTGTAATGTGAATTTAAAGAGCACGGCATAAGCTTGGAGCTTGTTGCTTATCTTTCCATGTGACTATGTCTTGAAATGAATAAACATTTGTTTAAACCAATGTTTTATTGGGCTTCTTTATCCCCTCCTATGTGTGTGTGTGTGCGCGCGCGCGTGCGTTTGTGTGTGAGTGTGTGCGCGTGCGTGCGTTTGTGTGTGTGTGCGTGCGTTTATGTGTGTGTGCGCGCGTGTGTGCGTCTGTGTGTGTGTCAATAAGTTAGTCTATTGATCTATGTGCCTGTCTCCGTGTTGCATGCACCTATATATATCTCGGGCTGCGTGATGTTTTGAAGAATGGAACATTTGTCAGTAAATGCCTTTCGAAAAGAAATGATGAGTAAGTTATAGATAGGCCTATTGAAATTATACACAAAATAAAAAAGAAGGCTCTAGAATTTTCAGACTTTTAAACTTTGCTAATACAGCGATTCGAAAATAAGAACATTTTCAATTTCAATGGAACTTCAAGGTTTGCATGTGCTGAACCCTTAAAGGGACACCTTGATGGATGCCGCGTTTTTTTACAACAAACACGTCAAGATCACCAGTTAAACACCCTTTACAGAGATTGCAGCACCTACTTTGCTCTGGTTTTCTAAAAATCAAACCGTCAAATCGGCGATTCCTCCTTGGCGGAGGTGCTGGAAATCAAATTATTTCAGTGAAAGAGAAAGCACGTGCCTTTGATTTGTGGATGATGTTCTCTCTCTCTCTCTCTCTCTCTCTCTCTCTCTCTCTCTCTCTCTCTCTCTCTCTCTCTCTCTCTCCACTGTCCCTCTCTACCCTTCATATTTATAATGGCCGCCTGAGTTTAGACCAAATTGTTTGGACGAAATTTTCACAATAAAAGCCTTTTTTTTCTTTTTTTCCCCCCAATTTTATACAGTTTACCAAAAGGAGGAGGAGGTTTGACGCTAGAGTAATCTTTTCTTGCTTTCCAAATAAGGAAGTTTGCGCGACAAGAGGCGAAGCGACAAGAGTCGTGTGTGAGAACACCACTGCCTCGCTACAATGTGTACTGTGATGCAGGCGTCAACGCGTCAAGGCGTTGCTCTGAGAAACAATTGACGCCTGATGCTAGTGTGCGAAGGCCTTAAGTGTTCAATTAAAATATTTTCTTCTTTCGTTCTCCTCTAACAGAGTTCACTTAAAACAGTGTGTTCGTTCTTCTTAGCATAGCATAATAGCACATAAATGGCACTATAGGCTATTTTGTTTAGCCTTTTGCCCTCTAAATATGTTTTTGATTTTTATTTGGTTTGGCTTCATTCACTGATGACTACTAAGGCATCTGTGTTTCATTCCTTTAAATCTGTATATTAACTGAATACATTTTGTTTTGGAAAAACTTGTCTATGATATTTTTGAATGAATTTAATGACTTTGCATTAACTGCTTCATCGGGAAGGTTATTCCATGCATTTATTACTCTATTAGTAAAAAAGTTTTGTGCTAGTCTGGTGTTAGTATCTTTTTTGTACAGCTTAATGTTATGGCCACGGGTTCTATCACCCTCACAAAGAGTTAGTAGGCTGTTAGTAGTGGAATAATCGTATAAATGGTGACATATTTTATAAACTTAAATCATATCACCCCTGAGCCTTCTATACTCTAGGCTAGGTATCCGCAGATAAATAAGTATTTCCTCATAGGTCATATCATTTGTACCAACAATCTTTTTTGTAAACCTCCTCTGAACTCCCTCTAGCATATCAATGTGTTTTCTCAAATGTGGATACCATACAGGATTTCCATACTCTAACATAGGTCTCACCAAAGCCTTAAATAAAGGAATCATTATAACTTTTGATTTGTTAGTAATAATGCTAACAAGCAGACCGGACATCCTGTTGGCTTTTAATACAATATTATTTATGTGAGGTTCGAAAGTCAAGCCCGGGTCCACAAACACCCCAAGATCTTTCTCAACATCTGTAGGTTCCAGCACCCGTTTATCTTCACTATCTTTCATATAATATGTATGCTTGGGATTATTTTTACCAAGGTGCATAACCTTACACTTTTGACTATTAAATTTCATGAGCCAAGTATCAGCCCATGTAACTAAGTTATCAATGCACATTTGAACTCTTTTTCTTGATTCATCATTGTTTTCTACATTATTGTATGCCTTAGTGTCATCAGCAAAGATCTTCATATTACAGTCTACACAAGTTGGTAAATCATTTATAAAGTACAGGAATAAAGTGGGACCCAGGACACTACCCTGTGGGACCCCACTAGTGACATCTACCTTTTTAGAACTAAATCCATTTATAGTTACATATTGTGTGCGCTCGCTCAAAAAATCCCTGATCCACCCCAACAGTCTTCCGCCCACGCCATAACCCGCTAGCTTCAAAATAAGTTTGGAATGTGAAACAGTATCGAACGCCTTCTGAAAATCTAGGTAAACGGCGTCCACTGGCCTACCTTCCTACAGGGAGCCTATCCAGTCTCCCAAGGTGACTAACAGCTGTGTGACACAAGATCGTCTCCGGGTAAAACCAAATTGGTCTTTAGATAAAATATCATTCTCAATTAAATGATCACACAGTGCATCACGGATAAAACCTTCAAAAAGTTTACAAACGATGGAGGTAAGGCTCACTGGGCGGTAGTTTCCAGCACTACTGTTATCGCCCTTTTTAAATATTGGTGTAACTTGAGCTACTTTCCAGCTAGTAGGTAATTTGCCTACTAGTACAGATTTATTAAATAAAAATGTTAGAGGCCACGCCAACTGGCTAGACAACTCCCTGAGGACTCTAGGATGTATTTCGTCAGGTCCAGGTGATTTATCTATTTTTAAGGACTGTGGTGCTTTCAGCATTTGCTCCTGACCAATTGTGACTGAGTTAATCACTGAATTATAACTTGCTTTAAAATTTGGCAAACTATTTGCTGGGTCTGTTATAAAAACACTACCAAAAAACTCATTTAAGACTATTGCCTTATCCATATCTGTTTCAGTATAAGTCCCATCTTTTTGCCTTAATTTTGAAATTTGTTCTCTAGGTTTAGTCTTGTCAGATACATATTTAAAAAATACTTTAGGATTATTTTTGGCTTCCTGAGCCAAAAGAGATTCTCTTTCCTTTACATGCTTTCTGGTAGCTTGTCTAACCTGGTTTCGGGCCCTGGCATAGAAGTCCCAATTTTCCTTGGTCGGGTATTTTTTATAGGTTTTGAACGCTTTCCTTTTCTTTCTTATCTTATCAAGGATAGATGCTGGAAGAGGGTCCTTTCTGCGGGTACCCATTTGGGATACCTTAATTTTTGGTATAAATTTGTCACAAGCTTCCACAATTATCCGACTCACAATCTCCCAACACTCATCCACAGTACATTCGTCCTTTAAAGTGCTGGACCAGTTGACAAATCCCACAAACTCTCTCATGCTGTCATATTTTCCCTTATTGACTAAATATTTAGTAGTAGCAGTAGTAAATCTTTTCTTTTTTACAAAATGTAAGTTAAAACATAAAACTGAATGATGGCTCTTTCCCAAAGGTGGTAAGTAGTCAATATCTGACACAAGGTTATCTTGGTTTGTTAAAATAAGGTCCAGTATATTAGGCTGCTGTAAGACTCTGTGGTGTGTTGGTTCTTTGACTTTCTGGAACAAGTAATTTTGATGGACTGTCTCTAAGAACTTAGTAGATGAATGCTTCTTCTTCGATCGCTCAGTTTCCTGTCAATTATGAGCACAGATTATGCTTCTTCTTCGATAGCTCAGTTTCCTGTCAATTATGAGCACAGATACGTCATGCTGCCAATATGCGCCTAAGAAATAGTTAGGCCCAGCAGGTCCGACTTCGGCTGGGGGAAAATCTTTTTAAAAGTGTTTCTTGAAAAGAGACAGGAGAATGGACCGGTAAGGCAGAAACATAGTAGATGACAGCAAGGAAAGGGAAAAGGCAGAGTCAAAGAGTGACAGATTAGAGTAAGTTACAAACAAAGAACTTCCAGAAGGTGAATTTGTTCTGTTCTAGTTTTTCTCCTTTCAAACATTGCGTTATTATGTTTTGTTCTTTGCATTGAAAATGAGGCTTCCCCCATGTTATTAGAACTTTATGTTGATGATATTAAATGGTCAAAGCGTCTCTCTCTCTCTCTCTCTCTCTCTCTCTCTCTCTCTCTCTCTCTCTCTCTCTCTCTCTCTCTCTCTCTCTCTCTCTCTCTCTCTCTCTCTCTCTCTCTCTCTCTCTCTCTCTCTCTCTCTCTCTCTCTCTCTCTCTCTCTCTCTCTCTCTGTGGATGATAGCTTTATTGTACCTCCGTCTTCGTGTATTTTATGTGTCCCTTTTCTGTGTAATGTGTACTCTATTGTTATGGGCCTGAGGCCTAACAATTAAACAATTTTTGACTTTGACTCTCTCTCTCTCTCTCTCTCTCTTTCCGCATTACTTACCCTATATATATATTTATTTATTTTTTTGTTCGACAGACTGTGAAACACCATGGCCCAAGAAGGAATGCCCCTCTCGGGTACCGCAACCGGCCAGAAGAGAACCAAGTCCCCGTCACCTTCTGAGCACTGGCTTGTGATGATGCTCCCGGTCAAAAACCTGGCCAAGCAGTTTGCACAGATGTCTGACAAACAGGACGAAAACGGCGAGGACATGGGAGCTGAATTTCTCCGAGCGAACCCCAGACTTCCACAGGATCAGAGTCCATCCGGTAAGAACAGGCGTCGGCGCTCATATCAAGCACGGATTATGCTGGATTCGGAGGACGAGGATGAACTCCGCAGGAATCTGTATCCCCTGGAACCAGCACGCCACATACTAGAATGGGGGGGGGGGGGGGGCGATTTTTAAAAATGTGTTTTAATGGTGTTTAGATGCAATTCCAGGTGTTGGCTAGTGTGGTAACATCTTGCTCATGTCTGACGGGCTTGTGCATTTCTAGTTGAAACTGTGAAAATGGGCGGAGGCCTGCGATCAATAAAACAATTTCATTTCAAATTAATTATATCTATCTCTCATGAGCATTGTGCTTTTATTTTGCTTCTTTTTGTGGACACAGATTAAAACACCATGTCACCAACGAAACCCGCCACACCCACCGCACCCAAAAAGAAAAAGGAGCGGAGTGCTGACCCGTGCCCCTCACAAAAAAGACCGCATCGTAGCTGGCGGGGAGTCCGACTCAAAAGAAATCTGTTGAACATTTTTGAAAAAAATGCCCCCAAGACAAGACTAACCAGTGACAAGTGTTGAGGTTGTATTACGCAAGATGATGAAGTGTTAATCATATAGGTATAGCTTAAGTAATATATAATTCGAATGCAGACCCGCTATCTGAACTTAATATTGGGTGTGTTGAAAAATAAGTGTGTGTGAGGGTGTGATTGTGCATGCCATTCTTGGTGATGAATGAAAAATGGTGTTTTACGTCCTCTCGGTCATAGACACATATGGGACATTTGTAAATACAAAGATGGTGGGAACAATACTGGCTGCAATGCCCGGAGGCAGTGCAACACCAGTAAAGTCCCGAGTTTTTAACAATATAGATATGTACTATATGAAGTTTATATATGCCATTCTTGGTTGTTGTCGGTTTTTTTAAAAATGTGTGATACTTGTGTATATATTATAAATTGATGTATTTGTTTATTGATTTGTTGTGAAGTTTAATGTGGTGACAGCCCTGTCATGGCCGTGGTCGCCGTCGGGGCTGTAATTCCTAATCATAATCTTAATCTTAAATGGTTCATCTATTTTAAGTTAAGGAAATATTAGTAGATTTTATTGAGTGTACATTTTCAAGTTCTTCATAATAATTATAATCAAATTATCTCCCTCTTTTAATTCTGTGATGATGTTATATGCATCTTATTGTCTTAATTGTGGCGTTTTCAATTGATGCAGTCTGAATGTTATTGTTTATCGAGCCTGTGATTGCACACTTTAATGTCCACAAGGATTAATAAAGTTGTTTTTAATTGAATTTGAATTTGAACATAACATACATTTCTTTCTTTTTTTGGGTGGTGATTTTTCTAAAATGTGACATTTCTTTTCTGGTTTTTCTGTTTTGTTCACTTTGTTTGTTAGTTTGTGAATAATGTTTCTAAATATTGAAATAATATTTTCTAATTGGTGAGAACACACCTTCCGTCATTTGAATCCTATGTAATGTATTGTGTACGGGTACGTTATAAGCTATATGCTTGTTGTTACCCAGTTACCTCGTTATTGTTTATAATTTGACATTGTTGAATAAAAAAAACCGTTTAAGCCAATAACATACAATAACATTCCAACAACCCAACGGATGAACAGTTTCCTAGTTTTCGTATGATCTGTGCTCTGTTGTTTTATTTCTTCTCAGGCCTTGAGCCTTTCTTCCGGCAAAAGTGATCTCGAACCTCCCCGGTTCCGTGGCATAATAATCAAAGTGTTGATTGTGGCCACGTACAGTCAAGAAGAAGAAGAAGATAATGTGTGTGTGTGTGTGTGTGTGTGTGTGTGTGTGTGTGTGTGTGTGTGTGTGTGTGTGTGTGTGTGTGTGAGAGAGAGAGAGAGAGAGAGAGAGAGAGAGAGAGAGAGAGAGAGAGAGAGAATGTATCTGCGTGTTTGTGTGTTTAATGCTATTGTTGTCAGTGTGTGTCAAGTCAAAATCAAAAATACTTTATTATCACGTTAGGTGAAATTAAAGTGTGTGTGTGTGTGTGTGTGTGCCCAAATGATGTTTTCTTTACAAAAATAATGGCCCGCTACTCAAATTAGAATTGAGATAGCCCCTGTGGGCCATCCTTCACATGGCATGGGTGTTCTCGACCAAGCTGTGCCCACCCCTTTTTCTTACCTTTCCTATTTTTCTGCCTACCATGTCTTTTACTATCTCTTTCCTCCCCATGAAGTCTCCAGACAACATCTGCAGTTTTCCGTTTTGTTTGATTTCTGTCTCCCCGGATCTTCAATCTGTTCTTTCATCTTTCCTTACAAATCTATCTTTTAAATGTTCCTTTTTTCTCTGATCTATCAGACAATTTATGACATGACAGTTTTTTGTTTTGTTTTTTATATTAATAATAATAATAATAATTTAATTCATTTTAAAAAGTGACGCCTGTCCCTCGCGAGGCTCCAGGCGCCATTACAAAGATAAAAACCAACAGGTTTAAGAAAGAAGAGAAAGGAGACATACAAGATTAAAACATAAAAAAAAGAACTTTGACATCGTAAGAACAAGATATCATTAGAAAACATTAAAATTAATACATGCGGGGAACATATACCCCCAGCCCCTCCACTCTCTCACCACCCCCTTCCCCTCCCCCCTCCCTCACCCCGCGCTGTCTCCCCCCCTAAAAAACAACAACAGCAAAACACACCCTCCATTCTCTCTCGCGCCTTCTCACTCACACACACACACACGCACGCACTCACCTACACACACGCAATCACACACACACCGTTTGGAATAAGACATATCAGCAGGTTGACGGTTGATACACGTCAGATTAATCATGGTTAAAATAGGTATGGAATAAGAAGGTCTTCATGCCTGATTTAAAAGCGTTAAACGTTTGTGCATTACGAAGGGCTAAAGGTAACGAATTAAAAACAGTAGGGCCAGCAAAAGAAAAAGAACGCTTGCCATATGTCTCCAGGCGAACTCGCGGGATGGCCAAATGACCAGCGTCTGAGGAACGGAGAGATCTCGATGGTGTGTATGGCACAACTAAGTCTGAAGGATAGGAGGGAGCAAGATCGTGGAGGCATCGAAAACAGAGGGTGGCAATTTTGTATTCGATACGGGCTCGAACGGGAAGCCAGTGCAGCTCCCTCAAGAGAGGCTTTGCATGGTCGAATTTGCGTTTTCTGAGGACTATGCGTGCAGCATGATTCTGAGCTCTCTGCAGTTTGTCGAGAAGCGTGTTTGGGAGACCAAAAAACAAAGAATTGCAATAGTCCAGTCTGGACAAAACAAATGCTGACATGAGCTTTTTGGCCGCATCAATGGTAAGAAAAGGACGGATATGACCGATTCTGCGGAGCTCAAGATAGATGGTCCTGCACAGTAGCTTTATATGGTTCTCCATTGAGAGTACACGATCCAGATGTACCCCAAGATTCCTAACGGACTCGGCAAAACAGATGTCTTCACCAGACACAACAAGAGAACTGCTGTTGGAGACTGCTTTGAGCTGCCTGGACGTTCCAACTGGGATGACCTCGGTCTTCCCATCATTCATTTTCAGCTTGTTCACAGTCATCCATTGTTTGACAGATTCTATTGTCTGCTGAAGAGTGACAACAAGCTGGGGAAACTGACAGGGTTGTGCCGACTGATGCAGCTGTGCATCGTCAGCGAACATGTGATGCATAACATCAAACTGCCTGATCCACTGACTGAGAGGTTGAATGTACATTGTAAATAGCACAGGTCCTAACACAGAACCCTGAGGTACTCCATATTTCAGAGAAACAGATTTTGAAACTTGATTGTTCACTGGTGTCCACACGTGAGACCTTGCGCACTTGAGTGGGCACCTGTTGTCCATTCGGCAGTGCATATTTTCTTTTATGGCAATTTTTATATATTTTGCTTTTACTAGTATGTGTTTGATATCCTTTTTTATTTAAAAACCCCCCACCTGAATCCGATAAATAGAGTAGAGTGACTCAACGTTTCCAGCACTGTGCTATAGGGTGCAATGATGGAGGTGTTATGTTATGAATTGTACTGTATGTTTTGCTGCTAACAGGTTGTTGAACGTTGGTAAAGATCTGTGTACACGTTAACACTATTCACAAGATATTTCTATTTCCCCATGGCAACACAGTGAGCTGTAAGTCATATTAAGAGTGGGCTATCACTGTGTTGCCATGGGGAAATGGAAATATCTCGTGAATAAGGTTAACGTGTAGGGGAAGACGGGGTAAAAAGCGCATGGGCGGGTAAGAAGCCCACCCCAATTATTTCATGAAATAAAGAAAAATGTCAGTCAAATTTGCCCATGAGACGAATGCTAGACATTAACGCTCGTCTCATGGGCAAAATGAGACTGAAATTTGCTTAATTTCATGAGATAATTGAGGTGGGCTTCTTACCCGCCCATGCGCATTTTACCCCGTCTTCCCCTACACAGACCTTTAGATACATTGATGAGCGTTTTGTAATAAGTGGTCGAACTTTACGCTGTTACAGTCCTGAGATGACCATAGCTGTTGACGGGACAATAATGACAATAATAAAAATAATACAATTGAGATATTGTTTTCAAGTTGGGGCCAATAGTGATTGATGTAGTGTTGCTAAAACAGATTTGGTTGTCATGTGACACATCATGTGATTGCGTTATTGTGCGAGACTTGTGGAGACTTCCGGTTCCTTGTCTATTCTCAAAGATGATAGGCTACCATGTGCTCCCTTTCAACCTCTGGGACTCCCCCCGCCCCCCCCCCCCCCCCCCCATGGGGATACCGGGGGATCTTTTTTGTATAAATAGTTCCCCCACCTTCTGGAAGTTCTGTGCTTGTAACTTCTTCAAATCTGTCGCTCTCTTTGACTCTGCCTTTTCCCTTTGCTCACTGTCATCTAATATCTTTCTGCCTTACCGGTCCATTCTCCTGCCTTTTTTCACGAAACACTTTCAAAAACATTTCCTCCAGCCGAAGTCGGACTTGCTGGGCCTAACTATTTCTTAGTTAGGCGCATAACGGCAGCACGGCGCATCTGCGCTCATAATTGACAGGAAACTGAGTGATCGAAGAAGAAGAAGAACCTCTGGGGTGGTCTGACGTCTGTACGAGTGTGGGGCGAGAGTATTACATATGGCGACGAGGATGGGATTTTAAAGGATTTTGTACAGTCAAGGAAGATCATCGTGCATCTTATTCTTTTGTGAAAGATTACGACTTGAACTTGGAGGCATTAAGGTTTTGCACTGATAATACATGTAGTATGCAACCCAAAACTAATGATTATAGTTAGCCTTTGAGGCACTTCTCCAGCACCAGCTGTGTTCAAGTACTTTTTTGTTTCCTTTTCTTCTTCTTTTTTATAGACATTTTGTTAGATATCAACAGCAAGACTACATTTAATTTCTATTAACATGGAGTTTGATGGACTTCGATTAGGCCGTAACCAGTGCAGCCCCCACCCTTTCCCCTTAAAAAAAAAGAACAAAATGCCGAGCGGCACCTAAATGTCATCGTGGGCTATGCGTAGCAGAGTGGAAGCAGCATGATGTGTACTTAGCCCTTTCACCGCCAGACATATTTCAGCCAAAAATGTCCATTACATTTAACCTGGGTAGAGAACAAAATCCATCTGCAGTATTGAGGGATTCTTTTGTGACATATCTAAAATAAGGTCTATTCTTACTTCCCAAAACTAAGACAATATGGTCTTTGGATAATAGACCCCAATTTGATGCCTTTTGGTGACATAGGTGTTAAATCATTGTGGTGCTAAAATGCGACTTTGGCGGTGAAAGGTTTAAGGTTCAAAACATGTTCAATAGGGGTATGAACAGTAATGGCATTAGTCCATTATTTCATGCCCAGATTGCACTATTTTGCTTCTAGGTTTAAGCATTTTCCGAGGGAGCATGCCCCCCGACCCCCCTAGGGGTGTTGGTGCTTCGCACCTTCGATGCCCCCACCCCTTAAAAACTTAGGTCTGGTCCTGCAGCACCAAAGCCAAAGCTGGTTAATGCTTTCAGGACTGCCTGTTTCTGGATGACTATTTATGTGACTATCGTTAACACGATAACGTTTGAATGGGGGGACCTAGGGGGCTCAAATTGTGCATATCGTTAGGTAGGGGAAGACGGGGTAAAAAGCGCATGGGCGGGTAAGAAGCCCACCCCAATTATCTCATGAAATAAAGAAAATTTCAGTCAAATTTGCCCATGACACGAATTCTAGACATTAACGCTCGTCTCATGGGCAAAATGAGACTGAAATTTGCTTCATTTCATGAGATAATTGGGGTTCTTACCCGCCCATGCGCTTTTTACCCCGTCTTCCCCTAGTTAAGGTATCTAGGCCAAGTTTGACGATGAAGGTTAATGGTCACAGGTCAAGGTCACTGGAGCCGCGTTTTGCATATCTTGTTTTTGGAACCGGCTACCAATTGCACATTGTTACTTCCCTTCCCTTACCAACGCATATAACACCATAGTGCATCCTCATTTAGATTATTGTTCATCACTCTGGAACCCCCACACATCTCTCTCTGTTTCTCTCTCTGTCTCTCTCTCCCTGTCTCTCTCTCTCTGTATCTCTTTCTGTTTCTGTCTCTCACTGTCTGTCTCTCTCTCTGTCTCTCTCTCCCTGTCTCTGTCTCTGTGTATCTCCTTCTCTTTCTGTGTGTGTGTGTGTCTCTCTCTGTCTGTGTGTGTCTCTCTCGCTCTGTATCTCTCTCTCTCTCTCTCTCTCTCTCTCTCTCTCTCTCTCTCTCTCTCTCTCTCTCTCTCTCTCTCTCTCTCTCTCTCGTTTTTTTGCGTTTTTTTTCCCCAGGTGTCTTTTTAAAAATGTTTGACAGCCAAATACAACCCATATTAACTTATGGATCTGAAATCTGGGGTTTAACAGCCAATCAAGAGCTTATAGAAAGAGTCCATCTTTCAGCCCTTAAACGCTTTTTAGGTGCGAGCCCAAAATCTCCAAGACATCTTATTTATGGCGAGACTGGTAGGTACCCTCTTTTTGTTAATACATACACTAGGTGCGTCAAATTTTGGCTGCGGCTCGTTACTATGGATAATTATAGGTTTCCACGGAAAGCATACAATATGTTATTACATCTGCAAAGACAAAACTATGTCACATGGGCTTGCCGTGTTCGGAATGTATTGTATCAGTATGGGTTCGGGGTGGTATGGGAAGCACAAGGGGTGGGGAATAGGCAATTGTTTCTTAAAGAATTCAAGCAAAGGCTTGTGGACTGTTTTAAGCAGGATTGGTCATCTGCATTGCAAAGTCATGATTTCTTTCAAGGGTATTGTATACTTAATCCAACAATTTCAATGAAGCCGTATTTACACACTTTAAAACATTTCTTTGTTCGTAAAGATATTGCTAGATTTCGAATGGGAATGTCTGCAATTAACTGTAATTTCTTACAATATAAGGCACGTTTAGACAAAAGTAAAGATCATTGTCCTTTTTGTTGTACAACTCTTGAGACTGAAATTCACTTTCTATTGATATGTCCTAAATATAATGATTTAAGAAGAGAACTAATTCCAGCAAAATATTATAAACATCCTTCATCTTTCAGACTCACATTGATTTTATGTAATCAAAACCCTAGCATTATTATTAAGACGTCATTATTTATTCACAAAGCTCTTGCCTTGCGAAAAGAATATATACATGCATGATGAATGTTTGTATCTATGTTTTGTTTGCATATAATACGTGTTTTATGGTGTGTCTTTATTCTTTTTTATGCGTTGTTGCTCATATATGCAATACTTTTTGTGTGAACTCCATTGTTATGGGCCAGAGGCCTAACAATTAAAATATTTTTGACTTGACTTTGACTTTGACTCTCTCTCTCGTTTTATCTCCTTGTCTGTCTCTGTCGCTCACTGTCTCTCTGTCTGTCTCTGTCTCTGTCTCCCTCTGAACCAGACAGACATACAGACAGGCAGACAGATAGACGGACACAGCCAAGCTAAACCTGAAAAAGCAGGCGATGATGAAAATGATGTTTTACGTCCTCTCTCTCATAGACACTCTGGGGCATTTGTAAATACAAAGATTGTGGGAACAATACTGGCTCAATGCCTCGGAGGCTCTGCAACACCAGTAAAGTCCCTCTCTGTTTAACAATATAGATAGGTGAAGCGGTAACTCTCTCCTCTCTTAAACTCTCATCGGCTATGGTACCGCCACAATGAAAAAGCTCTCTCTCAGCTGTATGGGAATCAAATTTGGAACCCATATCTCAAAAGACAGTCTGTGTCAATCGAAAGATGCCAGAGGAGAGCTACCAAACTGATAAAATCTCTTAAAAATAAGGACTATGGTGCGCTCCTGGATTTGCCATCCTTAAAATACAGGAGGCTGCGAGGAGACCTGACACACACACACACACACACACACACACACACACACACACACACACACACACACACACACACACACACACACACACACACACACACACACAGCGCACGCACTCATAGACATATGTTCGTACGCACAGCGCGCACCCACTTTGAAACACTTTCCCCCTCCGAAATCGAATGTGTCGGCTGTACGCAGCGGGGAGACCAGAGAAAACTGAAAACCAGACACATACGTGCCTTACCCATTATGGCCAAACCTCCTGGGAACGCAGAAGAAAGAAGAAATACACAACACTCACTCATTCCACTCTTGACCATCCTGGTCGTCGTTGGGTACCATGCTGTCCATAATGGGGGTTGGGGGTGGGGGGTGGGGTGGGGGGTGGGGTGGTCAGCCTCCACCACAGGGTCATTCTCATCTCTAACTGGCGCAGGATTAAAGAAGCAAACAAACAAACAAACACTAGCACTGTTTTTTTTATTGTTGTGAAATGGTAATCATAGCAACAAGGAAGAGTTAGGCCGGGTTCATATTAGACGCGTAAGTAAGTTCCGTACGGAAAACCCTAAATAAGTGGAAGAAAGAAGGATACAAGTTTACGCATTATTTTATAGGGGAAATTCGGACACGCGCGCAAATCTTTTCCCTTCTTTGCTTCACTTATTGTGCACGGGTTTCCGCACGTAATATCCGCGTATGTGTGTACACGGCCTTATAGGAAATGAGGCGAATGTGTGTACATGCAGTAACTACTAAAGGGAAATAACCACTGTCGTGCTCTTAGCATTCCTGAAAATTTATTTCCCGTAAACTAGTCACTTGTAGCTTCGCCAAAAATATATATTGTTTTTTTCCCTTCTATCTGTACATTATTATTTAATCTAAAGAAAAATAGTAAAGACGGGTCAAGGTAACCAAGTTAACTCAGGTTCTTTTTTTCTGTAATAATTATTTTTGATTTCTCATCTGATTACAAAACCGAGAAACTCAAATAGGCCTATTAGATGAGCTAGCTGGGAACAATGTTTTTCAACAAATAAAACATTTATGACGAAGATAGGGTTCGGGAAAAAAAGCAACCGAAAGGTGGCAGAGTGGTTAAGCCGTTCACCTGCCAATTGCAATGCGTGACTGCAGCGTGAGTGACCCGGGTTCGAATCCCGGCCTCGCCCTTTCTTTCTAGTTCGACAGGAAAATCCAACTGAACTTCGAGTCATTCGGATGGGGACTTAAAGCTAGTCTGACCCGTGCGCTTACGCAGGTAAATATCCCGCGGCAGTTGAAAGTCGGTAAGAGCAGGGAGAAATCCCGCTGCCTGGTATGGCCAAATTGACAGCTAGGTTTGTTAAGTCTGCCCCCCCCCTCTCACCCTGCCCCCCAAAAAATACAAATTTGAAAAATTGGGTAGGCGCTGCGCTTGCGGCGATGCACTCTCCGGGGGAGAGCAGCCCGAATTTCACAGAGATAAGTCTCTGTGACTTGAATAGACCAATGCCATTACCAATTTAAAAAATATTATATCAATGTCTTCCAATCCGTTTCCTTCAGTTCTGCCTCCCTTAGAATTTAATTAATTAATTAATTAAAAATGCCAGAATTTGACTTTCTCCACAGCATATTTAAGACCCCTCCCTCAAATTTTCGTAGTGAATAGTTTCACGGAGAAGCAACATTACTTTGAGATTGTGGATCGTAAAATTGAAGGGTTGGGGTTGGGGGAGTGGTGGGTAAATAAATGGATAATAAAGATAAATGAAGGCTATAAGGCTACACGCGCGCGCACGCACGCACGTACGCACGCACGCACGCACGCACGTACGCACGCACATACACACACACACACATACACACACACACACACGCGCACGCGCACGCACGCACACGCACACACACAAACACACACACACACACACACACACACAAACACACACACACACACACGCACACACACACACACACACACACACACACACACACACACACACACACACGTGTGCCCCTTTTTTTCTTTTGTGGCACATTATTTGATGTTAATATTGCTTTGCTTTTCGTAAGCTTTCCGCTCTTTACTGTAAATATTTATCTGTTGTGTGTTTCTCTTTTTGTTTTCTTTTCTTTTAATATGGTTTGCGTTTTGTGCGTGAGTGATTGGCATTTTGTTTTTGCTAGATGGCTTGATTTACCCCACAAAAACCAACAACTTAGAAAGCATGTATGCTTGCTTTATTGAATGTCCATCTTTAAATAAGATTTTAACTTTGACGTTGACTTTTGACTTCGAAGCGTATTTTTGGAGCACCATCACCATTCTAAAGATGCCACAATTTCGCCACCAAATGCCACTCCTCACCACATCTCACACCCCCCCCCCCCCCCCCAACCCCCCCCCCTACTACCACTCCGAATGCACAATTGTGGTCTTCGATTCTCACGCTTCTCGGTCACTTTCTCGTCAAATTCTCAAATATCCGTATCTGACGACTCTCTCTTCCTGTCAAATCATTAATTTAACACCAACTTGACCACACTCCGATCCCGCCCTTGTTACCTACCTTCCCCCCCCCCCCCTCCCCCCTCGCCTCCCCCCCTTCAACCCTTTCGTTTCCAATATCTGACAAGTCTTCTATTCGTATCCTTCATTGGGCATACGCACATTTCACTGCAGCTATAGAAACAGATAAGCAATCCACAATCTTCATCATATACATTTACTGTATTGCTAAAAATACGGGACTTTCCTGGTGTTGCACTGCCTCCGGGCATTGCCTCCAGGATCGTTCCCACCATCTTATGTTCCATATGTGTCTGTTCCAGTCCGGCGGACGTTAAGCAGATTTTTATTCTAACAGGTATGTGGTTTTTTAAGCACAAGAGTTTTATTACGTATCTGTATTGCTATAAAAAAAGTCGTGACTTTCCTGGTGTTGCACTGCCTCCGGGTATTGCCTCCAGGATCGTTCCCACTATCGTTATATCTACTAATGTCCCGTAGGTGTCTGTTCCAGACCGGAGGACGGTAAACAGAATTCCATTGTAATCTTCCCTTACATATTCCGCCACCGCCCATCCAGGCAAAGACCAAGTCCTCTCGCGGACATTTTGTCCTTATGTGCACATTAGTCTAAAATGACCCTGTTTCTGCTTTTTGGGGGGTATTTATTGCAAGTATTTATTTCATTACTCGCCATGTTACATTACCACACAATTTGAAGCCATTCTACCCACTGGTTCATGAGATACGACTCCGACATGAAAGAAGGACATTTCGGTTTTGCGAGTCTTCCTTGGCGGAGGTTTGCACTGGCGGATCACAATTCAGGATCTGAATAGGTTGTGACATGTTGATCAATAATGTATATGGCTATGGGAGACCCTAGGCTTATTGTAGACCATGGTATCCGCGAGAGGACAAATACTCGCGAAAGGACTTAACAGACGTAACATGCATGCATAGCTGCGCCAGCTAACTACTACACCCGCCATCTTACTAACAACGCCAGCAAGCCTCGCAAAAAAGAAACGCAGTGCTTGTAAACGTAAACCTGAACCTGTCTCGCGCTGCCAGAGAGAGAGAGAGAGAGAGAGAGAGAGAGAGAGAGAGAGAGAGAGAGAGAGGGAGAGAGGGAGAGAGAGGGAGAGAGGGGGGGAGAGACGGAGAGAGAGAGAGAGAGAGAGAGAGAGAGAGAGAGAGAGAGAGAGGGGAAGAGAAACACGAGAGGTTTTCAGAGAGAGAGAGAGAGAGAGAGAGAGGAGAGAGAGAGAGACTTTGAGGAGAGAGAGAGGGAGAGAGAGGACCGAGAGAGGCCCGAGAGAGAGAGAGAGAGAGAGGAGAGAGAGAGAGAGAGAGAGAGAGAGAGAGAGAGAGAGAGAGAGAGAGCGCTCGCGTGACCAAACACGTTCGATTTTTTGTCACCTTCTGGCAAAACTGGTGTGTGTCCATTCAGTAGGCAGCTAGTTTTTTGAAGTTTGTGAAAATTGCTTGGAATTTCAAGAATGGTTTCTTTGAAAATAAGTGTGTAGGTTCATTTTGAAATTACGACAGAGAATGATGCTGATCATTTCGTTTTTAAGCTCAAATCTGGTAGAAAGGGAAAATTGCTTGGAATTTCTAGAATGGTTTCTTTGAAAATAAGCGTGTAGGTTCGTTTTGAAATTACGACACAGAATGATGCTGATCATTTCTTTAAAAAAAAAAGAAAGAAGCTACAATCTGGTAGAAATATCGTTATTTATGATAACTAATATGTGACGGACGCCCAGCAAGTGAAGCACAGCTGTTTCGGGAGGAACATTTAGTTTATCTATATTTTCAGAAGTTGTTTCAAGCCAACTTTAGCTTACCATAAGTTGCTTTTCATAAATTACAATCACGAATATGTTGTAGTATGTGACTACATTACTTATATTCAGTGGATATTGCTAGATATTCACTCATGGGCAATTTTATTTATGTTTGTGTATTATTCAAGAACATTTTCTACTAAATATGTTGTATGATACTGCTCAACAAAAATAAGTTTTTACCATAAATCTGATGGAAGAAATATATTAAAAATACAATGAAGAACATACAGCCAAAATATTTTTACAAGCAAAAGCTTGGTTCAGTTTTTATCTAAGATTTCTAGATTCAGTCTTTTAACTAAATAGCTTGGTTTTGTATGGGGTGGAACAGCTGTGATAACGTGTTTCTTGCAAAAACTAATCCGTCAGTGTGCCCCTTTAAGTGTAATCAAATGATATTTTCCAGAAGGTACTACCAGTCTTCTTTATTCGTGTTCTGATAGTGCCTTCTGCTGTGTACCCCTCGGACTATGCTCAACAATGCTAAATTAAGCGCTTGATACACCCCCCTCCCCCCAATCCAAAATGAAATGAACTTATTATTGTGTTAAAAGGGTGGACCCTGACGGATTGAGAGTTTTTGCAAGAAACACGTCGAGATCACCAGGAAAAACACCCTTTACAGAGATCGCAACACCCACTTTGCTCTGGTTTCCTGGAAATCAAACCGTCAAATCGGCGATTCCTCCCTTGGTGGAGGTGCTGGAAGTCAAAATTCTTTCACCCAAAGAGAAGGCTGAGTGCCATCTCTTTTCTAATGGCCGCCAAATCGTTTGCACGAAATTTTTTGACAATACAAGCCTTTTTTTCTTTTCTTTTTAAATTTTAATACAGTTTATCTAAAGGAGTTTCGCTCACAAAACAAAGGAAATGCACTAGCGACCAAAAGTTAAGGCCCAGAAAGGCAATCATCTCTCACGAAAACTCACGAACTCAATAAAACGCACCCAGCTCATACACAAAACTGAATTTATTCTTTTAACATTAAGTTCATTCCAAAAAAATCATTAATCAGAACGAGTTCAGTCAACAAAATGCCCCTTTCAACAACTTCCCCCTCCTCTTGAAAAGTCACACTCAGAATCAATGCACTTTGGAACAGTCAGTACACATTACTGACATTTGTTTTGCGCGGACGCCTTTCCTCTCATGGTGACACACCACCACGCAAAATTTGAAGCGATTCGGTTAAGCGTTTCGGGAGATATCCTTGGGACAGACAGAAAAACACACACACAAAAACCCACATTACTGACTGTTCCAAAGTGCATTGATTCTGAATATGTGACTTTTCAAGAGGAGGTGTGTGTGTGTGTGTGTGTGTGTGCGTGTGCGTGTGACGTGTGTGTGTGTGTGTGTGAGAGAGAGAGAGTGTGGGTGAGAGAGAGAGAGAGAGAAAGAGGAGAGAGAGACGAGAGAGAGAACTCCAGAGAGAGAGAGAGAGAGAGAGAGAAAGATCATTTGTCTACGTGTTGTTGTGTGTGTGTGTCATAATGCTATTGTTGTCAGTCAGTGTGTGTGTGTGTGTGTGTGTGTGTGTGTGTGTGTGTGTGTGTGTGTGGTGTGGTGTGTGTGTGTGTGTGTGTGTGTGATTAGGCCTACACTACAGCAACGAACATTTGGAAGCATTTTCTCCTGAAAAAAAATCGAAAGAGTGATGGAGTGATTGTAGAAAGTATTGCTTTGTGCTTGCAATGTGGCAGTGCGATCAATCGGGGTGGTGGAACAACAAACATGACTAATCACCAAGAGAACTGTGAATGGAACAACAATAAAACAATGTCTTTTGAAGTTTATTTAATTTCATTTCTATAAATTCTTATGCTAAGAAGATGAGCAAATATGTTCGAGAAGATTTTGATCTGCACACACACACACACACACACACACACACAGCGTTTTCTTATCAATAAACGGACATGAACTTGCTATGATATTTTCACTGTATTTTATTCATACATAAATGTGTATATACTCTCTCTCTACCCCTCTCTTCTCCTCTCTCTCTCTCCTCTCTCTCTCTCTTCTCTCCCGTCTCTCTCTCTCCCTCTCTCTCTCTCTCTCTCTCTTTTTCTCTCTCTCCTTTCTCTCTCTCTCTCTCTCTTTTCTTCCCCTCCCCCCCCATCCCCTCGTCTCTCTCTATGTACTGACCTCTTAAATCCAAACGATGTACGGCTTTGTCTAAAATTTGATTTGTTTTGCGTTTTTTTTTTTTTGTGAGCGGGTTTATTTTTGGAGGGAGGGGGGGGGTCGGTCATTGTTATAACTGAGGATTGGGAGTAGCTTTCATAAACTGCTTAATGTACATTCAGTAGTTATTGTTCGATTAAAATGAATGCCCTTACTGAAGATATTGTCTAAAAGTAGAACATGTCATTACTGATGTAAGAGAGAGAGAGAGAGAGAGAGAGAAATGTCCTTTAACTTGATGACAGAGAGAGAGAGAGAGAAGAGAGAGAGAGAGAGAGAGAGAGAAGCGAGAGAGAGAGAGAGAGATAATGTAATATTGAAGACCATCTGAAACTAGAAGTTTTGAACCCCCGATCTAGTTTATCCTTTCGCTATCCGTCCCCAGATGTATCAAGCCCCATTCTATCCACATCAATGTCCCGTATTGTCGTTCCTTTTTTTTTAATGCAAGTATATACTTCCATAACTTTCCATCGCAATTTGTATGTGCGCACACAGTTCATCATATAGGCCAACAAGGCTTATGTGTTCAAGCTCGCGTACGTGTAGGCCCCCATATATGAAAATGTGTGCACGTGTGTCTGTTTATACGCCAGTTAAATGCGTGTGATGTGTATGTGTGGCTGTGTAAACGCGCGCGCACGCATGTGTATGCATATGTGAGTGTGCGCGAGCGTGAGTACACGTGTGACCGTGTGATTGTGTGTGTGCGCTCGCCAGCCGCATATCTATTTGTAAACACATGTTTGTGTGTGAATTTCTCCCCTCATGTCCGTCCTTTGATAGAGGGTTAAAGGGGTTCTGGAGAGAAAAAAAAGTTGTTTCTTTTTCATTAAAAAATATTGTCAACTCGGGTGGTCCTAATTTAAACACCACCCCTCCATCACCACTGTCCCCCTCCATCCACCCCCCACCCCGGACACACCGCGCGCGCGTGCGCGTGCGCGTGCGTGTCTGTGAGAGAGTAACCGTACGTGTAGAGCCGTCTACCAATCAACTGGCCACTCCGACTCACAGGCGACACGGGTACTTGGTCACCGCTTCCTTGACCAGCTGGGTTAAACGCTTAGACGTGGCTGTGCACACTCTTTGACTTGGGTATTCGTTTCTCTGACCTTTGAAGAAGAAGGAGGTAAGTTGTCCGTTTCATTTTTCACCTGAGATCTTGTCCTTTTTTTCTGCTTTGATTTGTTTCCCAAATAGTTTTATTTTTGCTGTTTCTGTTGCTCGTTACGCGTTGTGTTTTGTTCTGTGAGTGCAAGCCAAATGGCGAAGCTAAGTGGCCACGGTGTTCTCGTGAATCGTTTGTACATTGTTTATCTGATATCATTAGAGGGCCTGATGAAAAGTGAGCAATTCGCTTGACATTTTGCCACGAATGATATGATGGGCGTTTGTGTGTTTTTGTTTAGTCTTGTATATTATATGGCTTAGCTGTTATTGTTGTTGTCGTTGTTAATGCAATCTTTTATCATATTCTATAATGTCCGTCATAGAAAGGTGACAGCCCTGACATGACTTTGGTTATTGTTATTGACGGGGTTATTATTTTAATCATTGTCCGTCATTAGTTGATCTGAATCGGCAAACACAACCGATCAACTGAGTTAGCTCTTCTCAGCTCGTGGAAGTTATTACTGAATACAGTGAATGGGATTTGTAATTGTATAGAACTCGAAATTTGGACTCATGTTCTATGAAGAAGAAAATTTAGTTAGCGTCCTCCGGTTTGGAACAGACACATATGGGACATTAGTAGATATAAAGATGGTGGGAACGATCCTCTCTGTAGCTCATGTCTTCTTCTCTCTCTCTCTACTCTCCCTCTCTCTCTCTCTCTCTCTCTCTCTCTCTCTCTCTCTCTCTCTCTCCTCTCTCTCTCTCTCTTCTCATTCTCTCTCTCTCTCTCTCTTCTCTCTCTCTCTCTTCTTCTTTTCTCTCTCTCTCTCTCTCTCTCTCTCTCACTCTCTCTCTCTCTCTCTCTCTCTCTCTCTCTCTCTCTCTCTCTCTCCTTCTCTCTCTCTCTGTCTGTCTCTCTTCTCCCTCTCTCTCCTCTCCTCTTCTCTCTCTCTGTCTCTCTCTGTATGTGTGTGTGTGTCTCTGTCTCTCTCTTTCTCTCTGTCTCTCTCTTCTCCGCTCTCTCTGTCTCTCTTCTCTCTCTCTCTCTCTCTCTCTCTCTCTCTCTCTCTCTCTCTCTCTCTCTCTGTCTCTCCCCCTTCTTCTTCTCTCTCTGTCTCTCTCTCTGTGTCTCTGTGTGTCTCTCTCCCTCCTTCCTCTCTCTCTCTCTGTCTTCTTCTCTTGTCTCTCTCTCTCTCTCTCTCTCTCTCTCTCTTCTCTCTTCTCTCTCTCTTCTCTCTCTCTCTCTCTGTCTCTGTCTTCTCTATGTCTCTCTCTCTGTGTCTCTCCCCCTCCTTCTCTCTGTCTGTCTCTCTCTGTGTGTCTCTCCCCCTCCTTCTCTCTGTCTGTCTCTCTCTGTGTGTCTCTCTCCCTCCTTCTCTCTATGTGTGTCTCTCTCTATCTCTGTTTCTCTATGTCTCTCTCCCTCCTTCTCTCTCTCTCTTTCTCTCTCTCTCTGTCTCTCTCTATCTCTCTCTCTCTCCTGTCTTCTCCTTCTTCTGTCTCTGTCTCTCTCTCTGTCTCTCTAACGAAGCAAGTAAGATAATTCATAGTGCATTGTCCTAGGTATATACTTTGATTAGTAGTTTTGCGTTGTGCTGCATTTTTTCATGCTCTATTTCAATTATGATGTGTTTGCATGTTGTTGGCTTCTTCCTTCTTTTTCTTATACAAATTTGTTTATGTGAACTTCATCAGTATGGGGCTATGGCCTTGACCTGATTAAACATTCGTATTCGTATTCGTATTCTCTCTCTCTCTGTGTCTCACTCCTACTCTCTCTTTGTCTCTCTCTCTCTGTGTCTCCCTCCTTCTCTCTGTCTGTATATGTGTGTCTCTCTCTGTGCCTCTCCCCCCCCCCTTCTCTCTCTCCCCCCCCTTCTCTCTCTCCCTCTCTCTCTGTCTCTCTCTCTCTCCCTCTTCTCTCTATCTGTCTCTCTCGCTCTGTCTTTCTTTCTGTCTCTCTCTCTATCTCTCTTTCTCTTCTCTCTCTCTCTCCCTCCTTCTGTCTCTCTCTCTCTCTCTCTCTCTCTATCTCTCTCCATCCTCTCTCTCTCTCTCTGTCTCTCTCTCTCTCTCTCTCTCTCTCTCTCCCTCTCTTCTCTCTCTCTCCCTCCTTCTCTCTCTCTCTCCCTCCTTCTTCTCTCTCTCTCTCTCTCTCTTTCTCTCCCTCCTCTCTCTCTCTGTCTCTCTCTGTCTCTCTCTCTCTCTCTCTCTCTCTGTCTCTCTCTCTCTGTCTCTCTCTCTCTCTCTCTCTCTCTCTGTCTCTCTCTCTCTCTCTCTCTCTCTCTCTCTCTCTCTCTCTCCCCTCTCTTCCTCTCTGTCTCTCTCTCTCTCTCTCTCTCTCTCTCTCTCTCTCTCTCTCTCTCTCTCTCTCTCTCTCTCTCTCCTCTCTCTCTCTGTCTTTCTCTGTGTCTCTGTCTCTCTCTCTCTTCCCTCCTCTCTCTCTCTCTCTCTCTCTCTCTCTCTCTCTCTCTCTCTCTCTCTCTCTCTCTCTCTCTCCCCTTCTCTCTTCTCTCTCTCTCTCTCTCTCTCTCTCTCTCTCCTCTCTCTCTCTCTCTCTCTCTCTCTCTCTCGCTTGTGCACAGAGAGCCTTCTCTATTGTAGCTTATCTTTTTTACCCTCAATAAAACATTCGTATTCTCTCTCTCTCTCTCTCTCTCTCTCTCTCTCTCTCTCTCTCTCTCTCTCTCTCTCTCTCTCTATCTCCCTCCTCTCTCTCTCGTCTCGGGTATATCTCTCGCTCTCTCTCTCTTCTCTTCTCTCTCTCTCTCTCTCTCTCTCTCTCTCTCTCTCTCTCTCTCTCTCGCTCTCTCTCTCTCTCTCTCTCTCCCTCTCTCTCTCTCTCTCTCTCTCTCGTGAACAGAGGGCCTCACTTGAAAGCGCCACCTACATAAAATTATCGCCCTTGGGCAACACGAAGCAGTATAGAGCCTCATTCTGTGGATTTACTGACTGTAGTTAATGTGTATACGTCTGGTCCGTTTGATTATTTTGTTGGGCACTTGGGTGTTAGATTGACATATGTTTGTATGGGTTTCATCGAGCTCTAAATGTTTTGTGGCCTTTTGTAATAATGTTTATTATGGCCGCGCTCACGTTTGCCTCCCCCCCCCCCCTCTCTATCTCTCTCCATCGTCGCTCTCTACCTACCGTATCTATATGCGTCCGGCTATATCCATCCATCTCTATCAAAATCTTCCCCATCCTTCTCTCTTTGAAAACAAATCTCCTTCCTCTATTCCCTGTGGTTTGTGATGTTGAATTAAAACATTTTTTTCTCTCTCTCTCTCTCTCTCTCTCTCTCTCTCTCTCTCTCTCTCTCTCTCTCTCTCTCTCTCTCTCTCTCTCTCTCTCTCATGAACTTAACGTACATTATGCTTCTTTTTGTGGACACAGAACAAGCAATGGCACCACCAATAGCCGCCACTCCCAGCGCACCCAGGAAGAAAGTGCCGACCCGTCCCCGCCCCCCCGCAAAAGCGAGACCGCAGCGGAACTGGCGTGGGGGGCCGCCCCAAAAAATTTTAGCGAACATTTTTAAAAAAATGTCCCCCCGCCAGAAGACGGACCAGTCCCCGGCTGATGGGGAACTGGCGCAGCCGGCATCCCCTTCCCCTTCCCCTTCCCCTTCCCCTTCCCCTTCCCCTTCCCGACCAGACAGCCCCTCTAATAAATGTACATAAATATTTGTTATTGGATGTGTGCACACGCGCGCGGGCGCGTGCATATGCTGAGTCGTGAATGTGTGTGATAAACTTTGTTGTTGAGTGAAGGTTTTACGTCCTCATGGCGGAACGCCCTTAGGGACAAGTGGTTCCGGTGCTGGGTCGATGTAAAGTGCTATGATGTGAATGACAATCCTTTTAACGTCCTCCAGTCTGAAACAGACACATATGGGACATTAGTAGATGTAAAGATGGTGGGAACGATCCTGGAGGCAACCCCAGGAAAGTCCCGAATTTTTAACGATGCATATGTATAGTATTATGCGAAAATTTATTTAACGTCCTCCGGTCTGGAACAGACACATATGGGACATTTATAGAGATAAAGATGGTTGGAAGGATCCTGGAGGCAATGCCCTATCGAAGGCAGTGCAACAACCAGGAAAGTCCCGATTTTGTTTTTAACAATACAAATGTATTTTTGGCACGAGTATAGTATTATGAATGAAAAATGTTTTTTTACGTCCTCTCGGTCTGGAACAGACACACTAGGGTTAGGATCACATGGGACATTTGTAGATACAAAGATGGTGGGAAGGGTTAGATCACTGGAGGCAATGCCCGGAGGCAGTGCAACACCAGTAGCGTTCGGTTAAACCTCATCAGCTATGGTACCGCTACTTATGGTATTATGAAGAAGAAATGTGATGCTTTACGTCCTCTCGGTCTGAAACAGACACATATTGTAGATACAAAGATGGTGGGGTTAGGCAATGCCCCTGGAGGCAGTGCAACACCAGTTGAAAGTCCCGATTTTTAGCAATACAGATAGGTGTAAAGTATATCACAGTCATGTAGAGTATATACACTACTCACAAAAAGTTAAGGATCACTATGAGAAAACAGGTGCGCAATAAACTCCGTTCGCTCCTGTTATTTTTTTCTCAGTCAAGCCAAATTGTTATGAATTCTTGTTCAGCTGTAAGTGGGCGATGTTGTGTTAGTGGAAACATTGCACGTGATTCTCTATTACTGAGCTTGGCAGCAAAAGAAAAAGCGGAAACTTGCGAAAAAGGACCTTGTTTTGGATCGTTCTGCATGAACACATTGCACAAGCCAGATGGAAAAAAACATTATGCACGTGCAAGCACTGCTGTTTATGTGTGAGATGCTGTCTCTTGCTTGGCTTTATAAGAAGACATACCACCAGTATTAGGCCTGATTTGACAATGCCTCCACGACGAAAATTGAGCGAGTTGGATAGGGGACGAGCTGTTGCATGGTTCCAAGATGGTGTTCCGAAGCGAGAAGTGGCCAGGCGACTTCAGGTGTCCATCTCGGTCATTGTCAGACTGATTCAACGCTTCACAGCCACTGGGAGGGTCCATGAAAGACGCAGATCTGGTCGACCGAAGAAGACAACTCCACGTGAAGATCGTCTCATTGAACGACAAGCCCTGCAGACAAGAACAGTCTCTTCCAGCATCATTCGAAGGCAGCTGAGGGTGGAACTAGCATCAACATCAGCCTGCAGACCATACGGAACCGCCTTCATGGGTTTAACCTCCGTTCTCGTCGCCCAGCTGTACGGCCACGCTTAACTCCAGCCCATAGGGCAGCACGCCGCGCCTTCTGCAGACGTCACGTGAGGTGGACACGTCAGCAATGGTCCCAGGTCCTGTTCAGTGATGAATCACGCTTCACCCTGAACCACAACGACGGCCGACTGAGGGTCTGGAGGCGCCCAGGGGAACGCTTTATTGACGCCACTGTCCAAGAAAAAAGGTGGCCTTTGGTGGAGGTTCTGTAATGGTCTGGGGGGCCTTCAGCCTTCACCACAGAACACCCTTGTATCATGTACAGGGTAAACTGACTGGCCTCCGATACCGGGATGAGATCCTTCGACCGCTGGCTGTGCCTACACTGCAGCAGATGGGACCGCCGGCTGTCTACCAGGATGACAACGCTCGCCCCCACAGGGCAAGGGTGGTCAACGACTTCCTGCAGCAGTCTGGAGTCAACAGAATGGAGTGGCCAGCATGCAGTCCCGACCTCAACCCGATTGAGAACCTCTGGGATGAGCTGGATCGCAAAGTGAGGAGCAACCACCCCCCTCCCAGGGATGCCCAGCACCTCTACCAGATGCTGCAGGCTGAGTGGCAGGTGCTTCCACAGAGGATCTTCACCACCCTGGTCAACTCCATGAGGACTCGCTGCGTCGAGTGCCAGAACAGCCATGGCGGATACACGCATTACTGAACTTTTGGGAGCATCAGAATGCCCTGTCTTGTGATTTCAATGACTTTGGGAAATCAAATTTCGATACGTACCCACTTTGATCAAATGTACAGACCAAACGATTGCTCGAAATTGAAGGCAATTGTGTATCGTTATCACTAAAGCATTGAATTAAATGTTGGCCAAAATTCAACGCATTGGCTTTCTTATTTGGAAAGTTATGAATTAGTTTGCAAGTGATCCTTAACTTTTTGTGGATAGCTTATTAAAGTTGCTGTCGGTTTTAATTTGTGATACTTATGTATATATCATAAATTGATTTATTTGATTTTTTATTTATGGTAAAGTATAACATAGACACCCCTGTCGTGGCCTAGGTCGCTGACAGGGCTGTAATTCCTAATCTTAATTGGTTCATCCATTTTAAATTAAGGAAATAGTAGTAGATTTTATTGAGTGTACGTTTTCAAGTTTTTCACATACTTCTGGATAATCAAATTATCTCCCTCTTTTAATTATTTGATGGTGTAATATGCATCTTATTGTTTTAACTGTGGTGTTTTCGATGTATGCTTTGTACCATTTGTTTGCCTTTGTAATGTCTCACTTTTTGCAGTCAGGTAAGCTAGCTTACTTTTAATCAACTTCAAAAATGTATGTTGTTCTTGTTGTCGCTCCCTGGCTCAAAGACTCCAGGGATCATCCCAACAGCCAAAGAACTTGTAACACTATGGTACAAATGCACCATCTAGGGATGAGAACATTACGTGTGTGACCGTTTTTAAATACCCCGCCACGTGTGCAGCCACACTCCGACTTCGGAGGATTTGGGAGACTGTTATGCTAGGAGCTTGTCATAGCTAAAGACATTCCACGCGTAACTATGCAGAGCATAACAACATTTTGATGTATCCTTGGTGTTCTAACCAATGTCATTAAATTTTGGTCTGACACAGACTTAAGCCAAGGCGAAAATAAAAGTATGGCACTGTATGGTGTTAACCATCGTTTGGGGAGATCCAACTATAACGATTAGTCTGCTTGGAGTGCTGATGGTTACTGGTATGGTCCTGGCTTGAGCCTTGTTGGTTTATAATCAAACATTCCCTGTCCATCCAACAGTCAATGGGTCGGCGCTGATTGAATCTCTTGATCAGAGAAAACCTCTGCCTTCTTGCCTCGGGCAAATGTGCAATCGGTTGTAAAGAAAGACGAAGTATCAACATTTCAATTTGGGGGACAGTATTGCTCGTACCTTTGTTTATTAGTTCTGTTCTCAGAATGGCACATCGGATTAGACAAGCTTCAATAACCGTAAGAGAAATACTTTGATTTCAGACAGAACTGCTTGTTCATTCGTGATATGTTTGTCGATTTACTACGGTGTAGTGGTTAGAGTACACCTGTCTGTCGTTTCCGACGACTACATGATAGCAGATCGGGCAGCTACTATTCCAGCGAGCTGGGCTAAGATTTAGTTTGCAGTGGAGATGCTTTGTCCATGGTGAATCCCCACTCTCTCGGCCCAAAGGGATTTGAGGACAGCTGGCGTTGGGGAAGTTCCCCAAAGGCCAACCCATCCCTGAGCTGCAGAACTAGAGCCAGTGCAAATGCCCCTTAGTTTGAGAGTCAATAGTCTTCCACGAAAGACTAAGATGCACCATTGGCTTTCAACAAACTGACGAAGATCATTTATTGTACAGCTCTCGTTTACTGTTCGCCCTTACTACAGGTTATACTCGAGCAAACGCTAGATCATTAAATTTGACATTCAACTTTTTGTGTAGTACAGACAACTTGTAAGTGCTCTTTTTGAGAACGGATCACAAGCTCGGGGTGGTGTGGACTTGACAGCATCGACGTGTATTCCCGACTGTGCTTTATCACCACGATGTGACTGGAAATTCGCATTCATAGGTTAATTTATTTCAGAAAACAGAACAAAATGACATTTGTTTTACCTTTTCCAGTGCTGTCAAGTTCACATTTGCTAACTGTGAATGATGTCCGTTCCCACAATGAGCGACTTAGCTGGATCTTTTGACCGCCAGGTGGCATAGCGCTCGAGTGGGGCTAATCCTCTCTCTGTTCTTAGTTGGGGATAAAGAGAGAGAAGGAGGAGTCCCACCCTCTCTCTCTCTCTCTCTCTCTCTCTCTCTCTCTCTCTCTCTCTCTCTCTCTCTCTCTCTCTCTCTCTCTCTCTCTCTCTCTCTCTCACTACGCCCAACTAAGAATAGCGCGTGATAAGCCCCTAACGGTTGGACTACCCTCTGACGGTCAAATCATCGCCATAAGTCGACCATTGTGCTTGTATGAGATCACTAGTTCCCCGATAATGCATGTTGATATGGATTAATGTTCCGTTGACTTGAGCAAAGGTGCAAGATCACGTTCCCAGAGGATGCATGTTGATATGGATTAATGTTTCGTTGACTTGAGCAAAGGTGTAGTTTTTCTATTCCCCCCCCCCCCCCTCCCCCATTTTTCGGTTTCATGAAATTAATCCTAACATTATCATATCCCTGAGCAAATACATGTAGTAAAAGAAAAATCCCCTCCCCACGTTTCTTCAATTGGAAAGTTGGGTGGGGTAGCGAGACTACACCTTTGCCATAATTATGTATTGTTTGTTTCTTTGTTTGTTGTTGGGTTGGGTTTTGGGGTTGTTTTTTGTTGTTGGGGGGGGGGGTCTTTTAGGGGGGTAGGGATGGGGATAGGGGTGTTATTGTATTGTAAAATGAAGTTTGAGCAACACAAAAATTGAATTTATAAATGGAAATTGTTGAAATTAATGTTTTATTTTGATTCAAATGCAGTCTCCATCTTATCAATCAATTGTGTAATGTGAATTTAAAGAGCACGGTATAAGCTTGGAGCTTGTTGCTTATTTATTCTTTCCGTGTGACTATGTCTTGAAATGAATAAACATTTGTTTAAACCAATGTTTTATTGGGCTTCTTTATCCCCCCCCCTCATATGTGCGTGTGCGCGCGCGCGCGCGTGTGTGTTTGTGTGTGCGTGTGCGTGCGTTTGCGTGTCTGCGCGTGCATGCGTTTGTGTGTGTGTGTGCGCCAAGGTAGATCTCTTTGCCTGTCTCCGTGTTGTATGCACCTCTCTCTCTACACACCCACACACGCACGCACACGCACACGCACGCACACACGCACACACACACACACACACGCACACACGCACACACACACACACACACACACACACACACACACACTTTCTGTCGTAGTAGTAGTTGTTGTTGTAGTAGTAGTAGCTGTAGTAGTAGTAGTAGTAGTAGTATTTTTGGTATTTGGTATATTCTAGTCACAGAGACTTATCTCTGTGACATTCGAGCTGCGCGATGTTTTGAAGAATGGAACATTTGTCAGTAAATGCCTTTCGAAAAGAAATGATGAGTAAGTTATAGATAGGCATATTGAAATTATACACAAAATGAAAAAGAAGGCTTCAGACTTTTTTCAGACTTTTAAGCTTTGCTAATACAGCGATTCGAAAATAAGAACATTTTCAATTTCAATGGAACTTCAAGGTTTGCATGTGCTGAACCCTTAAAGGGACACCTTGACGGATGCCGCGTTTTTTGCAAGAAACACGTCGGGATCACCAGTTAAACACCCTTTACAGAGATTGCAGCACCTACTTTGCTCTGGTTTTCTAAAAATCAAACCGTCAAATCGGCGATTCCTCCTTGGCGGAGGTCCTGGAAGTCAAATTATTTCAGTGTAAGAGAAGACATGTGCCTTTGATTTGTGGATGATGTTCTCTCTCTCTCTCTCTCTCTCTCTCTCTCTCTCTCTCTCTCTCTCTCTCTCTCTCTCTCTCTCTCTCTCTCTCTCTCTCTCTCTCTCTCTCTCTCTCTCTCTCTCACTCTCTCTCTCTCTCTCTCTCTCTCTCTCTGTCTCTCTCTCTCTCTCTCTCTCTCTGTCTCTATCTCCACCGTCCCTCTCTACCCTTCATATTTCTAATGGCCGCCTGAGTTTACACAAAGTCGCTTGCACGAAATTGTCACAATACAAACTTTTTGATTTAGTTTTTTTCTCTTCAATTTTATAGTTAACCAAAAGAAGTTTCACTCATGACAATTCACTGCACTACAAAAAAGAAAAGCTCCGCCAAGGAGGAATCGCCGTTTAGAAGGTTAGATGTGAAGGAAACCAGAGCAAAGCGAGTGTTCCGATCCTTGAAAAGGTTGTCGTTCTGGTGATCTCGACGTGTTTCTTGCAAAAACTAATCCGTCAGTGTGCCCCTTTAAGTGTAATCAAATGATATTTTCCAGAAGGTACTACCAGTCTTCTTTATTCGTGTTGTGATAGTGCCTTCTGCTGTGTACCCCTCGGACTATGCTCAACAATGCTAAATTAAGCGCTTGATACCCCCCCTCCCCCCAATCCAAAATGAAATGAACTTATTATTGTGTTAAAAGTGGACCCTGACGGATGAGTTTTTGTAAACAAACACGTCGAGATCACCAGGAAAACACCCTTTACAGAGATTGCAACACCCACTTTGCTCTGATTTCCTGGAAATCAAACCGTCAAATCGGCGATTCCTCCTTGGTGGAGGTGCTGGAAGTCAAATTCTTTCACCCAAAGAGAAGGCTGTGCCATCTCTTTTCTAATGGCCGCCAAATCGTTTGCACGAAATTTTTGGCAATACAAGCCTTTTTTTCTTTTCTTTTTACATTTTATACAGTTTATCTAAGGGAGTTTCGCTCACAACAAAGGAAATGCACTAGCGACCAAAAGTTAAGGCCCAGAAAGACAATCATCTCTGAAAATTCACGAACTCAATAGAACGCACCCAGCTCATAGCAAAACTGAATTTATTCTTTTAACATTAAGTTCATTCCAAAAAATCATTAATCAGAACGAGTTCAGTCAACAAAATGCCCCTTTCAACAACTTCCCCCTCCTCTTGAAAAGTCACACTCAGAATCAATGCACTTTGGAACAGTCAGTACACATTACTGACATTTGTTTTTGCGCGGATGCCTTCCTCTCATGGTGACACATCACTACACAAAATTTGAAGCGATTCGGTTAGGCGGTTCGGGAGATATCCTTGGGACAGACAGAAAAACACACGCACACAAAACCCACATTACTGACTGTTCCAAAGTGCATTGAATCTGAATGTGTGACTTTTCAAGAGGATGTGTGTGTGTGTGTGTGTGTGTGTGTGTGTGTGTGTGTGTGTGTGTGTGTGTGTGTGTGTGTGTGTGTGTGAGAGAGAGAGAGAGAGAGAGAGAGAGAGAGAGAGAGAGAGAGAGAGAGAGAGAGAAAGAGAGAGAGAGAGAGAGAGAGAGAGAGAGAGAGAGAGAGAGAGAGAGAGAGAGAGAGAGAGAGAGCTTGTCTGCGTGTTTGTGAATGTTTTCTTTGCTTCCTTGTGTGTGTGTGTGTGTGTGTGTGTGTGTGTGTGTGTGTGTGTGTGTGTGTGTGTGTGTGTGTGTGTGTGTGCGTGTGTGTGTGTGTGTGTGTGTGTGTGTGTGTGTGTGTGTGCGTGTGCGTGCGTGTGCGTGCGTGTGCGTGCGTGCGTGTGTGTGTGTGTGTGTGTGTGTGTGTGTGTGTGTGTGCTTGTGTGTGTGTGTGTGTTCCAAATGATGTTTTCTTTACAAAAATAATGGTATCATAGAATAACGCATTCTTTTCGAAGAACAACACTGAATGGCAGCACACATTGGCGCCAGCCGCATATCTACTTGTGAACACATGTTTGTGTGTGAATTTCTCCCCTCATGTCCGTCCTTTGATAAACGGGTTCTGGAGAGAAAAAAAAGTTGTTTTTGATAAAGGGGTTCTGGAGAGAAAAAAAAGTTGTTTCTTTTTCATTAAAAAATACTGTCAACTCCTGTGGTTCTAATTTAAACACCACCCCTCCATCACCACTGTCCCCCTCCATCCACCTCCCACCCCGGACACACCGCGCGCGTGGGCGCGTGCGTGTCTGTGAGAGAGTAAGCGTACGTGTAGAGCCGTCTACCAATCAACTGGCCACTCCGACTCACAGGCGACACGGGTACTTGGTCACCGCTTCCTTGACCAGCTGGGTTAAACGCTTAGACGTGGCTGTGCACACTCTTTGACTTGGGTATTCGTTTCTCTGACCTTTGAAGAAGAAGGAGGTAAGTTGTCCGTTTCATTTTTCACCTGAGATCTTGTCCTTTTTTTCTGCTTTGATTTGTTTCCCAAATAGTTTTATTGTCCGTCACCGAAGGTGATCGGACTTTGCGATGGGCTGGTTTGTATTTTTTTTTTCTTTTTTTTTTCCCTTTCTGTCTGTCCCATGGATATCTCCCGAACCGCTTGACCGAATCGCGTCAAATTGTGTGTGGAGGTGTGCCACCTTAATAGGAAGAGATCCGCGCAAACCATTTTGCCGTCGTGACTTTGACGTACGACCTTGAAAACCGAAAATCTATTTTTAGCCATATCTCGGGCACCGATCGACATAGGATGTTGAAACTTGGTATGAAGGTGGTTTGGCTTATGCCCGTTCTGATGATGGCATACCGATCAAGGTCAAGGTCAAGGTCAAGGTCAAAAAGATCGCTGGAGCCTGAAAATCGGAGGGTCATTTTTTCTCCTTCTGTCTTTCCCAAGGATATCTTTCGAACGGGTTGACCGAATCACGTCCAATTGTGTGTGCTGGTGTGTCACCATGAGAGGAAGGCATCCGCGCAAAATGTTTTGCCGTCGTCACCTGCACCTTGGCGTACGACCTTGAAAACCGAAAATATTTCAGGGGCCAGAACTCCCACATCGTTAGTGTTAGAGTCTTCACATTTGGCATGTAGGTACTTTGGCTTATGCCCGTTCTGATAGTGGCATACCGATCAAGGTCAAGGTCACGATCCGGGAGATAGGTAAGCCTTGAAAGTGGTAGGGTCTACAAATTGGGTTTTACGCCATATTTTCCACATTTGTACTTGACAGAAGCTCTTCAGATTGTGTGTGGTACTGTATACCCTAGAGAAGAACACATCCGAGCATAAATGATCACCATGCTGATCTTGACCTTGAAGTGTGACCTTGAAAACTGAAATGTCCTTCTTTGCGCTATATGTTTCTTCTTCAAGCTGTATCTCGTGAACTAGAAGACAAAATCCCTTCCAATTTTGTGTCAGGATCTGACACTCTACGGGGTGTCGCAAGTGCGTGGCATTGTTGGTGACGGACGTGTCTGCCGCTCGGCGACGCCCTTGTTTTTGTTGTTTCTGTTGCTCGTTCTGATTTCTACGCGTTGTGTTTTGTTCTGTGAGTGCAAGCCAAATGGCGAAGCTAAGTGGCTACGGTGTTCTCGTGAATCGTTTGTACATTGTTTATCTGATATCATTAGAGGGCCTGATGAAAAGTGAGCAATTCACTTGACATTTTGCCACGAATGATATGATGGGCGTTTGTGTGTTTTTGTTTAGTCTTGTATATTATATGGCTTAGCTGTTATTGTTGTTGTCGTTGTTAATGCCATCTTTTATCATATTCTATAATGTCCGTCTTAGAAAGGTGACAGCCCTGACATGACTTTGGTTATTGTTATTGACGGGGCTATAATTTTAATCATTGTCCGTCATTAGTAGGCCTATATCTGAATCGGCAAACACAACCGATCAACTGAGTTAGCTCTTCTCAGCTCATGGAAGTTATTACTGAATACAGTGAATGGGATTTGTAATTGTATAGAACTCGAAATTTGGACTCATGTTCTATGAAGAAGAAAATTTAGTTAGCGTCCTCCGGTTTGGAACAGACACATATGGGATATTAGTAGATGTAAAGATGGTGGTAACGATCATGGAGACAATGCCCAGCGGCAGTGCAACACCTGTAAAGTTCCCGAATTTTTAACAATGATTATAGCTAAACGACCATGTTCTATGAAGAAGAAATTTGGATTTAACACAGACAAGTAAACCTAACCTAAAAAAAAAAGAAAAAAAAAAAAAGAAAAAAAAAAAAAAAAGGGATACAAAAAAAGGGGGGGAGGGGGGGGGGGGGGGGGGACGGGGGGGTGGGGGGTAGTGGAAGATTGGGGTAATACCTAAAAAAAAAAAAAAAATACAAGGGGGTGAGTGAAGAGGGGGGTGGTGGTGGGGGGGTGAATTGCACAAGGAACAAAGACAAACGGAGGAAACAGAAGGAAAAAAGAAAAGAAAACGGGTGCAAAAATGAAAGGCAGGAAGATGAATGATGGTGGGAGATATTACACGCACTGAGTGAAGCACGAGAGCGGGGTGAATGATTGGGTGTGGGTTGTGGAGAGATTTACGTATGTTTTGTCTTTTAACTGTCTAAATTTTATTATGTATAGGTTTATCAAATACTAGTTTTGTATTATATTTTTTACATTTTGTTTTAAATTTTTTTTTTCTTTTTAACTAATTTTAATTAATATAATCATTAATAAAACAAATAAACAAAAATTAAGACTAATAATTTTTATTATCTTTTCTACAAATTACTTTTTTCATAAACATATTTTTTAAATTTATGTTAGTAACAACATTTTAATTATTATTCTTTTTTTTTTTATATTTTATTTTTTGTTTATTTTTAATTGTCTATTTTCTTTCTCCTTCTATTTTTTTATTTTTTTATATAAATTTTTTTATTTTTAATTTTTTTTTTTTTTAATTTTATTTTTTTTACTTTAGTTAATTAAATACTTTTTTTCATATTTATTTTATATTTTTTTTTTTTTTTATTTTTTTTATTTTTTTTTATATTTTTTTTCTACTTTATTTTTTTTATTTTACTCTCCCTTTTTTTTTTCTTTCACACAAAATTTACAAATTTATACACACAACATATAATCAAATTAATTAATACACAATTTAAAAAATATATTTACCCCTAGACAATAAAAAAAAAAATTATACGATACCAAGCACGGTGGAAGGAAGAACACCAGCCCCACTCAAGAGAGAACAACGGGTGCACACCGTTTTTACCTCCCCTCCACGATCGTACAAGGGTGGGTCCGGGGCGGTCGAGAGGGAACGACGGGAGGGTTGTAACATGCGACAGCTGGAACAATAAAGACAACATTTATGACTTTTCAAACATGGCAATGGCAACATTTTATAAATCTTTATAGATTTTAGCAAAAAAAATGAACGTGGAGGCACAAGAAATATAGGGGGCAAGAGTCTGCTCAAACGTTTCTCTGTGTCATATGATATGAATAATGAAATTGAATTTTAGAACGTCCCTCTCGACCTGGGAATGCACATATGGGACATTAGTCATATGATATGCTGTTCTTACGCAAGTAGGCTTTATAACTGCTTCTTTCGTGTTGCCCAAGGTCGATAATTTTCATTAGCTGGCGCTTTCAAGTTATGTCCCTCTGTTCACTTGAGAGAAGAGTAGAGAGAGGAGAGTGAGATGGAGAGTAGTGTATGGATAGAGAGATAGAGAGAGAGAGAGAGGAGAGAGAGAGTAGTGAGAGAGAGGATGGTATAGTAAGTTTTGTGACTGATAGGAGAGAAGAGAGAGAGGATAGAGGGAGAGAAGTAGAGAGAGCCCAGAGAGAGAGAGGAAGAGATACAGAGACCAGAGAGAGAAAAGGCAGGAGAGAGAGAGAGAGAAGGTAGAGAAACTGGTGGAGAAGACAGGAGATAGTAGAGAGAGAGAGAGGAGAGAAGGAGAGAGAGAGTGAGAGAAAGAGGGAGGGTAGAGGATGAGAGGGGGAAGAGGAAAAGAAAAAAAAAAAAGGGAATGAGGGGAGAGAAGAAAAGAGGAAGAAAAAGGAAGGGGGAGGGGAAAAAAAGAGGGGAGTGTGGAAGGGAAAAAAGGGGCGGGAGGGGAAAAAAGACGGGGAAAAGGGGGGGGGAGAAAAAAAAAAAGGGAGAGAGGAAAAAAAAGAAAAAGGGAAGAAGAAAGGGGAAGGAAAAAAAAAGGGGGAAA
>CM065688.1:35339890-35347390 GCA_017654935.2 Phymorhynchus buccinoides
AGAGGTCAGCGCAACTCGGGCAGAACGAGCTCGGGCAAGTTAGTAGTCTAGTATAGTGAACGAACACTCGTGGCAAACGCCCTAATAGAGAGACAGACAGGAGGGAATTTTTCATTTACTACATGTATTTGCTCAGGGATATGATAATGTTAGGATTAATTTCATGAAACCGAAAAATGGGGGAGGGAGGGGGGGGGGGGGGTAGCTAAACTACAGCTTTGCTCAAGTCAACGGAACATTAATCCATATCAACATGCATTCTCTGGGAACTAGTGATCTCATACAAGCACAATGGTCGACTTATGGCGATGATTTGACCGCCAAGGGGCAGTCCAACCGTTAGGGGCTTATCATGCGCTATTCTTAGTTGGGCGTAGTGAGAAAGAGACAGAGAGAGAGAGTGTGGGACTCCTCACTCTCTCTCTTTATCCCCAACTAAGAACAGAGAGAGGATTAGCCCCACTCGAGCGCTATGCCACCTGGCGGTCAAAAGATCCAGCTAAGTCGCTCATTGTGGGGACGGACATCATTCACAGTTAGCAAATGTGAACTTGACAGCACTGGAAAAGGTTAAAAAAAAAAAAGGGTCATTTTTTCAGTTTTCTGAAAGAAATTAACCTTTGGATTTTCAGTCACATCGTGGAGATAAAGCACAGTTGGGAATACGCGTCGATGCTGTCAGTCCACACCACCCCGAGCTCGTGATCCGTTCTCAAAAAGAGCACTTACAAGTTGTCTGTACTAGACAAACAGTTGAATGTCAAATTTAATGATCTAGCGTTTGCTCGTGTATAACCTGTAGTAAGGGCGAACAGTAAACGAGAGCTGTACAATAAATGATTTTCGTCAGGTTTTTTTAAAGCCAATGGTACATCTTAGTCTTTCGTGGAAGACTATTACTCTCAAACTAGGGGGCATTTGCACTGGCTCTAGTTCTGCAGCTCTAGGAATGTTGGCCTTTGGGGAACTTCCCCAACGCCAGCTGTCCTCAAATCCCTTTGGCCGAGAGAGTGGAGATTCACCATGGACAAAGCATCTCCACTGCAAACAAATCTTAGCCCAGCTCGCTGGAATAGTAGCTGCCCGATCTGCTATCATGCAGTCGTCGGAAACGACAGACAGCCATACATAGTGTACTATAACCTCTTCTTTTTTTTTTTTTTGAGCCGGAGATCAGATTTTTTGTTTTCTACATTAAGAAAACAAATTGGGGAATTTCGTTCGAGGTTTATATCTATTCTTTATCATAAACATAACACACATTAATCTCTCTAATAACATGTTATAATAACATGGTCTCTCTCTCTCTCTCTTTCTCTCTCTCTCTCTCTCTCTCTCTCTCTCTCTCTCTCTCTCTCTCTCTCTCCCCCACTCTACCTCTCTCTCTCTCTCTCTCTCTCTCTCTCTCTCTCTCTCTCTCTCTCTCTCTCTCACTCACGTTCTCTCTCTCTATATATAACCTCTACACACCGTAGTAAATCGACAAACATATCACGAATCAACAAGCAGTTCTGTCTGAAATCAAAGTATTTCTCTTACGGTTATAGAAGTTTGTCTAATCCAGACCTGTTTACCCCCTACACGAGTCTTGAGTAGTCTGGATAGCTGAAATAAGTACTTTTGGTGCAAAATGTGTAGTTTTATTCATTAAACCACCACACACTGTTCACTAAAAAATGCGTGCAATCAAGAATTAAAGAGCATTATTTTCAGTTTTGAAGAGTAGTAGAGGTCCAAATTGAGTAGAATAGGCCTACTACTAGAAACGAGTAGAGTAAACAGATCTGCTAATCCGATGTGTCATTCTGGGAACAGAACGAAACAAAGGTACGACCAATAATGTCCCCCAAATTGACATGTTGATACTTCGTCTTTCTTTACAATCGATTGCACATTTGCCCGACGCATAAAGGCCTTCTATCAGTTGAAGAGGTTTTCTCTGATCAAGAGATTCAATTAGCGCCGACCCATTGACTGTTGGATGGACAGGGAATGTTTGATTATAAACCAACAAGGATCAAGCCAGGACCAAACCAGTAACCCTCAGCACTCCAAGCAGACTAATCGTTATAGTTGGATCTCCCCAAACGATGGTTAACACCATACAGTGCCATACTTTTATTTTCGCCTTGGCTTAAGTCTGTGTCAGACCAAAATTTAATGACATTGGTTAGAACACCAAGGATACATCAAAATGTTGTTATGCTCTGCATAGTTATGCGTGGAATGTCTTTAGCTATGACAAGCTCCTAGCATAACAGTCTCCCAAATCCTCCGAAGTCGGAGTGTGGCTGCACACGTGGCGGGGTAATCTAAAAACGGTCACACACGTAACGTTCTCATCCCTAGATGGTGCATTTGTACCATAGTGTTACAAGTTCTGTGGCTGTTGGGATGATCCCTGGAGTCTTTCAGCCAGGGAGCGACAACAAGAAGAACATACATTTTTGAAGTTGATTGAAAGTAAGCTAGCTTACTTGACTGCAAAAAGTGAGACATTACAAAGGCAAATAATGGTACAAAGCATAAATCCAAACACCACAGTTAAAACAATTGATATTACACATCAATTAAAAGAGGGAGATAATTTGATTATCCAGAAATATGTGAAAAACTTGAAAATGTAACTCAATGAAATCTACTAATATTTCCTTAAATTAAGATTAGGAATTACAGCCCCAACAGTGACCTAGGCCACGATATGGGTGTCATTATGTTTGTTATACTTCACCATAAATAAAAAATCAAATAAATCAATTTATGATATATACATAAGTATCACAAATAAAAAACGACAACTTTAATAATACTATACTCTACATGTGATATACTTTACACCTATCTGTATTGTTAAACAAATCGGAACTTTACTGGTGTTGCACTGCCTCCGGGCATTGCCTCCAGTATTGTTCCCACCATCTTTGTATCTACAAATGTCCCATATGTGTCTGTTCCAGATCGAGAGGACGTAAAACACCATTTTTCACTCATAATACTATACGTACTCTGGTTTTATACTAGTGGCGGTACCATAGCCGATGAGGTTTAACCGAGGCGTGGTTACCGCTACACCTATCTGTATTGTTAAACAAATCGGGACTTTACTGGAGTTGCACTGCCTCTGGGCATTGCCTCCAGTATTGTTCCCACCATCTTTGTATCTACAAATGTCCCATATGTGTCTGTTCCAGACCGAGAGGACGTAAAACACCATTTTTCATTCATTCATAATACTGTACTCATGTATACAAGAACGTCAGTGGCGAAACCATAGCCGATGAGGTTTAACCGAGGCGTGGTTACTGCTACACCTATCTGTATTGTTAAAAAAAAAGTCGGGACTTTACTTGTGTTGCACTGCCTCTGGGCATTGCCTCCAGTATTGTTCCCACCATCTTTGTATCTACAAATGTCTTCTTTCCTTCCTGTAAGTGACCACAGTCAAACTTGACTATTCTGTCACTGTAGAAATCGGGGATCTGCAGAAGAGCGCCTTAATACAGGGGGAGGGGTAGAGGTGGAGGGAATTGGGGGGGGGGGGGGGGAGGGGGGAGTGTTGCTGGATAACTATTTGGAGACCATCGACACAAAGGTGCCGATGGTCTTGGCCTGCACAGCTTCCTGGGGCAGCTCGTTCCAGTCCCGGATTGTACGTGGGAGGAAGCTGGCTTGTCGGTACTGAGTGCCACAGAAGATCTGAGAGAGCTGCCGTGGGTGAGTGCGTCGCTGACGTGCTGGCGGTGGTATCAGTTTTTGTTGCAGAATGTCCATGCACACCTCTTCTTCTTGCAGCTTGAAGAGTATCGGGTTGCCTCCAGGATCGTTCCCACCATCTTTATATCTACTAATGTCCCATATGTGTCTGTTTCAGACTGGAGGACGTTAAACAGATTTTCATTCACATCATAGCACTTTACATCGACCCAGCACCAGAACCACTTGTCCCTAAGGGCTTTCCGCCATGAGGACGTAAAACCTCCACTCAACAACAAAGCATAGCACACACATACACGACTCAGCATATACACGCGCCCGCGCGTGTATGCGCATACCCAATAACAAGTTACGATAGATGGTCCGCATTCGAATGATATTATATTATATGATCAACAAATCATCATCTCGCATAATTCGACCTCCACAAGTGCTTAATAACTAAATGACTAAGCATATGACTGACCAACTGACCTAACGGATGAGTGGATAATAATGAAACAAATGGTAAGTAATTACATCAATAAATAAAAAAGTGAATAAACCCATAAATCTAATAACAAATGACTACGTAATTAATCAGGCCTTCTTTGTTCCATCCCCATGTGGTTTATTTTTGCCCATCCCGCCCAGTTTGCTTTATTCTGCCGACCATGACACTGATACATTTTTTTTAATAGCCTAGAGATAATATCCTCTTATACATAAGAAACATAACGGGTCTCAACTTTTTTTTAAAAACACCCACAACAGACTGAATCATGCAACATAAGAAAAACATTATTACGACTAAAACAAAATGTTTTGCATCAACTTATGCAGCTTGTCACTGTCAAAAACATTTTTCTCTCTCTCTTAGAGGATCACCTCTCTGGCTCTCTCTCTCTAAATTTTTCTCTCTCTCTCTCTCTCTCTCTCTCTCTCTCTCTCTCTCTCTCTCTCTCTCTCTCTCTCTCTCTCTCTCTCTGTTGACTAAAAAAAAAATCTAAGTTGGATTATGGTCTGTCTGGTGGTCTATGGTCTGTCTGGTGGTCTGATGGGCTGTCTGGTGGTCTATGGTCTGTCTGGTGGTCTATGGTCTGGTGGTCTATGGTCTGTCTGGTGGTCAAAAATGGTCTGTCTGGTGGTCTATGGTCTGTCTGGTGGTCTATGGGCTGTCTGGTGGTCTATGGTATGTCTGGTGGTCATAACGGATCTGTCTGGTGGTCTATGGTCTGTCTGGTGGTCTATGGTCTGTCTGGTGGTCTATGGTCTGTCTGGTGGTCTATGGTCTGTCTGGTGGTCTATGGTCTGTCTAGGCTGTCTGGTGGGGGAAGGGGATGGGGATGCCGGCTGTGGTGGCTGAGCCAGCTGGCCATTAGCCGGGCACTGGTCAGCCTTCTTTTGGGGGGGCATCCCTTCAAATATGTTTAACAATTTGTTTTTTGTCGGCCGCCCACGCCAGTTGCATAGCGGTCTTAGTTTTGGCGGGCTACTGGTCAGCACCCCGCTCCTTTTTTTTTTGGGAGCGGGGGGTGTAGCGGGTCTAATAGGCGGCATGGTAATCTGTGTCCACAAAAAGAAGCAAAACAAAAGCATAATGTACTCAGTTTGAAATGAAATTGTTTTATTGATCGCAGGCCTCCGCCCATAGACCCTTCCATTACGGGCGGAGCTAAAGGCTGTATAGGCCGCTGCGCGATATGTCCGGCAGAATATAAACAACACAGCTGTCGGCCTGCTTTTTCATGTGGCGGTACCATAGCCGATGAGGTTTAGGCGTGGTTACCGCTTCACCTATCTATATTGCTAAAAACTTTGGACTTTACTGGTGTTGCACTGCCTCCGGGCATTGCACCCAGTATTGTTCCCACCATCTTTGTATTTACAAATGTCCCATATGTGTCTATGACCGCGAGGACGTAAAACATCATTTTCATAATCGCCTGCTTTTTCAGTGCTTAGCTTGTGTCTGTGTCTGTCTGTCTGTGTCTGTCTCTAGCCTTGTCTGTTTATCTGTCTGCCTGTCTGTCTCAGTGTCTGTCTGTCTCAGTCTCTACTCTGCCTTTTTTCTGTCTCTGTCAAGCCTCAAACTCTCTGTCACTGTCAGTCTTACTCTCTCTTTCTCCCTCTGTCATCTGTCTCCATCTCTGTCTCAATATCTCTCTACCTATCCGTCTGTCTCTGTGCCATCTATCTCTGTCTGTCTCTCAGTCTGTCTGTCTATCTATATGTCTCTCGTTTCTCTCTCCCTCCCTTGTCTTTCTTTGTTTGTTTGTCTCTCTTTCGCACATTTCATTTTTCTGTTTGTCTGCATGTCTATGTTTACTTTTTATGTCGTTTCATCTCTCTCTCTCTCTCTCTCTCTCTCTCTCTCTCTCTCTCTCTCTCTCTCTCTCTCTCTCTCTCTCTCTCTCTCTCTCTCTCTCTCTCCCCCCCCCATGTCTGTCTTTCCCTTGTCTGTCTGCCTTTACTGTCTCTCCCTTGTATGTCTGCTTTTCATTTTTCTCTTTCTTATCTGTCTGTTTCAAAGGCTTGACATTGAAAAAGAAAATGCTTTTCGTCCTCTATGTTTGCTCCACTCAAAAAACACGGGCTTTCAGTAGATGTCTCAAACTGAAACCATCGTCTGTTGGCATTAAAACCGAGAGCACGTAGCCTAAATCTGGCATAGTTAGCTCGTTGCCATTTATCAGTTATAACCTTTAAATAAATTTCACATTGAAAAATATTTTTCTGAATAAAACATTGTATTTGTCATTGCGGAGCCGTAAATGCCGCGCCGCTTCTAAGTCCGCGGGCAGATTCTATCTCTCTCTCTCTGTCTTTGATTTATCTTGATGCTCATTTCCAACCCCTTGAGACACCCAGAACAATACCAAAGCCGTGAGACGAAAAGAACTTTTTTAATCCTGAATGTGTGTGTTTCTCTGTGTGTTATCTAACTGAAGAAGCATCATATCGTAAGTCTGTCTACATAAACGCGTTTGAGGAAGAGAGAGTAATTTTAGCCAATATTTTATACACTTAACGAATGTTCTAATGTACATAGGGTATCTAGAGTTTCTCCATATAAAAATGTATTGGACGAGTGAATCGGGACATGTAGAAAACGTTTGATGGCATAGGTATGAACTTTTTCAACAGATGAATTAGTGAGATAATCCCCATACTTCGGATCCAGATATGTCAAAATGGGTTCTATCTGTGAACAGGAGAAAAAAATAGAACAATCAATGCAATTAAGTCTTTTCAGTGATTTTAATATCGAAATTACACCTCTTTTACCTTTCCTACAAGATTCTTCCCATGCGTAATTCAAACTTAGTTTAGTAGAAAATATCATTCCTAGGTATTTATATGTATTAATTACTGCAACTTCCTCATTTCCATAAAACCATTTTTCGTGTCTAGATAAATGCCCACCTTTTCTAAATACTATTATATTCGTCTTTTGTAAATTAATTTTTAGACCTAGGCGGTCAGCTTCTTCCTTCAAGGCATTAAGCTGGTTTTGCAGACCTAAAACAGTATTAGACAGAAGTACAATGTCGTCTGCAAAAAGCATTAAGAATATCTCTATTGCTCCTGGAATAATTTGTACACCGTGTTTTCCCTTTTTGGACATTTAGACAGCTAGTTCATTAATAAAGAACGAAAACAATTGTGGGCTTAATAAACAACCTTGCTTGACACCATTAAAACACTCAAAATAATCTGAATACATCCCATTCGCACGCACACAAGCAAGAACTGAACTGTAAACACCTCTTAGAGCCTTATACATTTTACCATTTACATTAGAGT
>CM065688.1:35362390-35377390 GCA_017654935.2 Phymorhynchus buccinoides
AGACAGACAAACAGGCAGACAGATGGGACACAACCAGACAGGGAGACCTTTTCGTTTTATTTCATGCTTAGGCTAGTTCCCCCGTTCTTTCACCCCCTCTTTCGGTTTTCGGTGATTATTACATTAAATTTATAGTGCGAACATATTTTTTATTTTTTTTAAACACATTGCTGCTCTTTTTATGTTGGTATCCAATGTATATGCTTATTTTTTTTAATAATAATTTGTTTTGAAAACTGTTAAGAGCAGAGCAAAGACAGTACTTTTACAGCGACATTATAGTGCTTTCAAAGGAAGGACTTGACAGTAGCTATCCACTTCATTTGCATCTCTGTCTCCCCCAGAATATTGCCTATCTGGGTGCGACCGACCGAGACGTCTGTCAACATCCATTTATCCGTGTCGTTCTCTACTACAAGTTCTTGTGGAGACGTTTGTTTTTGCTTCAGTCTCTTCCCACGCACACATCTACCCCCGTGTCTGCTTCTGTGTAAATGTGTCTATTGTTACTGTCTGCTCTGTCTGCCTTGTGTGTCTTTCTTACCAAGCAAACACTACTCAGAACAGATTGACTGCTTCAAGTTGAAGGATTCCCACAGACACAGTGGCGACTCCCCACAATGCCAAGACCCAGCTTACTTGTCACCCAACTGCTGGACCTTTCTGGGGTGACAACCCCTTGGCGTGGTGGGCCTCGCCTATCTTTTGTCGCCTTTACCGTAGCTCCTGAGGTCCCAGCCACCGGTTAGGAACAGATGTTCCGTAGGCTAAGTCACGGGGAGAGACAGAAAGTCACACACCACCGTCTTTGGACCCTGGACCCTTTTGACGAGACAACCATAAATATATTTGGAAATATCCAAACCGTTACCATAACTGCAAAACAACGTTCTGGGGCTTCTTAATGACCAGGAGGGGGGGGTGGGGGGGACTGAAGACTGAAGACGGGAAATCTTTATTACATAAGGATTAAGACTTTGGGCCGGGCCCATTCTTCCCATCTGTCCTTGGAACGAAACTAGACTACTACAAAGCAATTAGACAAATAGATATAAGCATGTATGATGAAGCAAGGCATCAAAGAAAAGAACAATGGAAAATGGAATACTCAAATAATTAACAAGTAGATAAGCAAACAGGCAGAATTTTTTTTAATTTTTTTCAAGCATGTGTACTACTACTACTACTACTACTACTACTACTACTACTACTACTACTACTACTACTACTACTACTACTAGGGAGATAATTTTTTTTTTAAAAGGGAGGGGAAGAGCATAGGAGGGGAATGAGGTGTGCGCGTGTTGGTTTGGCGGTGGTGGTTGTTGTGGGTTGTCAGACAAATGGGTCGTAGACATGTTTAACTTTACAATGTTTATACAGCAATCGGTGGCTTCTTGTTGTGTTGCTGGGAGCAGCCAATCCACCTTTTCTCACTATCTAGTGAAGCGACTAACAGGCCTGTAGCAGTTGATTTATTGCCAGGACTTTTCCAACTGTCTGTTCTGATTAACATCAGCTGCTTAATTAAAATTGAATTGGCTACTCGTAGCCACAAGAGCTCAGAATGCCTTTCACAAAAGTTCAAGGTTTCAAGGTTTTTATTTCCAAAAAAAGCCCCTTGGGGGTACATGGAAAAACAAAAACAAAAAACAAAAACAAAAATATATAAACAATGAAAAAAGAAAAAGTAAAATAGAACAAACAATAAACGGACAAACAAACCTTTGACGACAACAACAACATACAAAAACAAACAAACGAAAAATCAGAAAACATAGATCAATATCCAGTCACACCCCATCCAACTAAACCACGACATACCAAATTGTCATATCACACATCACTACAATCAAACATTTTACATATCAGTTACACTGATGTCAGTATGACCCCCACATGGTAGGCGATCGAACCATCCTCATGAAATGCATTGAAATAGTGGCATAATAATATATAAACCAAACAATATATTAAATTTACAAAGGCAATGCGCACATTCCAGCACACGCACATTCATGCTCTCTCTCTCTCTCTCTCTCTCTCTCTCTCTCTCTCTCTCTCTCTCTCTCTCTCTCTCTGTCTCTCTCTCTCAAATCGTCTCTCTCTCTCTCTCTCTCTATCTCTCCTCTCTCTCTCTCTCTCTCTCCTAATACACATGTTTACCTACATGTGCGCACAAATACACACGTATGCTCATACACATACGCACACATACGTACACACACGCACAAGCACATCCATAATGATACAATAGACAAAGAGCAATGAAATGTGAACAATCAGTGGCTATGCATAATAACTTTAACAAATTTTGCTACATTTTGCAGAGTTTTCTTATTACGTGTTGTAAACAGTTTGTTGAACTTAATAATATTAGGGTGTTTGTAATAAAAAGGCTTCAGCAACAGTTTTCTGCTATTGCTAAAGAAATTACAATTGAAAACAAAATGAAATTCATCTCCCAAATCATTTGATTCACACTTATTGCACATTCTCTTTCCATGAACAATTCCCTGAAAACGTCCTTGCTGAATAGGTAACCTGTGATTTAATACTCTAAATTTGAGAATACATTTGGCCTGGTATTCAGGGAGAATGGTCAAGTATTTTTCTAACACAAAATTTTCTTTAAATATTCTGTAGTTCGTGTAAAGTTTGTTTGTGTTTAACTCAGCCTGCCAGGTCTGGACAAACTGGTCACGCAGACGCCGATTTATTTGTTTTTTGAAAGAATGTTGACTGAAATTAATATTATACTGGCCAAGCCAAAGATCACTGAAACCCAAAGAATTTAACGTAGTATGTACTGTTTGAAGAAAATTAGCTTTATACTCACCAGAAACATATAACTTCAAAAGAAATCTATACATGATACTAGAAAGATTATCATCATTAGAAGCATCCCTAAGTTTAAACCAAAAATTCAACATACGACTTTTTGCAGAGATCTCTATAGGATAACGACCTAACTCGCCTGGAGTGTGTTAAAGGCCACCTGCTTTTATGAGACATTTTCCCAGTTGGATATATCTCAAACACATTAATTGATCCTTTACTCCCCGAAATCGGATTTGCTGAAAGCAACCAGGAGACTCAGGAAACTATATATAAGAGGACTTATGGCGTGGGAATATAGGCCTAGTAGGAGAAGACGTCTGACCAAGAAATAAAGGCTAATGCAGGGCCGGATCCTGGTTTCCGGAAATTCCCCTCTGCCCCAAGCAGATTATACAACTACAAGGGTGAAAAGTAAGAAAATGACCCGATTTTTTGCTTAATAATCACTAAATTGCAAAACTTCCCAGTGGCTTTGCCCTCTGGTCCCCCCAAAGGGCACTGCCCCATAACCCACATGTGTGTGTGTGTGTGTGTGTGTGTGTGTGTGTGTGTGTGTGTGTGTGTGTGTGTGCGTGCGTGTGCGTGCGCGCGCGCATGTGTGTGTGTGTGTGTCAAGTCAAGTCAAAATGATCTTTATTGAGGGTTAAAGAATAAGCTAACAAGGCTTGTGTGTGTGTGTGCGCGTGCGCGTGTGCGTGTGGGTGTGCGCGCGCGCGCGCGCGCGCGTGCGGGAGTCCAAAGACAGATTTTCCCCCCACTGATTCCTCATTCAATGTTTACACATTCAATGAATACAGCTGTTTGATGTTGTCAACGTCTATTAAGTCATGTAGGCATAAATAATAATAATAATGGTTATTTATAGAGCGCTTAACTCCCTTTGCAGGGAGCTCAAAGCGCTGAACAAAAGCCTAAACACTAACATACAGATGCACATTAAACACGAATTATCATAAACAGGAAGACCTGCGTGTGGACAAACGTAAACGTTTTGCTTGCATGTACTATTATGCAAGTGAGTATACTGAATCAGATTAAGCGAATGCTTAGCTCGCTGAAAAGCAAAGCTTGTCATTCTTGTGGTCCAGTCAGCAATCTCCCATCAACCTGTTGGAGTTCGCAGAAAAGCGACATCAGTATAGTTGTTACCTCTTAAGGCGGTTCATGGACCTGCTGAACCTACCAGCTACTATGTGCCAAGTTCTGGGGCGATTTCCCGCTCCATTGCTCCTGTAGTCGGACTATCACACATGAAGACCTGTCTGAAAGCAGGCACAGAAGTGAACACGTGCGAGAGAGACTCGTCCACTTTGACACAGCCTTTACAACATGGTGGCGTCCAATGTCTGGGTGTAATAAAATCAGGGATCTGAATCAATAAAACAGGGATTGGAATCATCACGGCGATGAGTCAAATTATAACCTTTACGTGATACTATGTTTCTATGGAATGCAGGCACTATTCTTTTATGACAGTAAAGATATTAATAGAATGCTGTCCACGAAGCATCATTAATTTGAATCTGTTCATAAACCATAGAGAAAATATTCTTAACCCTTTCGCCGCCAATGTCTTATTTATGCACCACAGTGGTTTAACACCTATGTCACTCAAATGTACAGGACCTGTTATTCAAAGACCCTATTTTCTTAATTTTGGGAGGTAAGGATAGGCCTAATGTTATACAAGTCACAAAGGAATTCGTAATGTTGCAATTTTTTTTAATCTCTACCCAGTTAAATTAAATGGCATATTTTTTGCTGAAATAAGGCTGGCGGCGAAAGAGTTAAATAGGAGAAGGTGATAGACTTACATAAGATTTTCAAAACATCCTGATAGTTCATCATTATTAACCTTCAAAGATTATTTAGTGTTTTATTTTAATACTCGAGTGATAATATTGCCTTATGTCACATTTAATTTAAAATGCATTCGTAATGTCCTGCGAAGGTTGTAGAAAAAACAAGGATGTTACGGGTATGGAATGATAATGGTGGGCCCTACTAGGACTGTTTTCCCAAGTAAGAACTTATGCTATTTACCGGGATGAAACATAGTACAGAAACCAAATACAGTATCAATGTAACAAGATGGCAAAGCCATACAAAAGTACCTTCATTTTAGATTCTAGTTCGTGGGCGGTACCTTAGTATGGCGTGCCGTTTGGGTCAACTGGCCTCATCGTCATCCTCGTGTTATTGTGTTTTGAAATAAAGCTTTTACATTGTGACTTTGTGTATTCTGCACATTTTTCATTTAGCAGTTCTGAGTCGGAGCAATTTTGCTAAATACAAAAACAGTCTTTTTGACATGGAGTTGGGCTTTGACTTTGCCATTTACACCTGGTCGGGTTGCCGGGGACAATTCTGCAATTTTTCTTTATTATCAGTTCAGAGTCGTGAGCAATACTCATGCTCAGCAATACTCAGTCTTGCTGGAATACAAAAATCAGTCTTACTGTTGCCGGGGACGCATTAGAGTGGGGGCTTAGCTCAATACAAAAATGGCGTGCCATTTGGGTCACCTGGCGTGCCTCAATCCTCGGGTTGCCGGGGACAATTCTGCAATTTTTCTTTATTATCAGTTCAGAGTCGTGAGCAATACTCATGCTCAATACAAAAATCAGTCTTACTGGAAGGACGCATAGAGTGGGGGCTTAGTATGGCGTGCCATTTGGGTCAACTGGCCTCATCCTCGGGTTGCCGGGGACAATTCTGCAATTTTTCTTTATTATCAGTTCAGAGTCGTGAGCAATACTCATGTTCAATACAAAAATCAGTCTTACTGGAAGGACGCATAGAGTGGGGGCTTAGTATGGCGTGCCATTTGGGTCAACTGGCCTCATCCTCGGGTTGCCGGGGACAATTCTGCAATTTTTCTTTATTATCAGTTCAGAGTCGTGAGCAATACTCATGCTCAATACAAAAATCAGTCTTACTGGAAGGACGCATAGAGTGGGGGCTTAGTATGGCGTGCCATTTGGGTCAACTGGCCTCATCCTCGGGTTGCCAGGGACAATTCTGCAATTTTTCTTTATTATCAGTTCAGAGTCGTGAGCAATACTCATGTTCAATACAAAAATCAGTCTTACTGGAAGGACGCATAGAGTGAGGGCTTAGTATGGCGTGCCATTTGGGTCAACTGGCCTCATCCTCGGGTTGCCAGGGACAATTCTGCAATTTTTCTTTATTATCAGTTCAGAGTCGTGAGCAATACTCATGCTCAATACAAAAATCAGTCTTACTCGAAGCAACGCTCAGAGTGTGTCTCATCATTTGGTAAAACGGACATAAAGGGCCGGCCACACGTCCACTAAAATCGAACGATTGTACGATACGATTCGATCACGTGGTCTCCAAGAACAAATGTGATTGGCGCATCGAGATCACGTGATCGAATCGTATCGTACAATCGTGCGAGTTTAGTGGACGTGTGGCTGGCCCGTAAGGAGCATCTTTGTCAGGACTGCAAGGACCATTCTGATAAATGTCATTATGTTTGATTCTGTAGTTTGGGCTCCAGTGAGTAGGACACTATTTTTTGCTTTTCGCATACACGGGTAGAAAAACCGCACAGACCCTGGAGCGTTCCCATTCCAGTGTACTTCCGTTCTTACAGACAGACCCTGGAGTACGAAGATATCCGTGTTTGTCCGTGTTCATTAGTTTGTCCGTGTGATCCGTAATATTAACATTTAAAAAAAAATCTTCTGGACCAAGATCCTAATATGATAAGAGCTTTCAATTTCTTTGATGATTAAAAATGAAAGTCCATTCCAAATTTTTGTAATAAATTAACTAAGACTAGTTTAGCTTAGGTTTGCGCAATCATTGTGAAACTTAATCAAATTAAACAATCAAGAAAGGGCGTAAAAGGGCCAAGAGGCCCACTTCTAGCCCCATTACACTACTACTACTACTACTACTTGTCGTAAGGTGTTTGTCGCGCTCAGACATCGGCAAAATGATCATAAAGACCCTTGCCTCTGGGGGTCTGTACCTATCTGCATAATCTGGCGTAAATATTGCCCGTGCTCAGCTGTGCTCACAGTGTAAACCGACACTCTTTGTCTTCTGATTATTGCTTGTTTGTGTTGTGTTCTGCTTCTGTTACTGAGTTTGATCAGGACGATCTTACTTTCGGCTGTTGTTGAGAGACAGACATAAAATGATGCTAATATAAAAAAGCCCACAGCGTCTGTCACATTCTCTCTCTATGTCTCTGTCTCCATCGCTCTGTCTTCTTTTTCTCTTAATCAAACGCACAAAGTTGCATGCAAACGCTCGTGCGCACATACACGCACGCACGGGTACACGCACTATCCTCTCTCTCTCTCTCTCTCTCTCTCTCTCTCTCTCTCTTCTCTCTCTCTCTCTCTCTCTCTCTCTCTCTCTCTCTCTCTCTCTCTCTCTCCCTCCTCTCTCTCTCTCTTTCTCACAGGCACACACACAGATACACTAACACACACAGACACACACACACACACATACACATACACACTCTCTCTCTCTCTCTCTCTCTCTCTCTCTCTCTCTCCACACACACACCACACCACACACCCACAACACACACACTCTCTCTCACCTATCTCAGTAGGTACCTGATCATCATCATAATTTAGCACATTCCGTCGGGATATGTCCTTTTAATTGATACTTTACAATTTTTATACACACACATTTTTTAACACATGGGGACACACACACATACACATACACATACACACTCTCTCTCTCTCTCTCTCTCTCTCTCTCTCTCTCTTCTCTCACACACACACACACTCACGCGGACGCACGCACGCACACGCGCGCGCACACGTTGCTTTCGTATTACACACTGAGGACAGGAAAAAAAAGCTGTCAAGCTTACTCTCTCTCTCTCTGACTTCATCTCTCTCGCACGCACGCTCTCTCACTCTCTCTCTCTCTCTCTCTCTCTCTCTCTCTCTCTCTCTCACACACACACACACACACACACACACGCACACGCGCGCGCGCGCGCGCGCGCACTCACGCGGACGCACGCACGCACGCACACATACATACACACTTTCACACTCACGAACACGCGTGCACGCACAGAGAGAGACAACAAAACATACTCATATATATAGAGAGAGGGGGGAGGGAGAGATGAGGAGGGAGAGAGAGAGAGAGAGAGAGAGAGAGAGAGAGAGAGAGAGAGAGAGAGAGAGAGAGAGAGAGAGAGAGAGAGGGAGAGAGAGAGAGAGAGAGAGATAGAGAAGAGAGGGAGAGAGAGAGAGAGAGAGAGAGAGAGAAGAGAGGAGAGAGAGAGAGAGAGAGAGAGAGAGAGAGGGGGAGAGGAGAGAGAGAGAGAAAGAGGGGGGGGGAGAGAGAGAGGGAGAGAGAGGAGAGAGAGAAAGCAGCAGAAGAAGAATTGTAAGCAGTGAATGAAAGAAAGTGAAAAGGAGATGAAGAAATAAGCAAAAGATGTAAAGAAAGAACAAATGAACAGTAGGTAAATACATATTTTCAAAATGATTTTAATTTCTCAATCTTGCAACTCAAGCTTGCCAGTGATGATTAAATTGCTACACAAATTGACATTATTTCAATCAATACAATGGGCCATTGTTTAATCAAACATTTTTCCTTCTTTGGTTTAAATTGTAATATACATCATAAAAGCAACCACGAAAAAACTGTAAATAATAGAAAGAAAATGCCATAGCAACTTAGAAAGACAAGTTATAAAAATGAAAACCAGAGTAGTTGTTTTTAAGTTTGCTTCATTATCACAAAATACAAATCGTGAACTGCTTTTTATTGTTAGATCATTATCTATACTTTTGTCGTTTGTTTTCATTTCGATTTATGATTACCACAAGAATGAACCCCTGCCTAGCGGGCATATCTTATGACCATGTTATGACCTGTGCATAGTACGTTTGTCTGTCGTACAACGAGACCCATTCAATTAAATACATCCGTTTAAAGACAAACAGTAATTCGACACACAGAAACTTCATACAAACGAAACATGAACCCAACAGACTGGTTGTTGCCCCAAATGCCAGCCGATGCACGTGAAACACGAAGTCCTAACACAGTTCGGCGTTACAGCTCCGCGAACCATTTGGTGACTGCAGTTTTGCTGCTCTGGAAGTACCGTCGGTGCTCGCCCAGCTTCCAGCCCGACAGGTTGATGGAGGAGGTGGTGGGCATGCACAGATACACCCAGAAGGCCACCGGTGACAGTTCGTACTCGTACTTGTTGTAGGGCTGATCCCCCAACACCCTGATGGCCTGAGCGCTGGCGTCGTCGTCAGTACCCGTTGTGGACACTCTGGCGTTGTCGGCGCTGACGTACATCTCTCCGCCTCTGAGGTCGAAGGTGATACCGATGCGGATTCGAGCGGCCTTGCGGATGGCGCTCTTGAGGTTTCCCTTCATACCCCAGGTGGCCGCGCCGTTGTTCTTGGTCTCCAGGATCTTGTGCCACTTGCGGGTGTCCACGTACCACTTGATGGTCTCCTTGGACATGATGGGCAGCACGGGGACAGAGGTGTTCCTCACCAGGTATCCGTAGCTGCGCACCGTGCCCGTGGTGTGCGCCAGCTTGAACTGGTAGTTCGTGTCCGTCTTGAAATCGAACTCGTCGAAACCCTGGCCGCCTTTGTTGGACAGCATGTCGATGAGGTAGGCCGTCAGGTGGCCGTTCTTGACGCGCACGAAGTTGGCCTCCATGGCGAAGTTGGACATGACCACGCGAATTCGGTGCCCGGACTGGACCGCCGCGATCAGCATCTGCAGGTTGCCGTCCGCCGCCTGCCCGTACTCGTCGTTGGTGTAGACGTGCTGCCAGCAAGGGTCCACGAACCAGTTGAGCGACACGTAGTCGGAGCCTCGTCCACGGTTGGTCTTGCCCCCGACGGCCCATCGGGAACTGTCCCTGCGACCGTTGGTGCTCCAGGAGGAGAACCAGTTGTAAGGGGTCTGCGTGTTGAACACGATGTTGTTGCCGCTGTACTTCTGGGACAGGTGCATGTTGCTCTGGCCCGACACGCGCCCGTCGCGGGACCACATGACCACCTGCAGGGGGAACCCGTAGCCCCTGTCCGTCATCAGGGCTCGCAGCTCTTTGCCTTCTTTGGCCGCTCGCAGCAGTTCCGCCAGAGATAGATAGATAGAGAGAGAGAGAGGAGAGAGAGAGAGAGAGATGAGAGAGAGAGAAAGAGAGAGAGAGAGAGAGAGAGAGGAGAGAGAGAGAGAGAGAGAGAGAGGGAGGGAGAGATCGGGAGAGAGAGAGAGATGGGAGGGGGGAGGGAGGAGAGGAAAGAGAGAGAGATAGAGAGAGAGATTAGAGAGAGAGAGAGAGAGAGAGGGAGGGGAGGAGACGGGGAGAGAGGAGATAAGAGAGAGAGAGGGGACGGGAGGGAGAGAGAGAGAGAGCGAGAGAGAGAGGGATGGAGAGAGAGAGGAGATAGACCCGAGAGAGAGAGTGAGGGAGAGAGAGAGAGTGAGAGAGAGAGAGAGAGAGAGAGAGAGAGAGAGAGAGAGAGAGTAATGTTTTATGTGTCTAACCGCCAGGTTCCTTAGCAACTTTTTTATTCAATTTATCCTACATTTAGGTATCATCGATTCATCATTATCATTCCCCCGAAGACGAAGTGTGGCTGCCCATGTGTGGCTGTTAGGGTTAATCAAAAAACGGTCACACACGTAATATTCTCATCCCTATCTGATACATTTGTACCATAGTGTTCAAGTGCTTCGGCTGTTGGGATGATCCCGGGAGTCTTTTAGCCAGCGTATGTCAACAACAACCTCATTATCATCATCATCATTGTCATCTTCTTTTCCTTCTTTTTGCCTCTTTCTTCTTCTCTTGCTTATTTCAATTAGCTCATAAACAAAACTGTAATTGGTCCTTAATTGGCCCCTTAAAGTAAAACAAGTCGACAACAACTTAATCACATTATACACAACTTGTGGCGGTGCCATAGCCGATGAGGTTTAACCGAGGCGTGGTCACCGCTACAGCTATCTGTATTAATTTTTAAAAATCGGGACTTTACTGGTTTCGTACTGCCTCCGGGCATTGCCTCCAGTATTGTTCCCACCATATTTGTATTTACAAATGTCCCATATGTGTCTGATTCAGGCCAAGAGGACGTAAAACTCCATTTTCTCTCACTGGTCGACAACACCTTTATTTTGTGCCAATAGCACAATGAGAGTGAGAGCTCAATATTACAGGCAGCTGTAGAAAGAGAAATAAACCAAATTACATCCTAGCCCCCCCCCTCCCCCCCTCCACCCTCTCCCTTGTCCAGTCCACTTCAAATAGCAGTTGCCTACTTTGGTGTCTGGAAGTCATAGTCGGACACAAGCGACTGGCACAAGGAAGAAAATTAGTTTTTAAAACCCTTTCAACGCCAGCCATTTTTCAGCTAATTTCTGTCAAATGTTCATGGGAATAGAAAACATGTAGTATGCAATACTGCAGATTCAATGATAGTATATAGCCTACTTTGTAGGCCTATCCTTATCTCCCAAAATTAAGAACAAAGGGTCTTTGGATAACAGGTCCGGATTATATGCCTTTTAGTGACATGGGTCTTAAATCAGTGTGGTGCCAAGCAGCTACACTGGCGACGAAAGGGTTAAATTAACGTCCTCCTACCTGGCGCAGGTACATAATTATGGGACATTTGTTAGTGTACAAATAGTGGGTCGATCCCGGAGGTACTGCAATTGACCCAATTATAATGTTACAAGCATACATACAAACGTATAGGTGAAGACGGGGTAAAAAGCCCATGGGCGGGTAAGAAGCCCATGCCAATTATCTCATGAAATTAAAAAACATTCAGTCACCTTTTGCCCATGAGACGAACGCTAAACATTAATACTCGTCTCATGGGCAAAATTGGACTGAAATTTGCTTCATTTCATAAGATAATTGGCATGGGCTTGTTACCCACCCATTGGCTTTTTACCCCGTCTCACCCTACTAAACCTTGCGTGCCAATTTGTTTTTACTTACCATGCGGCCCACCGTAGCTCCCCCGTCTAAGAAGTGGCCGTAGAAGGGCTTGTTGTTGTAGATGTCCGCCTGGATGTCCTTGGCGAACCAGGAGATGTGCACCTTCTGGGTGTCCTGGCCCAGGAAGCTGGGGCTCTCCACCAGGTACTGGGCCACGTGCACGTTGCCCGTGGTGCAGGTCAGGAAGTGGCGGTAGTGGGCGTTGGTCACGAACTCGTTGCCGCTCAGCGCCACGTGGTTGATGATCTCCGCGCAGATCTCCTCCCCTCGGATGTTGATGTTGTCCGGAGCTGGAATTGGGAGGACATTTTGCTAAGATTTGAGGATTTTACATATTAGACTGGTTCATGTGGTTGATGATCTCCACGCAGATGTCCTCCCCTCGGATGTTGATGTTGTCCGGAGCTGGTATTGGGAGGACATTTTCTTAAGATTAGAGAACAGGGGGATAATGAACATTTATTAAAAATCGAGACCTAAGAGGATTTTACGTATTAAACTGATTGATGTAGTTGATGATCTCCTCGCAGATCTCCTCCCCTGTTCTATAATGCATAGTTCTTTTATACGTGCTTCAACATATCTCTGTGCGTATGTACATGTATGCTTGCGTGTGCGCGCACGTGCGGGTGTGTGCGTGTATGGTTACACGCATGTATGCAAACACGAGTATTAACAATTATGCATGTGCGTATGCAAGTTTTATAAATCCATATTTCAACCTATCTTTTATCATAATAGCACCTGCTTTGCTGCCTTCATGTTCAAATCTGTGTGTGTAATAGCATGCCTTGCCATGTTTGTGTTCTATGTTCGTATATGTACCAAGGTACTACCTTCACGTTCAAATATGTATGTGTAATATCATGCCTTGCCATGTTTGTGTTCTATGTTCGTATATATGTATCACCTTCAGATTCAAAGACCAGGCGTTATGTGTAATATTATCCTTGCCTTGCCATGTTTTCCCCCCCCTTCTTATGGTATGTTGATATATGTACCAAGGACAGAATTGGAAGACTAGGCGTTGCTTAAAATAGAGAAAAGGGGGAAAATGAAAGGGTTCAAGTTTTCCCCCTTGGATGTTGATGTTGTCCCCGAGCTGGTATTGGAGGACATTTTTGTAAGGTTAGAGGAAAGGGGGACAATGAAAGGGGTTGAGTTTTCCTTAGATTTGAAAGAGAGAGAGAGGAAGAGAGAGTACGAGAGAGGAGAGAGAAGAGAGAGAAGAGAGAACCGAGAAAGAGAGAGAGAGAGAGAGAGAGAGAGAGAAGAGAGAGTGAGACTAAAAAAAAACCTCAAGCCTTGGTTCAGATAGATAGAGAGAGGAGAGACTTAGAGAGATGAGACCGAGAGAGAGAGAGAGAGAGAGAGAAGAGCAAGAATACCTCCCGCGAGAGAGAGATGAGAGAGAGGTGCAGAGAGAAGGAGAGAGAGAGAGAGAGAGAGAGTTCTAGGACAGAGAGAGACAGTCAGAATCAGAGAAAGGCAGAGACAGACACAAAGGAAAGGGGGTAGGGTGGGGAGAGGTTTGCAAGGGCTTTCGTATGCATAATTTTCATGTTCACAGGAGCTACTGTTTTTAAGCCGTTGTTCTCTCAGGGAGAAAATGAGTTTAACGTCCTCCGACCCGAATCAGGTATACATATGGGACACTTATAATTATACAAATAGTGGGTCGATCCTGGAGGTACTGTATTGTAACCAGGAAAGACCCACTTTATTCATCTCCTCTCAGGTTCAGGGGAAGCAATTTTTATAGTCGAATTGTGTTTGTCACATCCAATGCATTTTCTTGTGTCTTGTGTCGTACATTTAGCGCGTCAAGCTTTGGTTAATGTAAGGCGTAGGGATAGAGTCAGAGTCATGCTAGAATCAGTCTTCCATGACACATGTACGCAATACATGTGCCCCCCCCCCCCCCCCCCCCCCCCCCCGACTGAACAGCGTAACTGTACTCTTAATAGGGCTGCGGTTACGGACTCACTGGTTCGGACATTAGCCTACAGAAAGGGCCAATCGTAAATGAGAACTATACTATATATGATTTTCTACAGTATTGGAATATCATGGTACAGCTTAGTCTTTCGTGAAAGACTGTTACTTTCTAACTCGGAGGCATTGGCACTGGCTCTAGTGCTGCAACAGCCAATGAGAGAGGGGGGGGGAGGGGTGCTTCCCCAACTCCAACTCTTGTCCTCAAATCCCTTTGGACGAGAGAGTGGGAATGCACCCTAGGCAAGGCTTCTCCGCTATAAACAAATTTTAGCCCAGCCTGCCCCCCTCTACTTTCTGGCAGTCATTGTCGAAAAACGACAGACAGGCAGCAACAACGTTTTTTAAATCGGGTTTTGAATTATCCCGCCCCCAGTCGGGATACCGGGGGGTCTTTTGTATAAATAGTTCCCCCACCTTCTGGAAGTTCTGTGCTTGTAGCTTCGTTTAAACTGTCACTCTATTTCACTCTGCCTTTTCCCTTTGCTTGCTGTCATCTACTATCTGTCTGCCTTTCCGGTCCATTCGACATACCGTTTTTCAATAAACACTTTCAAAAAGATTTCCTCCTCCACCTGAAGTCGGACATGCTGGGCCTAATTATTTCTTACTTTATTGCGCATAACAGCAGGCATGAGGCATGATGCCATGATGACATCTGCGCTCATAATTGACAGGGGGGGGAGGGGGGGGGGGGGCACTTTCCCCGGGGGGGTCCCTAACTCCCAACTCTTGTCCTCAAATCCCTTTGGACGAGAGAGTGGGAATGCACCCCAGGCAAGGCTTCTTCGCTATCAACAAATTTTAGCGGCTGCCCCCTTCTTCTTTCTGGCAAGTAATTGTCGAGAAACGACAGACAGGCAGGAAACGACAACGTTGTTTACATCGGGCCTGGGATTATGATCCTACCTGCAGTGAAGGAGTGCGTGGTGGCTCCCGCGGGCTCCACTTGCAGGTCGTGGAGCAGGATGCGGATGGAGGCTCCACGGAGCACGGCATCCTTCAGGTCCCTCTTCTCCCCGAACAGGGGCGTGCCCTGCTCGTCGTGTTCGAACACCTTCTCCCACAGCCGGTCACACACCGCGGCTGGAAGACACACACAAGCACGCACACACACATACGCACGGGCACAAACAATCACGCACGCCCACGCC
>CM065688.1:35382390-35397390 GCA_017654935.2 Phymorhynchus buccinoides
AAAGAACACCACAAGACTCAAAGAAGCACACAAAACCCCCAGAGACACCCAGAAATACATAGAAAGATAAAAATGATATACACACATTCACATAGCCAGAAACATGAAAAGAAAGGAAAGGACATGACATAAATCGCCCACGAAACAAAAGAGAGCAGACGAGGGCTAAGAAATAAAACATAACGGTTGAAGGAAGGGGCATTTCCTCCTGTCCCCCCGCTCTCTCTCTCTCTGTCTCTCTCTCTGTCTCTCTCTCTCTCTCTCTCTCTCTCTCTCTCTCTCTCTCTCTCTCTCTCTCTCTCTCTCTCTCTCTCTCTCTCTCTCTCTCTCTCTCTCTCTCTCTCTCTCTCTCGCTCGCCAGAAGACAGAAGATGAAGTCGCCCTGGTAAGCTGTCTGCTGGAGTGGAAAAAAGACGAAGACAGATGGCTTGGGGGAGACAACACGCCGACTTCGTCACCTCCTCACTTCACTTCATATGTACAGAAACTCTAAATACCGTTTTCTTACAATCTATCCGCTCGCATTAGAAAATGCTCCCACGTAAAAAGTAACCCCGGCTGCTTATTTGTGGTTGTTCTTGTTTGTTATGATTGTTTATTGTGCTTAGTTGGTTGTATCGTTTACTTTGTTTTGGCTTGGTTTGCTTTATCCTGTTAATAAAGTAAAAGTAATATAATATGCTTCTGTTGTTATCCAGGCCCCCTCCCAAATGGTCCCACTTTCTATTTGCATATATTTTCCGGGTGGCCCCAATGCGAAGACACGACAATCCTCTTCAACGAAAGCCTTAAGATCGATGGAAATTATATCGATAGAATCAAACACTGTACCAACTCGGTGGTTTCCGAACAATGACACCTTTCCATCGATGCTAACATTGGGTTTCAGATTGAAATCCACCACCGAGGGTCGAAAGAGAAGTCCAGCATAACCTTTGAAATAAATGACATGCATTCACCTATTTGGTCATCGTGGAGGACCAAATTTTCTAAAGATGTAGAATGCGATTGTGGTCTCCCAATATCAATTCAACACATTATTTTTAGAATGTCCATTATTATCATTGTTATACAAACTATCTGGGATACAAGTTGCACAAATTGGAACTTTAAAAGATGTAGTTTACAGTCATGAAATACGATTACTTTAGTTCATGAGTTAATTAACTTTAATTTTGTTTTCTTTTTCACTTTTTTTATTTATTTGTTGTTATTAATTTGTTAGGGATTTGTTGCACACGCACTCATATTCACATACACACACACACGCGCGCGTGCACACGCACACACACTTTTTTTTCTCCCCCCCCCCCCCCCCCCCCCCCCCAGTCTAATATCATTGTGTGAACAGACTTTAAATTAAATCAATCAAATCATCAATCAATTCACCAACGGCTACCACTCAATTGCGCTGTTTGAAAGTTACTCAATTGCGCCTCTCCTGCATGGCATGTACATCAATTGTGCCTGGTTTCCGCAATTGATGTATCTTGGAAGTTAAACTTCAGATGATTATAAATAAAGTCAAAACTAGAAAAGCTATTTGAACACTTTTTTTCTGTATATTTTTAAAGAATGTTAGCTATGTCTTCTGAAACAAAAATCTAGATTTATGCGAAACTTCTATTATGTCTATTTTTCTCAAGAACCATTTCGACAATTTCAACGGACGCAATTGATGATTACAATGGATACAGTCAACACAGGCGCAATTGAGATGCACCATCACCAACATGGGTCCTATGTGGATAGTACGGTTCAAAAAGACAATGTTTCGATGTTCAACTGAATAAAACAGAAAGAGTAAAGCTTCTAAATTACTTTTTTTCAGGTGGGGGTGGGGAGACATGAAGAGTGACATGAGAGAGTGAAACTCGGTGCTCTCTCTCTCTCTCTCTCTCTCTCTCTCTCTCTCTCTCTCTCTCTCTCTCTCTCTCTCTCTCTCTCTCTCTCTCTCTCTCTCTGGCAAAACGCTTTGAAAGTTAGACAAGATTTACGTACTGTTTTGTAATGTCAAGTTAATAATGTAATGTCATGTTGTTGTCTTGACTCCTCTCTCTCTCTCTCTCTCTCTCTCTCTCTCTCTCTCTCTCTCTCTCTCTCTCTCTCTCTCTCTCTCTCTCTCTCTATCTATCTCTCTCTCTCTCAAATTAAATTATGGCTCATTATGAGGATATGATTGATGAGGGTAACTACAAAGGGAATATTGGGTACATTTTGTGCTTCCTGCATAATGTGCAAGTCTGTCAAATCCGTTGGTTTTTGTTTTTGTTTTTGTTTGGAGCCTATGTAATACTATGTTGATGTGTACTGTTATGGTGTCTTTTGGGCTATTGTTTGTAATGTTTGATGCCGCAGGTGTGAATGGTACGTGTATGCATTTTCTTGTGCCCCCAGGGTTTTTTGAAATAAAGTTGATTTGATTTGATTTGTTAAGAAAAATTGTGTGCAATCTATCCACGTCATCTTCCGCATTACTGTCCGATTCTATTGGCTGACAAATCCTTCCGCCCCTGAAATGTCCCTGTTGGAACTATTTGTATTTGTTGTATCTGTCTGCCTGTCGGTCTATGACCCTCTGACTGGAATGTAGGTGTTCAAGAACATACTGTCTATAAGAGGCTACGTCTAATTAGACGTTAAACCAACCATTTCGTTCGTTCAAGAAAAACAAAACGAGTGCGTGCGCGCGTGTGTGTGTACTTTATTATTTTCCTAGCTACTTAAAGGTCTGTATACACGTTAACATTATTCACGATATATTTCTATTTCCCCATGGCAACACAGTGATAGCCCACTCTTAATATGACTTACAGCTCACTGTGTTGCCATGGGGAAATATTAATATCTTGTGAATAGTGTTAATGTGTACACAGACCTTAAAATGTCCAAGTGTTATTCTGATTCTAACCCTTCTAAAAATAACACATCAGATAGTATCATTCAATACCACAACACACACTACGTTATCACCTGATGTTGAAAACACAGTATGCAATCAGTAAACAATGGAAAGGTAATTCAATAGACGATGCATATAGCAATTCTCATAATGATTATCCTTCTATTAGGTACATGCGCCCTCCTAGTTCCGTCGCGACTATCGTCAGAAGTGGCGTCTGCGACGTATCGAACCAGACATTTTGTTTTCTACAGGCATAACATCGGGCCCACCAACGATTCTTGCAAGCAGAACGACAAATTACAGTTCGAAGTGTCGATTGTTGCGTTTAGAAAAGTACAGAAAGTGAAAGATAAAGAGAAAGAAAGAGAGGGGGAGAGAACAAAAGGACAGTTGGGATAGGTGAGATAAACACTGAGGTGCGTCTAGGCCTAACTGAGGCAACTTAGGCCTAAGTAAGATGAATGGGCCAGGGTAGTTGAATCTGTCATTGCAAACTAGTCATTTAAAACTACGAGCTCACATTTGATTTCAATTCTGCACTCCTCAACCCTCCGGTTTCCTCTCTTAGTCTACCTAACCACCAGTTACTCTAATGCTTTGATCTTTTTTTGCAGAGTCATTGAATGTTTGACCAACTTCTTTATTTCAAACGGTTTCTTAGTACACCTATAAGAAAACATCAATCTTTGACCAGCGACCTATAGGTGACAGGCAAGTGGCAGCACACAGACGGTGCGTCTGGACCTAATTTACTGCCAGCGTTCGATTGACCGAGAACGAAAGATGACAGGAACCGGAAGGAGAAGAAGAAGAGAGGAAGAGCACTGTGGGATTGAGGAAATGTTGATGTGGAGAATAAATATAGGGAGGTGGTGGTATGGGGGAACGAGGTACTGGGACAGTTGGTGTGGACGATAAAACAGTAAGTGGGAGGAAGGGATGACAGAGGGAGAAGTGGGGGTGGGGGTGGGGGAGGCTCACACTGGTGAGAATGACTGCATCGTCAATGTCAGAACATCCTGACACAAGTGTCATGGGATTGTCATGACGTCATATTCTCAGAAGAGAAGTAGAAGCAGGGTAATGTAGATAATACGGTATGAGGGAGAACTTTTCTTCACAGTGTATGCTTAATTACTTCTTTAGTATACTTATTAGTGTGAGTACGAAAATAGCCAAAAAAACTGAAAATCAAAATTGTTATTAGGGTATGAAAAGAAGAAAGAACATTAGTGATCAAGGAGGTGAAGTGAATGGCATTGCATATTAAGCTGTCTCGTCTCTTTCGTTGTGAAGGACAATGAAACTGATTTAACGAGACAAAGAGAGAGAGAGAGAGAGAGAGAGAGAGAGAGAGAGAGAGAGAGAGAGAGAGAGAGAGAGAGAGAGAGAGAGAGAGAGAGAGAGAGAGAGAGAGAGAGATTCCATCCCTAAAATAAAAGTTACAAGAACATTAACAACATTCACGACAGCATTAATATCGATGGTGTCGATTTTCTCGTTGTTGTTGTTGTTGCTGTTGATGATGATGATGATGACGAAGAAGATGATGATGTGATGGTGACGTGGTGGTGGTGGTTCATGATACTTTATATAATATACAAACTAAAGTTACATAGTCAATTGGGATTCTGTTTTCTCCATTCATCTGCCTCCAGGGACAAGCCCGTCATGTAGCCTACACAACAAAGGTAGATAAACAAAGCAACGAGACCATGTTAGGTACATATCATGTCTATCTTTAATAAGCAAAACAACAACCTGACAGCCTGACAGATGCGAAACACCACACAATACTGACAATAGCTCCTTAGTTTGCTGCTCTCTTCGCCCATCACCTTCATCACTGTTAATCCCTCTTCCATCATTTTTCCTCCCCGGCCACTCTCTTCTATTGGCCACTGTAACGACCACCTTTTGCAATCCCTTGGTAGATGCTTGAGTACTGACCAATCAAGGGAGTAACTCTAGCCAGTAACCCTATTTGAGGCCACTAAATGGCTGCCTTTTGCAAAAGTGAATGCCCTTTTGGATACTGACCAACAAGGGAGTAACTCGCATTGTCAAGGGCGTTAATAACCCTAGTTGCAATGGCCAATATACTCGTGACGGCTGTTTCCGCTGCAGGTACTACATCGTCACGTAGCCTAAACAATGTCTTTTTAAATTATTTTTTTAATCCTAATGCAAAGAAAAACAAACGTTGGAACATTGAATTTATAAAGAAGACAAGGTATTTTATGTCACGGTTTTTAGTAAAGGGGTTAAAAACAACTCGATAATATCATGACGATAATTTGGACAGAAAAATAGAGGTTTGCATACACGGTACGTGTAAACAGTTTTTAAAAAGTGGCTGCTACTGAAATCCAAAACAGGAATAAGGAAGATTTTAATTTGTCATTGTTTGTCACAGAGGTTACATAACATCCTGAACCCTTTGACATTGGAACTGCTGACGGATGGTCTTCATCCCTCGGGACGGACGAACATCACATAACTTGCGTGCTCAACTCTCTCTCTGTGTGTGTGTGTGTGTGTGTGTGTGTGTGTGTGTGTGTGTGTGTGTGTGTGTGTGTGTGTGTGTTGTAGGAATCATGATGTTTGGTAAATCTTGGAAACACATTTACCTTTGCTGATTTTTGTTGTTTTATAAAACAATAAAAGACACATAATCTTTGTCTTTTACTTTCAAAGATAAAGCTGATGAAATAACAGATACGGGGCCTAAAAGAGGCGAAGAAGTGTTTTAATGAATATGTATAACTAAAACGTCTGCTATTGTACAAAAAGTATTCAAACAGGCTAAGATATGTAAACACTCCAAACAGTCCACAAAATTACTTCTATATCATTGTATAATAAAGAAGAAGCAGAACAAGAAAACAATGTGCAAACATAAACAAAGTTTAAAGGTTAATAATTTTGTTTATTTGTAGCAGGCTGTATAATTTATAGGCACATTTCTTACCATTTCTCAACAAAACATTAACTGAACTTAGGTGTAAATAAGCGAAATCTGTTCATAAATAATATTATTCTGGTATAAAAGTGAATGTATAAATCTGTACGAAACTTGTAATTATGTGTAGAATTTTGAATTATGTAGCAGTATCTGTCTAATTATGAGCATCTAGGCAATTTAATACACAGTTCAACATTAAAAAAGCTATTTTGTAGAAAATAATGCTTAAAAATGTAGGCCTTTGGAGAAACGTTAAACAGAAAAGAGCAACGGAATTGAAACATCTCCACAGAATACTGGAAACAAAAATTGTAATACAATAAAACTTAAAGAAGACGATTACACGATTACTTGATGACATTGGACAAAATAACTAATGTCATGTAACAATAGAAAAACAAGAATTAGCTTCGTGTTTAGGATGATGATGAGGAGGAGGAGGAGGACGACGACGACGAAGATGATGGTAATGATGATGATGATGATGATCACGATGGCAACGATGATCATGATAATATATTAAAACCAACCGACACATTTTGTACAGGAAATGTTCTATTCGGCTTACTTCCCTTTCAACTCTCCATTGGCAAGAGAGCAGAAAACGTACAGTATCACAAAGAATACGTCTGCAAGAACGAAAGAACCCCTACCTGTCATCCTCACGCAATGGCCCACGACTAAAGACGAACTGCGGTCAGGTAGGGCCTTTCCATTTGTTTTTCCTCCTCCCCCCCCCCCCCCCCCTCATATACGTTTTTGCTCTCTCTCTCTCTCTCTCTCTCTCTCTCTCTCTCTCTCTCTCTCTCTCCTCTCTCTCTCTCTCTCTCTCTCTCTCTCTCTCTCTCTCTCATCCTTTCTTTCTTTCTTTCTCACCATTTCCCTTGTCTGACCGTCACGGTTGACAAATGGGAGGTGACGTTTTTGTGACGTTTGCCACTGTCGCGGAAGTCACGCGTTGGACTAAAACTTTCGGGCTGCCTGAGCCATTTGCATTTTCCTTCTTATTATTTTCTGATAATAAGAGAAACGGATGAAGAGGATGGCATAGGTGTGATTAAGAAAGGGAAATAGAATCGTAAATATTATTTTGTTTAGAATTGCACACGTTAACGGCTATAATTTAGATGCGGCTTCGCAAAATAATGTGCTTTCTGCGTGGTTTGGCTTTCAGTTTTCCCTCTTAAAAACTAGAGTTGGTAGCATACGGCAAGAAGGTAGAAATAATGGGGAAAGGGGTTTGAGTTGGGACTGTAGTGAGCAAAGTACAATGCACTATTGTAAGCTTAGTATTCGGCCTAAAACGTTATTTGGCCTCAAATGTGGTTAAGGGTGGTTATTCTATACTTTAATGTCCTTGTTCAGAGCTGCAAAATACGCACATGATTTATAAAACAACACCCAATAAATAACTACAATGAAATAAACCGTGAAGTAAGCGTATGCATGTACACATGCGTAGAACCAAACATTATATTTGATTTTTTTAAAAAGGTCTGAGTATTGTTGTGTGTCATGTGAGCTGTTAAACAATCCATGCACTAGGGTGAAAACACTATAATTATTGAGACAAAGGTTGGCAAACTACATTTTGTACGTTCTAGGCCTATATACTGTGCTTCATTGGAGCACTATCAAGCTCCTTCGAAACGACCCTCGGACTTAAAAACGAAAACATGATGACGCGGTAACGTCTCGAGAAGAACAGGCCTAAAACCAATAAAGCAGGCATCAGTTAAAAATAAACACGTTGTTTTTCCATTTCAAACTAGCACGACTTCACAGAATTACTTGTGCTTGAGATCACCGCAAAAGGACCACATCGGGTAAACCTAATAACTAGCTTAGAATCAACAGATCCACAACCATGTTTCTGAGCGGCGTGGTTCAAAAGACAGCGAACAGTCAAGCCACCACCTCTGATCTTTTGTTCTAATCAAAACATGACCACCTTTATCTATTTAGTTCTGTGGTCAACGCTGTGGCAGAGAGAGAGGGGCTGGGGGAATGGTTTGAAAGGAGAAAAGGAAAGAGAGAACAGAAAACAAAACGGGGTGGGGGGTGGGTGGGTGGGGGGGGGGGGGGGGGGGGTCTGTAAATTACCTACATGGTATTTCGCACCGCTTACCTTTGAAACGGACCCATTTGTCTTAATTTGTTGTTCTGCTTAATTAGGGGGGTTGTTGAGTGTCGTGGTCGGTTGTCTGAGCAAATACCAACAAGGTTTGTGGTATTCGGAAGGATAGAATACATTCAATTGTAAACGGGCCTTTGAGAGACCATTGGCGCGTGGTTTGAATTACATCGAACACGAGAGTCCGTCCTTCTGATCTCAGCGCATTCCCAGTCTTCCTAGCTTTCCTCAAAGAGGGCGCATCAAAACATTTAAACACGCGCGCATAACTAGGCCTACTCGCTCGCGCGTACACAAACTAACTAAAACTCTCTCTCTCTCTCTCTCTCTCTCTCTCTCTCTCTCTCTCTCTCTCTCTCTCTCTCTCTCTCTCTCTCTCTCTCTCTCTCTCTCTCTCTCTCTCTCTCTCTCTCTCTCTCTCTCTCTCTCTCTCTCTCTCTCTCTCTCTCTCTCTCTCTCTCTCTCTCTCTCTCTCTCTCTCTCGCCCCCCCCCTCCCTGTCCCTCACTCAAAAACAAAACAAAACCGATTAACTCTGGGATGCAAAACAAAAACATGAATGGAGGTAAACTAATAAGTCTATCTGAGATGTGTGCGTTCGTGTATGTGTGTGTGTGTGGGGGGGGGGGGTGAGGGGGGTGAGTGTGTGTGTGGTTGTGTGTGTGCGCGCGCGCGCGCGTGCGTGCGTGCGTGTGTGTGTGTGTGTGTGTGTGTGTGTGTGTGTGTGAGAGAGAGAGAGAGAGAGAGAGAGAGAGAGAGAGAGAGAGAGATAGTGAGAGAGAGACAGAGAGAGAGAGAGCCAGACTGACAGACAGACTGACAGACAGACTTGTTACCTCCATTCATGATTTTGTTTTGTTGAGAGGATTATTCTTTATGTGTTAATATATCCCAGAGTTATTCGTGGTGGGGTTTTTTCATGACTTCTCGCATTACAGAAGATTATTTTCCTTTTCTCCAACTTTTATGTCTTAAGCCAAACGAATGTGTTGGCCTTTGGGGACCTTCCCCACTGTAAATAACTTATAGCCCAGCGCGCCAGGGGAGTTTCACAAGAGAGAACGCTTGTAGCCGTTCGCACCATTCGGCAAAAACGGTCTTAAGAAACACTTCGTTTCCCGATAGTTTGGCTAGCGTTTTGATCTACCTCGAAAGCGAGCTCGCAACAAACTATCACGTGACTTGCACGGGGTTAATACATGTTTTTGTTGTTGATTGGTCCATTTTTAAGGTTTGGTTAAAAGAATAATGTTTTTTGACCAATCAGACAAGTTTGTAATATTTTTTTTGCAAACGTTTTCTAAAATCGTTTCTTAGACCCATTTTGGCGTAACAGTTGTTCGCGGAAATAGCCACCCCCTTGTGAAACTCACCCCAGAATAGTATCTGCTCCCTCTGTTATCTGGCAACGACTGGCTGGCATACATGTTTCAAGGGGTAGGTCCTTTCCCCTCACGCCCTTTCTTTGATCTATGCCGCATGCCTCCTCACGTGAGTTCCCTTTTAGGTCGAGGAGTGCCATTTCGCCCTTTCAAAGAATGACATTTCGCCCTTCAGTTCTCACTCAGTTTCTTACTTTCTTTTACTTATTTGTTTTTCATAGGCCTTTGTTTATTTAAAAAACAAAAATGCTTGTATTAATGTTTCAAAGAAAGTAATACATCACTACATTTAGTCCTGTGTGCGGAATGAGCGCGAGAAACACACACACACACACACACACACGCGCGCACGCACACACGCACACACACACACACACGTAACACAACAAAAATAGAGAGACAGGTACAAGGTGAGAGGAGACAGGGACCCGAGAGACAGAGAGAAAGAGAAGGGAGGAGAGAGAGAAAGAGAGGGGAGTTTGCAAAAGAAATAAAAGGGCGAAATAGCACCCCCATTTCTGTTTGATTTTACATTACACAAAGGGCCAAATGGGAAATTAGGACCAGATGGGAAAGGGACATTCGGAACGTCCCCCCGTCTCAAGCCTCTGCGTCCTAAGCAAGTAAACAAAGCGAAGCTATTAATGTTAGTATTATTATTATTTCCACCTCAGTTGTTCCCAGACACGAACTGCATGAAAAACGAAGACAAAGCGGTCATCTGTCAAGACTGCGTAAGATTGTGTCTCGTAATGAGCAGCAATTAAAAAACAAAACTGGAGTTTGCGTGAGCGTGAAATCGTGATTTAGCACACACATGCACACAGCCACGCGCGTGCGCTCGCACGCACACACGCACGGACACGCACACGCGCGCGCGCGCGCACACACACACACACACACACACACACACACACACACACACACACACACACTCTCTCACACACACACACACACACACACACGCGCGCGCGCGCGCGCGCGTAGGAAATAAGCCAAGAGACTTATAAGCAATAAACGAAATATATATAAAACAAAGTTTTGTTTTGTTATTTGCTTTTTGTTTTGTTGTTATTGTTAGATTTTGTTGTGTTGTTGTCTTACCCTGGCTTAAAGACTCCAGGGATCATCCCAACAGCCAAAGCACTTGAACACTATGGTACAAATGCACCAGCTAGGGGTGAGAACATTACGTGTGTGACCGTATTTTGATTACCCCGCCACGTGGGCAGCCACACTCCGACTTCGGGGGAGTTGTTAGATTTAATTCCTGTTCATTTTAGAATATGTCCAGATACAAAATGGCAGCAACAATATAATCTACCCCTGACTCAACAAATACAAACCATAACCTCTAACAGCAACAGTGGTCAGAGCTTTTGTTTTCAATGAATGGTTGTCCAATTGTCTATATATGGAGAGAAAATCTGTTTAATGTCCTCCGGTTTGGAAAAGACACATAAAATTATGGGATATTAGTAGATGTAAAGATGGTGGGAACGATCCTGGAGGCAATGCCCGGAGGCCGTGCAACACCAGTAAATTCCCTATGTTTTTAGCAATGCAGATGCATTGTCTATATATGTGTATCACACGAGTTTTCAGAGAAAACTGCCTTATGAATTTAAACCAAATATTGAAATCGTTTCAACTTTAAGATCTTTTTTTTTATTACCAAGATTACCCGTGACGTGTTCCAATGCGTTGACTTTTTAATCGACAGCATCACCAAATTGTCATGAAAGATACAAATGAACACTAGGCCTAGATAGGTAACAAAATCCTTCCCACATCGTTGCTTAAAATATTGAATAGCTACAAAATAGTGACCCCCTGAAAACCTGTTTAACGTCCTCCGATCTGGAACAGACACATAATTATTATATGGGACATTAGTAGATATAAAGATAGTGGAAATGATCCTGGAGGCAATGCCCAGAGGCAGTGCAACACCAGTAAAGTCCTGAAATGTTTAACGATACAGATATACAAAGGAACCTCCCTTACAAGACCTTAAAAAATCATCCAAAATGGGGTCTTATAAGGGAGGGATCTTGTCGGGAGGTAATTCTAATACTTACAAAGATGGGCAATGCTCAGAGAAATAGGTATGGGAGGGAGTCTTATAATGGGAGGTCTTATAAGGGAGGTTCCACTGTATTATTATGTGACCCCCAAGATAATCCCCTGTGGTGTCCTCCCATTTCTAACAGAACGGGGGTACTTTGGGATGGGAACGAGGACATGTACGTTTCTCTGCTGTCCGCATGTATGTGTGTGCATTCTGTGTCTGTGTGATCAAAACCTGTTCCAGCCCATAGCGCCTAAACTACTGAACCGATCGTAATGAAAATTCACACACTGCTTCCTTAGACCTTGCAGTTGTGACACGATGATGAAATTCTGCTTAACGTCCTCCGGTCTGGAACAGACACATATGGGACATTAGTAGATATAAAGATGGTGGGAACGATCCTGGAGGCAATGCCCGGAGGCAGTGCAACCCCAGGAAAGTCCCGAATTTCCAACGATACAGATGTATAATTTAACTAACATACCAGTTGTGACACGAATGAATAAAAATCCGTTGAGCGTCCTCCGGTCTGAAACAGACACATATGGGACACTAGTAGATATAAAGATGGTGGGAACGATCCTGGAGGCATTGCCCGGAGGCAGTGCAACACCAGGAAAGTCCCGAATTTTTTTAGCAATACAGATGTGTTAAGGTGAAGTTGTGACACACTGTCTGATTTACAGAATGGCAAGCCACACCAACGTATTGCCAGTGATAAAAAGTTGAACATTACAAAGACATTGGTTATTTTAAAGACGATCAATGGATTTAAACCGAAGGAGCTATCGTAAAATGTGTCACTAATAATATTTTTTTGTCAAATATCGGCTTTCTAAGTAATGCTGCACCAATACATGAACTTTTTAAAACACCAAAAAAACAATGACACCAGAATACAAACTTAACTCCCCTGAATTTCACCAGTGGGTCTTATTTGATTAAATTCAAGAGAGATCATTCGAAATCTAGAGCTGAGAGCATATACAGTGGAACCTCCCTTATAAGACCTTCAAAGATCATCCAAAATGAGGTCTTATAAGGGAGGGGTCTTATAAGGGAGGTAATTTTAATCATAGTACTTACAAAGAAGGGCAGTGTCTCAGAGAAGTAGGTCTTATGTGGGAGGTAGTCTTATAATGGGCGGTCTTATAAGGGAGGTTCCACTGTATTATAAATAATAAAAAAAATTGTTTGATTTTGCTCTTGTTTGGGTGTTTTCCGTCAACTGAAAGTACTGTTCATATGGCTCTGTCATCTTGTTTAAAGCCTACAATAGAGTACTAAATCCAATGAAGGACGTTGTTGCAAAAGAGGAAAAGCGGTGGTGCATCCCAATTGCGCCTATGTTCATTAACCCTACACCCAATTGCGCCTGTAGAAGTTGTCAATTGCGTCCGTTGAAATGGTTGACAGTCACATGATCCATTCTTTTCTTCTTCTGCATTCCCGGGCCATAAGGCCACAATAGGTGCGTACGTGTCCGTTTTCCAGTTTTCACTGGTGTCCTCGCTGCATTCAGCCGACACATTCCGATTTCGGAGGAGCTCTAAGGAATATTTTTTGTTGTTGGAAAAAAGGCAAGAGAATAGGCCCAAAGTAAGAAAACATAGTAAATGACACAACGCAAGGAAAAAGGCAGTCAAAGAGAGAGACAGATTAGAGGAAGCTACAAGCATAGAACTTCCAGAAGGTGGGGGAACTATTTGTACGGAAGACCCCCCGGTAGCCCCACGGGGGACATGATTCTTTTTTTTTTATAATGTAGGCGTAATGGAAGTTTGACATAAACTGATATTTTTGTTTCGTAAGATAAAGCCAACATTCCCGATAAAGACACTTTCTGATTTTCTTCTTGTTCTTGTATAATTATTGTCTCGCTAACTCTTTTGTGTCGGCAAGAATCTGCGTAGTCTGCTCAAGTGGACAATAGTTGGTTGGCTTGTCGGTGCTTACAGCTAAGCAAGGGGGGGGGGGGGGGGGGGGGGGGGGGGGGGGTGGGGGGGGGGGGGGGGGGGGGGGGGGGGGGGGGGGGGGGGGGGGGGGGGGGGGGGGGGGGGGGGGGGGGGGGGGGGGGGGGGGGGGGGGGGGAGAGACGTCAGGTCACGTCACACTAACTGCACACGTCACAGAGCCGGATCTAGGGGGTGTTTCTTGGCTTCCAGACACCCCACCCCCCTCCTCCTCATCTTCCCCAAGCATGTACCTAAAAGAAGAGTGAAAAGTTTTAAAAAAAATGGCTCGATTTTTGCCTTAAAGGTGGACCCTCACGGATGAGTTTTTGCATGAAACACGTCAAGGTCACCAGAGAGACAGCCTTTTCAAGGATCGGAACACTCACTTTGCTCTGGTTTCCTAGAAATTAAAACTGTCAAAACGGCGATTCCTCCTTAGCGGAGATGCCGGAGAGAGTAGCCATTTTGGATGGGGTGGGTGGATGCCAATCCCATTGTGGTTGAAACATTTTCTTTTTGCAGTGCAGTAAAAAAAAAATTGGAGCTATTTCGTTTGTTGTGAGCGAAACTTCTTTGCATAAACTGTATAAAAAATAAATAAAAAGGCTTGTATTGCGAAAATTCCGTGCTAACGATTTGGTCTAATCTCAGGCGGCCATTAGAAAACAGACGGTACAGCCTTCTCTTTAGGTGAAAGAATTTGACTTCCAGCACCTCCGCCAAGGACGAATCGCCGATTTAACGGTTTGAATTCTAGGAAACCAGAGCAAAGTGAGAGTTGCAATCTCTGTAAAGGGTGTTTCCCTGGTGATCTCGACGTGTTTCTTACAAAAACTCATTCGGTCAAGGTGCCCCTTTAATAATCACTTATTTGCAAAGAATTCCCAAATTCTGGTCCCCCAAAAGGGTACTGCCCCTTCACTCGGAACCAATACAGCTCCCTGGACCCCTTGCGGACCACTCCCCTTCCTCCCCCTTACGAATCACTGGGTTCGCCCTGCATCACATATATGAGGTCATATATGTGACCCAGCAGCACGAAAGGGACATTAAGTGTTGAAATGACCATTCTGAGAAAATGGCACCGTTGGAAACGTCAGGCAATTCTCTTTCGAATGATATACAAATCATTCTTGTATCCTTTTTGGTTGCAGAGTTATGAGCATTTAACATTGGTAAGGTGACTGTCAGACAGTATCCTATCCTATGAACTTGCATCAACCTACTAACGTTAAAGCACTTTTTGGAATATTTAGAGATCATATTAAAGATAATCCTTTATGGATACGAAAGATACAATGTTAGAGAGCACGAAAATACCCATAACTCAAAATTGATAAAAATGAGATTTTTGACTTTGCAAGCCCGTTGTGAGAAGCATAGCCAAGCGACTTAATGTCCCTTTCGTGGTGCTGGGTCACATACATGACGTAGGCTGCGGGTATCCCAACGTCATTCCTGCCCCCAAACCACGTCCGTCCTGTCACAAACATAGACAAAACTCACAAAAGGTTAATGCAGGTGTTTGTGTTTTAGCGTTATTATGAGGATGTGGGTTGTTTGCCAGTCTGTCATGTCCCTCTGTG
>CM065688.1:35399890-35509890 GCA_017654935.2 Phymorhynchus buccinoides
GAGAGAGAGAGAGAGGGCGAGAGAGAGAGAGAGAGAGAGACATATAGAGACAGACACAGTGACAGAAAGACAAAGAGAGAGAGGGGGGAAGAGAGAGAGTGGAGAGAGAGAGAGAGGCAGACAGAGAGAGAGTGGGGGGGGGGGGGGGGGAGAGGCAGACAAAAAGAGAGAGAGGGGGTGGGAGAGAGAGAGAGGGAGAGAGAGAGGCAGATAAATGGAGAGGGGGGAGAGGGCAGACAGAGAGAGAGGGGGGAGAGAGGGAGAGAGATGGGTAGAGAGAAAAAATAAACTGCAATACTGGGAATTCCTCTGTGACATGCATAACATTAGGCCTAGCCTTACGTCCCAAATTCAAGAAAATAGGGTTTTTAGATAACAGGCCCTGATTTGATGCATTTTAGGGACATGGGTGTTAAACAATTGTGGTGCATAAATGTGACATTGGCGGTGAAAGGGTTAACGCCCTCTTCGGCCTTTCGGCATAGGGTGACTCGTAAAATGTTCCCTGTCTACTTTGGCATGTACGTGGGAGATAAAAGATCGTACGCTTTCTATCCAACAGTTTGGCTGTTGAGGAGACAGACTAGCGCATAGGTTCCACCAGTCGCAGGTGAGAGCGAAGAAGTGAAGAACCAAGGAGCCCCGCAGGTTAGCACGTAAGTAAAAGGCAATCAGGCGTGGCCCAAATAGAGCAGACAATAAGGCTCTTGAGTGTCTGGCCAGTCTGAAGATCCTCAGGTGTCCGTGTTCTCTGTCCCCGGGGTGAGGACTCTCACCTCGTCAACCCATCAACAGCCGCACGTGTCGGCCCCTGAGCACCCTGGCACCCGCCGAGAGAAGCTTCACACTTCCGAACACCCCACACCCCATTTTCTCCCTCCTCATGGAGTCGATGACTCCTGTTTAGACAAAAGGGTCCACCGAGGACCCTCCATCCACCAAGGAAGCGGGAGATTATCCAGTGTCCCGGAGGATCTGTCCTAGTTTTATTGTTCTGTGGACTACCAAGTCCAGTCAGCAGTTTACTTAGCAGAAATGGGGGTCAAACGTGTTTTTTGGGGGGCCACGTTTTATGTTGTTTTAGGTTCACTCGTTATTATCCAAACCAATTAAGACTTATCAAAGGCATAGGTCCATTCACTGTGATAAAACCCAAGACAATCATCTAGGCTATAGGTTCACAATTTATGCTGACTGAAACCAAGACCACATTATCAAAATCTTGGCTTTACCAGTTGAAAAAACCCACCGATAGTATTATAGTATGAACACACGCGCGCATACACACACATAACCCCCCCCCACACACACACACACACACACACACACAGAGTTACAGGCACACCCACTCACACTCACCACACTACAATATAATATTGTCTGAATCACTTGTATTAGTGGAAGGACGTTAAACTGAAAAACAACACACACACGCACATACACACACGGCCTTGTTTAAGATTAGGCGCTATAAATGCTATTTATTATTATATTATTATTATTTTGTTATTGTTGCTCTGGCTGTCTGTCCCTCTCTCTGTCTGTTCTTCTTCGTATTAATTTAATGTGTCATGATTTTGGTGCAGATTGTTGCAAGCCATGGCTCGCCGACGCTTGAATTTTGACTCAATGCCTGGCCCAGGGGACGGAAACCAGGCCCCACAAGCTGCGGGTCCACCACCAAGCAGCCATCAAACCACTCCTGCGCTTCCTTCCACAAGTGCGCTGTCTCTTGTGGAGCAGGAAGAGGAGTACATGAAGCAAGTGGCGCTAAAACAGCAACGCTTCATGTACAACTGTTCACGTTGCGGGAACTGTGAGGTCGCGTACATACAAAAGCGGATACTCCATGCGGAAACCCGTGCGGAATCTTTAAATAGGTGAATCAAAGAAAGGGAAAGGTTTGCGCACGGGTCCGAATTTATATCCACAAGTGGGCGGTCTCTGAAGGAGCAGGAAAAGGAGTTCAAAAAGCAAGAAGCAACGTTTCGCGTCATGTTGCGGGAACTGTAAAACCTTTGTTTGATGATTGTTTCTGTGGTATAAAAATATGTTTGTTATAAATATATATTAATAAAAACCAATTAATAGCCCTTTAATAAAATAATAAACATATTTACAAATATTTGTGCATTATGTACATAAATAATGAACTTTTATTTTCATTTACAGAAGGTAAAGGGTAAAATATAATTCTAAAGGATTTTAATATTTATCCAGGGGAAACAACTTGTTTCCCCCGGAGTGCTCTCGTCAATAGGGCGTTTGCCACGAGTGTTCGTTCTCTATACTAGACTACTAATTTGCCCGAGCTTGTTCTGCCCGAGTTGCGCTGACCTTTCTAATTCAACTCAGTGAAATTCAAGGTCACCGGCACGTGGAAAATGCTCTATTGCGACATGGACCAATGTCCTTATAAGGATATGCTGTAATAAAATATGTATGTTGTGAGATGATAATTAAAATGATGTGTATATAAAATTGTTATTATAGATATGATATTTTATACAGAGACCCCCGGCTGAAGGTTTATATATAAAATTCTTATGTTAAAAGTTACTGATAAAAACATTTGTGTATTATGGTGTACGGGTAAGACGGTGTAAAAAGCCCACGGGCGAGTAAGAAGCCCATGCCAATTATCTCATGAAATGAAGCAAATTTCAGTCACATTTTGCCCATGAGACGAGTGTTAATGTTTAGCATTCGTCTAATAGGCAACTTTGACTGAAATTTTCTTTATTTCATGAGATAATTGGCATGGGATTCTTACCCGCCCATGGGCTTTTTACCCCGTCTTACGTGTGGTGTGGACGGCTCGAGAGGGACAAAGTCCAAAGCAGAAAAACTACCCATCTATCCCCCGCTCCAGCCGCGCTGACTTGACTATAAAATATTTATGATGTAGACAGAAACTTTATTTATTGTCATTATTATTATTTAATACTGATTGAATGTCGGCGGTCGTTGACAAAACAGAACAGAGGGAGGGACAACGATGGCCACACTTGTGTATGTGTATGACATTTAATTATATGGTAAGCTGCTGTTATTGGCCACTGCAAAGAACATCTTTTGCAAGAGTGAATGCCCTTGTTGGGTGGGGGAAGATGGTTGAGTACTGACCAAACAAGGGGATTACTTTCACCAATTGAGGCCACTGAATGGCTTCCTTTTGCAAGAGTGAATGCCCTTTGGGATACTGACCAACAAGGGATTAACTCTTGCGGTCAAGGGCGTTAATAACCCTAGTTGCAGTGGCCAATAGCATGGGAGCCCAGAGCAAAGTGAAATGTTCCAAATGTGCGGTGGGGGTGGTTAACGATTCTTCCCTGCTCGGGACGAGGGGGAAAAATGTGACTGAAATTTGCTTCATTTCATGAGATAATTGGCATGGGCTTCTTACCCGCCCATGGGCTTTTTACCCCGTCTTCCCTGTGTAGTGAATATAGTAGGGGAAGACGGGGTAAAAAGCGCATGGGCGGGTAAGAAGTCCCCCCCAATTACTTTTTTAGCGTCGTCTCATGGGCAAATGTGACTGAAATTTTCTTTATTTCATGAGATAATTGGGGGGGGGGCTTCTTACCCGCCCATGCGCTTTTTACCCCGTCTTCCCCTACGAAGAGTTACTGGATGCATTGTACTGTAATGATACAATGAGACAGCATAACTATGAACATGATGTTATGTATCATAATCATGATCATCGTCATCATTATCACCATCATTACCACCACCACAATCATCATATTTTGTTCTTTTTTTCTCTCCTTTACCAATGACAAAATTTGCATTTTTTTCTTGAAAAGAACAAGAGAAGAAATGTGAACGTGCGCGCGCCCGCTCGTGTGTGTGTGTGTGTGTGTGTGTGTGTGTGTGTGTGTGTGTGTGTGTGTGTGTGTGTGTGTGTGAGAGTGAGAGAGAGAGAGAGAGAGAGAGAGAGAGAGAGAGAGAGAGAGAGAGAGAGAGGGGGGGGGTATGCTTTATGATGTATTTGTTGTTTTCACAGACTAATATTTTCAAATTTGCACCTCAATTTGTGGATCAAGTAAGCTTGAGTTATGTGTTGCAATATTGAACATTAAAATCATTTTTTAAACATGGCCACATCGTTCATTCGTTCATTCCTTCAACCTCTTGCTTATTTTCCCCTCTTTTCCCCTTTCTCTGCTTGTAGTTCTTCTTTCTTACTGTCTCTGTCCTTGTGTCTCCGTTTGTCTGTCTTGTCAGTCTGATTCTTCTTCTCTCTCTCTCTCTCTCTCTCTCTCTCTCTCTCTCTCTCTCTCTCTCTCTCTCTCTATATATATATATATATATATATATATATATATATATATACGCACACACACACACACAAACACTCACTCTCACACACACACACACACACACACTTACTCACACTCACACACACACACACACTCACACACACACACACACACACACACACACACACACACACACACCCCCCCCCACACCCCCCCCCCCCCCCCCCCCACACACACACACACACACACATCTCACCTACCTTAACTCGTTCACTTTTCATCCCTTTCTCGCATGAGCTTCATTTATGTTCAAAATTCACGGGATTTTATTTTATTTTATTTTGTTTTAAGAATGAATTTTAATCACCAATGTTTTCTGCTGTATGCGATGCGATTTTTACCTGTGTCATTTTATCATTGTCCTTGACAAAGAGGAGTAAAACCTCGAAAATTTGGGAAAACTTTTATTTTGCCTGTTTGTGTTTTTTTAGTGTGAACGTTTTATATATATCTCTCTCTCTCTCTCTCTCTCTCTCTCTCTCTCTCTCTCTCTCTCTCTCTCTCTCTCTCTCTCTCTCTCTCTCTCACTCTCTCTCTCTGTCTCTCTCTGTGTCTCTCTCTCTCTCTGTCTCTGTGTCTCTACCCCCCTCTCTCTCTACATATTTTTACGTCTCATTTTGCAAGTTTTATCAGTTTGTGGACACTGGCCACCCCTAATTATTCTTAAAAAAATCAGTGTTTGCAAGTCGCTGACTCGCAACCGGCGGTTTTAAGCTTCGACGCCATTGTTGCATTGTTGCTATAGTGTTTGACCGAATAATGGAGGTAAACAACTCTAATTTTCACGATGTGCTCTTCAAGTACCACGGGCAAGTAGCCTACATTCGCCCAAGACATCAGACTACACTCCCTCCAAATGCAAAGACATTCATCGCCAAGCACCCTGCCATGTGTTTGTCCGCTTTTGGAGCTGATATCACAGGTTCTTCCATTGAAGCAACGCACGCACACTCGAAAAAATAATTACTCCCCTCTTGCCCATCCAGATTCCACGGATAACCAAGAATGTCAAAATATACATGGCGGTAGAAGAGTTAGTAAGGATGATAATTTTGCTCTTCTTGACTCTTCTTTTTTCACACGCATGCATTAATCTCTCTCTCTCTCTCTCTCTCTCTCTCTCTCTCTCTCTCTCTCTCTCTCTCTCTCTCTCTCTCTCTCTCTCTCTCTCTCTCTCTCTCTCTCTCTCTCTCTCTCTCTCTCTCTCTCTCACTCAACACACTTACACTCACACACAGAAATATCCCACACACACTCTCCTTCACACACACACACACACACACACACACACACACACACACACACACACACGCGCGCGCGCGCGCGGACGCACACACGCACATACCTACACCTACACGCGCACGCGCATGTGTGTGCTTTCACGGCGCATGCTTATACACACAGAGACATAGCAGACAACAAAGCTGGTCAAACAGTCACTGCATAACGAAACGATTTGATGATTATGACTAAGCGAGAAACGGGTGGTCATAAAAACAACAATGTGAAGGTTAGTTTGAGCTCAGGTATTATAGGTCTAGTACCCCATCGAAATTTTGACCGAACTTAAAGCTGAAATGTAAACAGAACCGATAGTTTAACCCCCACCCACCCGACAACATATCGACAGTAGGCCTGCTACTTCACTGAATCAGTAAATAGTGAGAACTGTTGCTGCTCCCAACAACACAACAACAACCCACCGATTGCTCTGCAAACATTGTAAAATTAAACATGTTTAGGACCCATGTTACTGACAAACACGAAACACCATCGCCACCATTTCCCCAACACACGCACGCCTCACCCCCCCCCCCCCCCTCCCCTTCTAGCCCCAGAATTGTTGTCTTTCAGTTAAAATATTGATTTGAACAGTTCCAACTATGTTTACCACCGTCTCGTCAACAGGGTCGAAGGTCCAAAGCCAGTGGCGGACTTTCGGTCTCCTTCAGGGACTTATGAACAAATGAACAAACAGGGGGTGTCCTGCTGTTTGTTCCTAATAGGCGGCGATGGTCTTCGAGATCTGGGGCTGTTAAAGTGATGAAAGATAGCCCCACTCAAAATCAGCTGCTTGTTTTGAATCGCCTGGCCTATAGTCATGAGTGCGTCTTAGACAATCAACACGGGTGTTACTAAATGTAAACGAAGGAGCTTTGGGGAGTGAAGACATCTGGAGCGGTTCACGTGGTGATTCTGGAGTAGAAAACGGTCAAGAAATGCATGACGTTGTGAAGTTTCTACTCCAACATCATACTACTGCTGTGTGCTGTTTAGCCTTATTTAAACGCTACTACCCGTGTTAGTGTGACTGTCTAAGACGCACTCATGACTACAGGGCCTGGATTTCGTACTACTATGCCACCACACCCTTCGCCCCCTCCTCCCGTCAAGGCGTGCCAAACAGAGGTTCGGCAGTTGGGTGACAAGTAATGTGGGCCTTAGCATTGTGAGCAGTCGCCGCTAAGTCTGTGGGAATGTCTGAGAATCCTTCTTCAACTTCAGCAGTCTGTTCTGGCTGGCTCCTAATTATTCCATAATTTGCAATGGAAACGGTGCAAATTTATTTAAAGGAAGGGGGTTAACACACTATCTCTCACACAAAGCAGGGAGTCTGGCTCTGAGAAAGACAGTACAAGGCAGACGCAAGGTGATGCGAGAGGAGACAGAACCGAACAAAAGTCACAAAGAGCGACAGACGTATAGACAGGAGGTGTTCGTGGGAAGTGACTGAAACTAAAAGAATAATAGGAGAGAGAGAGAGAGAGAGAGAGAGAGAGAGAGAGAGAGAGAGAGAGAGAGAGAGAGAGAGAGAGAGAGAGAGAGAGAGAGAGAGAGCAAAGACATGAACAGATGCGCACACTTAATTTCGTCATTATTAGCGCTTGAAAATAAAAGCGTACAGAGAGAGAGAGGGGGGTGGGGAGCAGGTATTCAAGCACTCAATGCTCTCATTCTTTTCTGAGTACTTTCTCTGTCTCTCTCTCTGTCTCTGTTTCTGTCTCTCTCTTATCCTTGGAAAATAAAGTATAAGCTTTCAAATTTTCAAAAGTTTTCTCTCCGTTTTGCAGTCTCTCTCTCTCTCTCTCTCTCTCTCTTGTCTTTATCTACCCCTATCTCTCTCGCTGTCTCTCCCCCTCCCCCCCTCCCCCCTCTGTCTCTTTGTCTCTTACTTTCTCTTTATGTTCCTTTCACACACACACACACACACACACACACACACACACACACACACACACACACACACACACACACGCGCGCGCGCGCGCGCACACGCACACATGTTCCTTTCACACACACACACACACACACACGCACGCACGCACGCACGCACGCACGCACGCACGCACGCACGCACGCACGCACACACACACACACACACACACACACACACACACACACACACACACACACTCGAAACAACAGTGAAATGTGTCAGTGCTGTATCTAAAGTCTTAACCTCGTCCTCCTTCATTCTTGTACACCAAGGGGTAAAACTCCTGAAGTGAAAACTGACCAGTCCCAGTCAGTTCCCTTTGTGTCTGTATGTAAATAAATTTGAGCCCAGTACTCCAGAATAGCAGTCACATTCTGTGCTATCTAGAACACACACACACACACACACACACACACACACACACACACACACACACACACACACACACACACACCTGCGCGCGCGCGCGCGCGCGCACACACACACACACACACACACACACACACACACACACACACACACACACACACATACAAACTTGCTCGGTCAATTTAAACCCTCAGCAAAATTATACTGATGGAAATTCAACACAATATTCCATAATTTGCAATACATGGAAACGGTGCAAAGTTATTGAAAGGAAGGGGGTTAATTTTGTAAGATTGCACTACAATTTATTATGCCATTAAACATTAATTGCAGCAGAATGTCAGCAATGATTTATTTGCTGTTGTTGTTTTTTTAACGAAAAGGTTTCAGTTACCATACTTATACTAACGTAACCTTTTCAAAGGATTTTTTTCACTTTAATTCTGATTAATTAGCATTAAAAATAATAATAATTGTATGCCACGTGCTTTGCAGTTTGAAGCTTGGTTCATTTGCGCATAAAATATGTTTTTTTACGTATTATGCATTACATTTTCTCACACTCTTACACAGGAAATAACAATATGTGTTAAAAAGGCAAATGCTGGCATGACATATTTCTAGGGATGGGGTGGGCTTGGAATCGGGAGGAAATTCCTGAGCCTGGTTTGCCTTCTTTTGGAGAGCCATGCATTGAAATTGTGACTCGTACACATGTTTGTTGTGCTTTACGGGCGAAAATGTGGATATAGAAAGCAGGCCTACCTTTCAAATTCATGCTCCCCCGCCGCTTGGCCAGTGTACTTTCGAAAGGGCGCTCGTCCCCAAAGTTGAGGGCTGGAAAGTGAGTATAGGATAATGTCGCAAAGTCGTCGCCCATTTTCGTTCTCCTTCGGAGTATGCCTCTTTAATAAGCTCCCTACACCAGTTGAACTTATTTCTGAGTCTACGGATCGGCTGACCCCTTGGGACTGTGGCCGATTCCCATAAACTGACCGGGACGAAGATGGAATGGGCGTGGTGGGGAATTGTCTGGACTGGTCTTCGTTCTCTCAAGTTGTGACAGGAAACACAGACTATTATTATCCATAAAAGTTTGAAATAAAATAGAATACTCATCGGCTAAAAAAAAAAATCTCGGATCTTGTAAGCGCAATATCCTCTATACTACCTAAATACGAAATTGTAATGTCACTCGTTACGAAGGAACGGCGGGGGAAACCAAACTCAACAACAATACACGCACTAAAAATACCATCAGAATACTGGTAAGGATTGTAATGTAGTCAGACACTGCATAGTGGGACTTTAAAAAAATTCCTGTCCACACTTCTTACCATCGCAATACATTACAAATTGTCCATTGTGGGTGCGAAGATGGTCATTTAATAGAGCATGTTTGCGAGTAAACTGCTCGCCACAAATGTGACATTGGAAAGGTCCCTGAAATAGAAAAGAGAAAAAAAGCGTGGTGATGGAGATGATGATGGGACAGTTCATGACGTGGCAGACGTCGTCGTAGATGATTCCGGCACTACGTTGCACACCCCTTTGGCCCTTACAGGCGAGGATGCACCTCCGGTTTCTGGAACATTTCGGACGGAATCCGAGTCGACTCAGAATATCTTGTCCTGATGCTGAAGTCAGCATCCATGTTGGTTGTTGGTATTGATGCAGATGTTGGCATCTATTAGGTGCCAACACATGTGAGACAAGCCGAAGGTTGTCCAGGTGCTCAGTCCGCTGATCTTGTTTGGTTGGTGTAATCTGAGCAGTCTTCTTCCCCAAAGGCCGTCTTCAGGGCCACCGGGCGACCTACTCGGTACCAGGAGCTGGTGTCGTCGCAAACTGTCAGGAGACATACAGGCGAAGTCGGGTCGTCTCTGCAGGTGGGCGTGATCCTTTAAGAGTGGTCCCCTTCCCAACAGTGAGTGGCGATAAACTACATCTGTATTGTTAAAAAAAATCGGGACTTTACTGGTGATGCACTACCTACGGGCATTGCCTCCAGTACTGTTCCTACCATCTTTACATATACTAATGTCCCATATGTGTCTGTTCCAGACCGGAGGACGTTAAACGGATTTTCACCATCACAGTGAGTGGCGCTGCGCTAAAGGACCCACCCCAGAGGATGAGTGCGTGTCCCACCCCCTGGGCAATCAGCACAGCCAAAGCCCACTGCTGGGTGCCGGCGGATCATTGACGAAGTCAAATTAGCAGAGATGATCCAAGTCGCTGCATGTTGTCGTGTCAGCTTGCAAGTCCCTCAACTCCCATCTGGCGAGGGAGGAGTTCCTGTGTCGCCCTTCCCACCGGCTGCCACCCAGTAGGACGTCGATAGCAATCTGCCACTTTGCCTCAGAATCATCACATGATGAGAGAGTCAGTATAGTCGACCCTCTCACCACGGACTTTGGGGATGGAAATGTCTCGCGACGTTTCTCTTAAAATAGCCACTACGTGCAGAGCTAACCAAGATTACAAGTAATGTCCCACGTGAGTCCTTTTGAAACTGAGAGGACGTGGTCTTATTTCTCACAGCTGTAGTTGTGAAAGGCGGTAGTAAACTCACTACTACTACTAGTACTGTTCGGGTCGTTCGGCGCAGCAGTTGATTTATTTGGCAAATCCTTCAATCCAAAACGGACATACTTGAGATTTACGGGTTTATACCTGTATATTCGATTGTTGGTTTTTCAGTTTTACTTGAAAACGGTGAGTCATCTGTTTGATCTTTCAGCCCAGATCGTGTTTGTTGTTATTGTTGTTGATGTTGTGCTTTGATTTGTTTCTCGAATGGCTTTGTTTATATCAGTGTTCATTTTTGTTGAAGCTTCGAGTTCCATGCGTTGTGCTTTGGGTTAAATCCTACGAGCATATCGGAAATTCATTGAGCCTTTTTCGCCCAACTTTTGTACCTCATCAAGTAAAGGATAGGGTTAGATTGAGTGTAAAATTATTTTCATGCCGCAGCAAGTTTGAAACAGTAAAATAATCAGCAAGGAAAAAACATATTGAATTCAGCGTCGCCAACACAGCATGGGAAATTCCAGTAAAAGTGTAGTAGCTGTTTGTGTTTAAATTATTATTACAAATCCTTGATTCTAACGAAAATAGCCCCAAATTGATTTTAACCCTATCCCTTACCCAATGAAGTACAAACGTTGGACGAAAAAGGCTCAAGGAATATCAGATATGCTCGTATGATTTTGTTGTTGTTGCTGCCCCATCTTCTGGGCCGTACAGTGGCGTTGCTCCCACGCCGCTCGTTCCGAATCCCAACCGAGGAGACACTGCACTGCTGTGCTCGTAACCTAAGTGTTACTAGTATTGAGCAGCATCGATCGCAGAAAAGAAGGCATCGGCCTAATTAGTAAATTACTGCCTTTATGCCTATTATTTTCTTTTGTGGATCCAAACTTTGATTCCATAATTAGTCCGTCATTAGTTTAACTGACTCTGCAAGCATGACCCAGCCCACCTAGAATAGCGGTACCCCTAGAATAGCTATTCTCAGTATCTGGACGTTTTACAGAGGGATCGTTTTTCAGCTCAGAGTTTTCGAAAAGGGCAAAAACATTAGGCCTACCACTTTTTTAACACCAGCTAAAGATCGTTTACCAATTACAATTCAGCTTTTTGTTGAAAAGGGAATATTACTGACTAGGGTTCTTAATACAGTTAAAAATCAGTCAGTACTAGGGGAAGACGGGGTAAAAAGCGCATGAGCGGGTAAGAAGCCCACCCCAATTATCTCATGAAATGAAGCAAATTTCAGTCTCATTTTGCCTATGAGACGAGCGTTAATGTCTAGCATTCGTCTCATGGGCAAATTTGACTGAAATTTTCTTTATTTCAAGAGATAATTGGGGTGGGCGTCTTACCCGCCCATGCGCTTTTTACCCCGTCTTCCCCTATTGTCCACTCTGACAGTAATCTTAGAAATAGGCAACATGGAAAACGAAACTATTGTTTATCTACTGAAAGAGAGGTAAAGTACATAGCAAAGCACACACACACACACACACACACACACACGCACACACACACACACGCACGCACGCACGCACACACACACACACACACACACACACACACACACACACACACTCACTCACTCACACACACACACGCACGCACGCACGCACGCACGCACGCACACACGCACGCACACACACACGCACACACACACACACACACGCACACGCACACACACACGCACACTCACTCACTCACGCACACGCACACTCACTCACTCACTCACACACACATACAGCTCGCGCGCGCACACATACGCTCACCACGCACCCACCCCTACACACACACTCTCTCTCTCTCTCAGTGAAATAATGTGTTTGTTTTTGTGGACACTATTTGCAGAAGATCATGGCGTCTGAATCGGCCACGGGGGAAAGGGGTCAGCCGATCCGTAGACCCAGAAATAAGTTCAACTGGCGTGGGAAGGTTACACAACAAAATCTGTACGAGTTACACTATCAATACATGGCTCCCCAACAGAAGGCAAACCAGGCCCCAGAGGATGACATTTTGGCAACGGAATTTCCTCCTGATTCCCCACCGCCCAGCCCACCCCCGGCAAATGCACCACCCCCATCGTCCAGCCCATCTCCAGCAAGTTCAGCATCACCCCCACATATACAACCCAACCCATCTTCAGCCAGTGCCAGTACGCCTCCAAACTCACCCCCAGTGGAAGGCAGTAGCGTCAATCATCTGTTACGTCAGCCCCCACGAAGCGACTGATACGTATGACGTCGTGGAGTCAACTGAACTAAAGGGCCAGCCACACATCCCACTAAAATCCTACGACTGTACGATACGATTCGATCACGTGGTCTCCCTCAGATCGTTCATGTCCATGTTTGACGATTCTTTGATAAACCGAGGTCCCGTGTGCCCATGCACTTAGCACACGTTAAACCCAGTGGCAACGAAAAAGTTGTCATTTGGTCAAAATTTACCCCCCCCCCCCCCCCCCCCTCCCTTCCTTCCTCATCAGTCACACAAAACTCGCATGCAAAAAAAAAAAAAAATTGGGAGGCGCGTCTCTGGCTGCGACGCACTCTCCAGGTGGGAGCAACCCGAATTTCACAGAGACGCCTCTGTGACTATGATGTACCTAACCTAACCTAACTTAACCAAGAACAAATGTGATTGGCGCATCGAGACCACGTGATCGAATCGTATCGTACAGTCTTACGATTTCAGCTGACGTGTGGATCTTAAGGCGGGTACTGAGGCTTCTCATTCTTCTAGTCCCTTGTTCTCCTTGGTCGTTGGGGGAGTCCCTTGTTCTCCTTGGTCGTTGGGGGAGGGGTGGGGGAAGGAGGAGAATGGTGGAGGAGGAGAAGGGGAGGGGGGGGGGGCAGCAGCAGCTGACGGGGTCCTCCATTTCTCTCTGTGGTGTAGACATGGGATAAGATCGTTCATGTCCATGTTTGACGATTCTTTGATGTGCTGAGCCTAGAGGCGTACACAATGAGAGGACCCATAGCCCTGGAGCCTAAAACTAGTTTTAACATGCGTTTTGTCTACAGTTTTCGAAAACATATTTTTAGTTGGCAGGCAAACTTGTTGGTAAAAATTAATTTGCAAACAAGAAAAGGGACACTGTTTTTTTTAACGTTTTTCTGCGTGATGACTCATTCTCCCGCCTATGTAAAGTGTTGCCTTTTTGTATTCTAAAATAGTTTTAAACACGACAAAGTGTGAGAGAATAAAATTCTGAGATTATACAAAGCTCCATTAAAGGGGGGCAGGGTCACCCAGAATACCGGTGCCAACACTCTATCGGATGCTATTCAGTAACCAATTGAGTTACAGGCATAAAACTTTGCCAAAAGTTGCATAAGGTGTTCTAGTTTGCTTTTATATCAGCAGTTTTTCTATATATTAAGGGAAAGGCCTATACAAATTAATTAAATAATATTTACTGGTTCGACGACAGCTGGGGTCCTATTTATTTGAGGTTAAAAAGCATTATCTGAACAGTGAGTGAATGGGTGTGTATCCTTTGTTGGGGGAACTCATTCGATTATTGTGTAAATATTTCGGGCCAATGTACAGTCAATATGCAGACGAAGTATCAACATTTCAGTTCTTGGGATGGTATTGATCGAACCTAAAAGGGTCGTTCTTAGAAAACCACCCACAACTTGATTTAGATATGGAGAAATGTTCGATATTTTAATACAATTATTATTATAAGAATAAGAGGGACGTTGAATAGTTTGACTTCGGACAGAGCTTCTACTTGATTCATTTTGTATGTTAACACATAGGCCTGCTATGATGTAGCAGTAAAAGCAGTAAACTCGGGTTAAATCTGGCACAAAACCTTTTTTTTTATGTCAAGTTGCACAATTTGTGAGTGCTTTTGTTAGAACGGATCACAATTCTGGGTTAATGTAATCTTAACAGAGCTCTGCAAAGTGTATTTCTGAAAATGTTCTCTTCAGTGTGACTAAAATGTCACACTCACAAATTAAACCTAAAACAAGAATCGTTTGTGGCACGCGACAATACGGCGACAATTTTGGACCGACCGACAGACCGACAAAGTGACTTACAGGTAGCCACAAACAAAAATTATTTCAGTAAAAAGGAAATAAAATCGCTGAAATTTACCACTTGTGCTGTCGAGCTGACATTTGCTAACTGTGAATTATATCCGAGGAAAGGGATGTTGATATGGATTAATACGATGTTTCATTACATTTTTGCAAAGGTGTAGTTTAGCACACACACACACACACACACACACACACACACACACACACACACACACACACACACACATCTCACTCATGTGTGTTTTCAACTTTCAGTCTCAGTGTATGATTTTTGTTTTCTTTTTCATGAAATTAACCAACCCTAACTTATATCTCATCCGTTTACTGGAAAAGGCAAAATATTCCTTTAGTGAACATTTTCAATTAGCAAATTGGTTTTGGGTAGCGAAACTACACCTTTGCGACTGTTTTTGAAAAATGAATGATTGAACATGAAGATTTTCATGACCTTAATAACTTATAACAATGTTGTTCATAACTGGTAAATAACAATACTCAATTTATGTGACTGAAGTTTTAAAATAAAACAACTATTGAAATTTCCTATGTTTTTTGCACTTCTGTATCGCCCCCCCCCCCACCCCCACCCCCCAACCCCTTTACTATCTTTCTCTTTTTGTGTCTCTGTCTCTCTGTCAATTAGTCCATCAGTTTATCTATTTGTCTGTGTTTGAATGCGTGCGTGTGTGCGTTGCGCGCGTTTGTGTGTGTGTGTGCGCGTATGTGTGTGTGTGTGTGTGTACTGTGTGTGTGTGTGTGTGTGTGTGTGTTCGTTCTTACTTCCCTTGTGAGAGTGTGAGAGAATAAAATTCTGAGATTATACAAAGCTCCATTAAGGGGGTTCTACTTAAATGATTACGCTGTTTTTCCTTGAAGTGCTAATATTTACTGGTTCGACGACAGCTGGGGGTCCTATTTATTTGAGGTTAAAAAGCATTATCTGAACAGTGAATGGGTGTGTATCCTTTGTTGGGGGAACTCATTCGATTATTGTGTAAATATTTCGGGCCAATGTACAGCGTAATCATTTAAATAGAACTTAAATTCGGGCCAATGCGCGTGTGTGTGTGTGTGTGTGTGTCCCCCCCCCCCCCCCCCCCCCCCCCCCCCCCCCCCCCCCCCCCCCCCCCCAACCCCTTTACTATCTTTCTCTTTTTGTGTCTCTGTCTCTGTCAATTAGTCCACCAGTTTATCTATTTGTCTGTGTTTGAACGTGTGCGTTGCGCGCGTTTGTGTGTGTGTGTGTGTGTGTGTGTGTGTGTGTGTGTGTGTGTGTGTGTGTGTGTGTGTGTGTGTGTGTGTGTGTGTGTGTGTGTGTGTGTGTGTGTGTGTGTGTGTGTGTGTACTGTGTGTGTGTATGTGTACTGTGTGTGTGTGTGTGTGTGTGTTGTGTGTGTGTGTGTGTACTGTGTGTGTGTGTGTACTCTGTGTGTGTGTGTACTGTGTGTGTGTGTGTGTGTGTGTGTGTGTGTGTGTGTGTGTGTGTGTGTGTTTGTCATTACTTCCCTTCTTTTGTCTTCTCAATCTGTTTGTACTCCAGTTCTCTTCTCTCTCTCTCTCTCTCTCTCTCTCTCTCTCTCTCTCTCTCTCTCTCTCTCTCTCTCTCTCTCTCTCTCTCTCTCTCTCTCTCTCTCTCTCTCTCTCGTTCTCTCTCTCTCTAGTTTTTAATTAGTAATTGTTTTGACTTTTGCATGTGCATGTTATTGTAGTTTTAGTTGAGGTGTTTGACCCTGTTCCTGTGATTGCTGCAAATTCAATAAGGAGCAGTGACTTTTATAATACTGGTATTGTTTGTTTTGTCTGAATTTCAATTTGTCACGCCACGTCGCCAGCTTCTGTCATGAACTTCAACTTGAACTTGGCAAACTCAAACGCCGTTTGAAACGGCAAAGTGTCTTTGTGTTGGCATCACCTTTAGGAAGAAAATAGGTTGGAATTTTCCAGCACAAAATAGATCCAAACATTTTTAATATTTTAACACAGTATTAAATTATATCTAGTCATGGTAAGTTTGTGAAGTTTTGTGAACACTGATCAATTATGAGCAGCTTCAGACACAGCTAAATATTTTAGTAAATAAATTTGCTGAAATGCAAACTGTTATAAACACTGAAACAAATTCACCATGCATTGGAGAATATGAAAGTAAATTTCAACAGCAAATTAAAGTCAAAATGGTATTTTTGTGAAAATTATCCTCAACCCAATTGATTGAAGCACCAGAGGTGTATTCATTCATTCTAATGAGGCTGTTTGTACTCCAGTTCTCTCTCTCTCTCTCTCTCTCTCTCTCTCTCGTTCTCTCTCTCTCTCTCTCGTTCTCTCTCTCTCTCTCTCTAGTTCTCTCTCTCTCTCTCTCTGTGACATTTAATCTGATTAAATACCCCCCCCCCCTCTCTCTCTCTCTCTCTCTCACGCACACACACACACACACACACTCTTTCTCCCTCTCTCTGCGTGCGTACGTGTGAGTGAAAGTTTAAAAAAATAAACCACATCATTATCTTATCAAAATACAAGGCAGTGTGGTCTCATATAAACACAATAATTCCATACGTCTATGCTGAACACCAAACTAAGACAAGATGACAAAGCCATATAAACTATACCCCCAGTTACTGTGAATGCCCATTTTTGGGACCCTTAATAGGACAGTGTGTCCTGGTTCAACATTATCCATAGGACAAAATGTCCTCAACTTGCTGTTTTAATGTGAGACAATATACACATCCCAAATTAAAGTAACTTTTTTTGGGTGGTTACATCCAACAATAGTCAGTCGTTTCCGACCATGACTGCAAGATAGCAGAGGGGGCAGATGCTATTATGGCGGGCTGGGCAAATGTGAGACCCAAGATTGTTTCTTCTTCGTTCGCTCAGACAGTTTCCTGTCATATGAGCATTAGTAGATGCGTCACGCTGCCGTTATGCGCCTAACCAAGAATAGTTAGGTCCATCATGTCCGACTTCGGCTAAAGAAACCTTTGTAAGAATTTATAGGGGGGGGGGGGGGGGAGGCAGGAGAATGGACCAGTAAGATAGAAAATGATAGATGACAATAAGCAAAAGGAGGGGGACTGATAAGAAGAAGAGGACAGAGAGAAAAAAAGCGGAAGAACAAATTTTAACAAAAGAGAAAAGGTGAAAACAGATGGAAAATGGACAAAAAGGAAAATGGAAATGAATATAAAAAGAAAGAAAGAATTAGAAGGTAAACGGAGAGGGGAACGAAGAGGAAGACGTCCATCCAGTGTGTGGGCCATGTATGAGCAGCTGAACTGGTCCCCACTATCAGAACGAAAACAAAAGGCCCGCCTCACCAACTTCTTCAAATTCCATTATGGAGAGCTGGTGATCAACTCCACCAGAAAGCCAGCCCCCAGCCCCCCAACAAGATCAATTCGGCACCTGCATGCTGAGGCGTACCAACTGCCAGCATGCAGGACTCAGTACCGTCAGAAGTCATTCTTCCCTCGGACCATTGCCGAATGGAACGCTCTCCCACCGGTGGCGGTGACATCAGCCACGGTGGAAGCCTTCAAGAACCAAATCTAACCCCTCTCCCCTCTCCCCCATCTTCGACCCCCTCCTCATGTCATCCCCTTACAAATCTGATCTCTTCGCCTCCCCATTCTGCCACTAGCCCCCCCCCCCCCCCCCCCCCTCCTCACCCACCCACCCTTCTGCCAACAAAAGACTCATCACACCCTGGATGTGACATCAATCAACCCTGCTCTACCCTGACTTGACTCTAAGCGCCTGCGTAGAGCCCTTAGTAGGGGAAGACGGGGTAAAAAGCGTATGGGCGGGTAAGAAGCCCACCCCAATTATCTCATGAAATAAAGAAAATTTCAGTCAAATTTGCCCATGAGACGAATGCTAGACATTAACGCTCGTCTCATGGGCAAAATGAGACTGAAATTTGCTTCATTTCATGAGATAATTGGGGTGGGCTTCTTACCCGCCCATGCGCTTTTTACCCCGTCTTCCCCTACCATCAGAATCTTCGACACGACGAAGGCGGATGGTCAAAGGAAGAAGAAGAAGGAAGAAGAAGAAGCCAGAAACAGGAAGAAAAGGGAACGAAGAAGAAGAGGAAGGAGGAAGACGAAAGAAGAGAGAAAAAAAGAAACGAGAGGAGGGTCTTTTTTTAAATTTTTACTGAAGATCACGCCTTCTCTCAAGTGAGGGGAGGTAACCTTAGTTTAAAATAAACTTTAGCAAAAAAGATAGAGTTATCTTACCCTTGACAACTGTTTACACAGGAAGCGATCCATCTACTTTCGTAACTGAAAAGATGACCTCTTCAAGCTGAGTGCGTTGTTTGCATGTGCATGTTATTGTAGTTTTAGTTGAGGTGTTTGACCCTGTTCCTGTGATTGCTGCAAATTCAATAAGAAGCAGTGACTTTTATAATACTGGTATTGTTTGTTAGTTGTCTGAATTTCAATTTGTCACGCCACGTCGCCAGCTTGAACTTCTGTCCTGAACTTCAACTTGAACTTGGCAAACTCAAACGCCGTTTGAAACGGCAAAGTGTCTTTGTGTTGGCATCACCTTTAGGAAGAAAATAGGTTGGAATTTTCCAGCACAAAATAGATCCAAACATTTTTAATATTTTAACACAGTATTAAATTATATCTAGTCATGGTAAGTTTGTGAAGTTTTGTGAACACTGATCAATTATGAGCAGCTTCAGACACAGCTAAATATTTTAGTAAATAAATTTGCTGAAATGCAAACTGTTATAAACACTGAAACAAATTCACCATGCATTGGAGAATATGAAAGTAAATTTCAACAGCAAATTAAAGTCAAAATGGTATTTTTGTGAAAATTATCCTCAACCCAATTGATTGAAGCACCAGAGGTGTATTCATTCATTCTAATGAGGCTGCGGGTAGTGTAACGTAAGCTCTTGTCCAAGACAAATGGTGGTGCTGATTTTAAACAATGAGATCAGTGCTGGGTGGGTGGGGGGTAGGCAGTCGATTAACTTATTTTATCCTCAGATCACTGTAGTTGGCTTTGAGATTTAAAAAAATGTGTCAGTTCAAGACATATTAAAATCACTGCCTATACATCTTGCATTAATTAATGGCAGATTTCACTGATGAAGTGGTGTGGTCACCTCTTGTGCATTGCCTTCTTTGGTTCTTATGACTGATTGTCTCTTATTACCAGGGCTGCATTACATTAGAAGCATTGCTGTGTACTGAAGGCTGGAGTGAGTAACATGAAAACAATACTGGAAAACATAGAAGAGATTCAAAGAATTTAAATTTAAGAGTGTAAGAATAATCTGGCTCACTATCAAATTGGATAACTATTTTTTCTGTGCAGCATATTTAATTCAATGTCATGTAACAAAACAAACAACTTTTTTATTTATACAATTTCTCTCAGTTGTATGAAATCTGTTTCAGATGTGAAGTTAGTAACATCAACATTCCATTCCAACCCAGCTGATTCAAAACTAAAGACAAAGTCATATTAAGATGACTCGTCACATCTCCAGGCGAGGGGAAAACGAAGGGCTAACGACTCTGATGTCGGCAGTGTCGGAGGGCAATGTGAGCAGAGTGAAGCGTCTGATTGGAGCAGGAGAGAACCCACACGCTCGTGACAAGTGGGGAAGGAATGTTCTCTACCACGCTTTTTCTGGCACGGAAATGATGCAAGGTACTGCAGCAATGTCATATGTTAGGTGTATTATAGTCACAGAGGCGTCTCTGTGAAATTCAGGTTGCTCCGACCTGGAGAGCGCGTTGCATCCAGAGGTGCGCCAGCCATTTAAAAATAATAAAATCTGCATGCGATTTTTGTGTGACTGATGAGAAAGGAAGGGAGGGGGGTTATTATTACCATAATTTACGGCCTATTAGGCGCAACTTTTTTTCAACTGAACTTTGACCCCTGCGCCCAATCCGCGCGTGCACCCTTTCTATACTCTAAACAGAAAAAATAAGGGGGTCGAGAGTTGAAATGAACTCACCATGCTCTGGTAGCTTCCACAACAAACCGACAACAGTTAACTCACATTGCACTTTCGCTTCACGATCGTATCTCTTCCGTGATCACAATCGGACATAGCAATAGAGCTAGCACTGATTGGATCAAACAACCCTCATCATGCACAAGACAAAACGGATGGCATTTCCATTGTATCTTCCGTCACTGGCCCTGTAATGATATTACTTTCGCTGATCGTTTCGATCTTCCTTTTTTAAAATTTTATTTGCGCTTTATCGGGTGTAATCTTTGTTCAAATTACAAAAAAAATTTAAAAGCAGGGGGTGCGCCTTATGCGCTGTGTCACCTTATGGGCCGTAAATTACGGTATGTTATTATTATGTTTGCGTGAGATGGTGAATTGAATATGTAACATGCTTGAAGCAGACATGCTTGAAGCAGACATGCTTCTCTTTCTCTTGCTACCTTATTAATAACTTTTAATGTCTAGCTTGCATGACTCAATCTTTAAATCTTTGTTTACTCTGCTCCGGTTTTTACCTTTGTTAAACTACAGTTGGTATTACCGGTAGTACATGTATGAATGACAATGAATACACAAATATTAACCCTAATATCAATGATAGTATAACACCATGTGATTACATGTTAACTGCCTTACTATGTGCAAGTGCAGTATGCGTCCCCTTTGTTGCATGCTGTCATAGCCAGAAGATAATTATGACATTGCAGACAATCTTTAGTGTAGAAGCTGAGTGCCTGTATACTTGTGTGTGTGTGTGTGTGTGCGTGTGCGCACGCGCATGATTGGGAGGTATGATATGGGCTCAGTAAGTTTGTATAACTTTATGTAATGTTTCAAAATCAATTAACTTTTGGTAAAATCAATCATTGCCGTTTTCTTTCCAAGTTTTAGACTTTCAGAACGGAATTTGTTTAAACTTTGAATGTAGTCACAGAGCTGCTTTTTAAGCTGTTTTCTCCGTCATCAGTTTTTGTATTTAAAACAATTCTCTCGTTTATTTTGTTGGCTTAATAAACTGTTTCTGTACACTTTCTTTTTATGTTTTCAGATACGCTGGCCATATTCCGGGTGCTGGGTGAGCACGGCGTGGACTTCAACTCCAACATGGACACAGACTGCTGCACGGCTCTCATCACAGCCATCACTCTGGACTGGCCGGACCTTGTCCAGCTGCTGATTGACCACGGAGCCAACGTCCACGACGAAGGGATGCCCAAGTTCGGGGCCTCAGTCTCCACAGACGTGGCTGGTGGGGGAGAAGGAGATGCCGACAACCAGCGCGATGAAGACAGGTTCATCTTCTCCAAAGGCTGCGGGCAGTACGTGTCCCCTCTGTTGTGTGCCGCCATGGCCAGGAGCTACGACATTGTGGACAGCCTGTTGACTGCGGGAGCTGACTGTCAGCAGACGTCGCTAGGCTCCTTCTGGAGATCGTCTAATATCGGTGCATGCTCTGTGTGCGATGTTCGCATCAGTCCTGTGCACATGGCCGCCTACAACGGGAGAGTGGATCTGCTGCGGAAGTTGTTGGACATCAGCAGGGCGCGGTGTGTGGAAGAAAACAGCAACACCACCAAAGCCATCAGTGTCTCTTCAAACCCTGAAGAGGACATCACACCCCTGTGGCTGGCACTCCTCAGGGGAGAGAGTGAAGCGGTCAAACTGTTGCTAGAGTTCGACTTCCCCAAGGCCCCGCCTTGCCACTTTGGCTCTGGCCTGTACATCACCCTGGAAGAAGGGCGCTACGACATTGCACGCATGCTGCTCCTGGCTGGCTACGATCTGTGGGACGACTTGGAGTGGATCGAGAGTGAACTGTATCCCACTTCCAACTCTGATTTAATTGAGTTCATCAAGGACATTGTGAACAAGCCTCCCAGTCTGCTGGTGTGCAGCAGGAACGCGCTTCGCAAGCACATGGGTCCGCGGTTGTCTGCGTACCTGTCGTTCGTGGAGGTTCCCCAGAAAGTGGTGGATGTGATTCTGCTCAAAGATGTGCTGTCCGCAGCTTCCACAGAGGATGTCACCATTGATGTGTAACAGTAACACAAATCACTTACACAATAACAAACACATTCATTGTTTATAGCGACATTTACCGTATTTTACGAACTAAAAGGTGCACCTGATTATAAGACGCACCCCCAAAATTTTAAACAAAAATCAGATTTTCTTATTATAGTTTCTTACTATAATATCAGTCACATTATAAGGCTCAGGGGTCTCAGTCTAAGAAAAAAGTATCATTGTATAGTCTATAAAATACAGTACTTGGAAATTTCAATAATAATCATTTTGATTACCATATATTACGATACTTTTTTCCTAGACTGAGACCCCTGTACCTTATAATATGACTAATGATATACTATAGTAGGGAAATATAACAAAATCTAGATTTTTGTGTAAAATTGGGGGTCTACGACTTATACAATAGTCTGAACAATATGGTAACTTTCTTTACTTGGTGAAAAATAGAAGTCAGTTTCCGAAAGGGTGTTTGTGAATTAAAAAATAGCAGCAACAACGACGACATTAACAATACCAACAACAAGAAAACTCCAAGGTCCATCAATTTTATCAGTCTTTCTTGCCATTTTCCCTTGATTCATCAATTTAAGAGTTAAATTGATATGGGTTGTGCTTTCCAGATCTAGATCAAATGATCTTTTTTGAAACTTTTTACATGAACTGTTGTTTATCAGATTGTATAGCGTATACTGCACATCAGGCATGGCTGCAACTCCCCAAAATGAAAAAAAAGAAAAAGGCAGGGACCCATGGCCCCGGCAGGACGATTCAGGGGGGCAGCTTAAGAGAGAGAGATAACGAGACAGACGGACAGTTAAAATGATAGACAGAGACAGTTTGAGTCTGATAAGCCTTGTAAAATTATTACATTGCGTTTGTAAACTTCCAAGATATAACAACCAAGTTCAAAACGCCACATATCGCTTATGGTCCTTTTTTTTTGATGAATTAAAAAACCCTGAAGTTCAGTTTCTGGTAAAATTAAAAATACTGAAATCAGTGTAAAACTGAAAGAGTAGCACCCATGACATCAAGACTGATTTACTTACGTCCCAAGAATAACCTGCCTCTGAAAATGGAAAATTCAAAACTGACAATTGTATTGTGATGACATTTTTTCACTCATTGAAAGCTTTGTTCTACAGATTGACTGGTTGTATTTACGTAATACAAGCATCACAAAGTGGACGTTAGTTCTGGCATGCTTGTAGGGTTGAACACACATGTTCATTTGAATAGAAAGTTTACAAGTTTAAATTTAACTTTTTTTTCACACAGCTTTTTTCCCCCCTGGTGTGCTTGTTTCATCAACATTTTTTGTAAGAAAATTGAAATAAGAAAATTTATAAATGCCAAGACTTGCCTTTCTTCTTACCTTTACCATTCACTTCAGTAATGTCCAAGCTGGCATGTTGTTTTTGTTGATTTGCTCAAACTTGTTTAACAGATTTAAAAGATGTTACTACAATTTTTCATTATTCTTGAAGTTCTTGTTCTCTAGGTAAAACCTAGAAGTTCATCATTAGTATTGTAAACACAGAGAGAGGGAGGAGGGGGTGTCCATAAACAGGGCTCATAGTTCAATGACTAATTTACATAGGGAATTCATGGTTGCGAGTTTAAAAATAAACTATGCTGGGTAGAATTGTTAGCATATAAAACCTTTCTTTGCCCACACAACAGTCAAAGGATATACCTGATTGAGATGCAGACACAGCTAGCTAGTAAGAGAGCCAAAGGGAAAGTTTTACCTCCCAGTGATGCCATTCTCTTGACAAAGCTTCAAGATTTTTAACTCTCCAATTTTGCTGACTTACCTTCTGTATGCTTCTGGGTGTTTTGTGCGAATGAAAGCTATTTTTCTGGTATTTTTATTTAGTTAATTTTTTTTAATTTTTTTTTTTGGGGGGGCAAGTTTTGTTTTTCTTATTCTGTTGTTCTGTGATGATTACCATGCATTTTGACTTTGATCAATATAAATTGATGTTATTCATGTTTTCACTGTATATACAATAATGTGTGAATGCATGTGTGTGTGTACATGCTTGTGTCTGGATTCATTTAAAACAAATAAAAATGAGATTGAAACACTCATCAGATAACTGTTTTACATCATTTATTCTTTTCTTTTTGAAACATAATTATTTAATTTTTTTAAATTTCAACACACTTTTGTTCTTTTCACACACAATACAATGCCATTGCTAATAAACAGTAAGGCAATAAATATGATTATTGATATCTACATCTTTTCATTAAAATCATGATGAATACATTTTTGTAATTACTCTCTCTCTGTCTCTGTCATACACACACATACTCTCTCACTTTCATGTTCACACACACACACACACACTATTTCACTTGCAGAGACAATGAAGTTATGCACACATACTCATCTAAATATACACTCAAGTTGCACTTAACCCCTTGACTGCTAGAGAAAATTAAAGAAAAAAATCATTGTACTTCTTCTTCTTCTTCTTCGATCGCTCAGACAGTTTCCTGTCAATTATGAGCGTAGATGCGTCATGCTGCCGTTACGCGCCTAACTAAGAAATAGTTAGGCCCAGCAAGTCCGACTTTGGCTGGAGGAAATGTTTTGAAAGTGTTTCGTGAAAAAAGGTAGGAGAATGGACCGGTAAGGCAGAAAGATAGTAGATGACAGTAAGCAAAGGGAAAAGGCAGAGTCAAAGAGAGTGACAGATTAGAGGAAGTTACAAGCACATAACTTCCAGAAGGTGGGGGAACTATTTATACAAAAGACCCCCCGGTATCCCTATGGGGGGTGAATCATTGCACAAATCATGACATGAAAAAGGCAACTGATAGAGCCAATCTGGCAAAATGGTCTGGGGATACAACTCTCTTGACTGTGTAAGAGCAAAATCCAGCATATCAGAGTTATTCCTCTTCATCTGATGATGTCATAATGTGATGTCGTATGACAGTCAAGGGGTTAAACACCCAAGTGCAGATGTTCAATATAAAATCATTCTCACAATCACAGAGACGAGTAAACAAACCAACACAATAATGATAAACTTCTTCAAGTATCACAGCTGCATCTTTGGCTTCATATCAAAGTGCCTTAGCTACCTGCTCATGCATAACAGGATCAGTCTGTACAATTCTATAACCCTATGTGGCCTTATAGGAGCAAAGGGGTATTGTCACTGTGTATAATCTTGTGAATCACTGCACAGAATCACTTTAAATTTTGCATTGTATAATGTGTGTCCTGTCGAGTAATTCATATGGTAGAGAGATTAATGCTGTACTTGGCCCCACCACTGTATTCTACAGGGTTTGTGTAACATCCTCTGTATCCTTCAACACATGTGGCTGTAAGTAAAACAGATCTCGATTTTCATTTTTTATTATTTTTATCCTGACTGAAATGGAATACCTCTTAATTCCAGCTTACAAACTAAAGTCAACAACATACAGCATCTTTCACATGAAAACAATGCTCTCAAGCCTGCTCGATTAAAATAAGTCATGTCAAGTACTATATTTTACGGACTACAAGGAGTACCTGATTATAAGCCGCACCCCCCAAATTTTACACAATATTCAGATTTTGTTATTATAGTGTTTTTTTAACTATATTATCAGTCACATTATAAGGCGTAGGGGTCTCTCAGTCTAGGAAAAAAGTATCGCCTTATAGTCCGTCAAATATGGTACACTTGATAATTTCAAAGCAGAGAAATTCGTTGAGCTAAATGCATAAAGTTGAACGTGTTGTTTGAACTCCAAAGTCAAGTCATGACTTAGGGCGTGTGCACATATACGCAGAAACCCAAGCGCATATCCCATCCACAATCCGCAAATAAAGTAAAAGAAAGTAAGAAATAAGCGGATGCGATATGCGAATGGGTTTACCCATATGTGCACACTCCTTGATATTTCTTGCTTCCGGATTTTATTTTGCAGATTGCAGATGAGTTTCCGTATGGAATTTGTGCGAAAATGTACACACAGCCTTAAAACAGACTGAGAAAGGCAGAAATCTATAAATCCTTACACACTGTGTTTTCAGTCACCCAAACAAATGTAATAACAGGTGTGGTTTCAGCAGCAGTCCACAATCAATGACATCAAGGTCACACCAGTTATCAACAAACTGTTACAAATCATTTTAAAAAAAGAGCCAAAAAGGAAGGCAGACTCGCTCTGTAAATTCATGTCAGTTGTCCGTAGGCTCTCATGTGGAGGTACTCCTCGAACACCTGCCAGTACCGCTTGACGAAGGCTTCTCGGAGCTGGGTGCTGGAAGACAGTTTCTGAGTCATGTAGGAGTCACTTTCGTACACCTGAACCAGGTCAAACTGGGGGAAACTCCTGGAGAACAAAAGATTGTACAACAGTGAACAAATCGTCAAGCTTAAAATAAATTTATTTTGGGATAATAAGAAATTGTAAATTGTAGACCTAGAAGTCGGGGAAAATGAATGATTGTAATGGGCAACTTAGGACGATAATTTGACCGCCCAACTAAGAATATCATGCGCTAAGCCCCTACCGGTTTGACTGCCCCCTGGTGGTCAAATTATTGTCCTAAGTTGGACATAGGAAATGCTTATTTACTTGCCAATAATTTACTTCTTTTTTTTTTGCTGTGGTAACAAAAGAACATGTGGTACTACATAATTTAGCTGACTGAAGTAGTGGCAGTTGCCGTTAAAAAAAGGAAGGGTTTAAGACACTCACAAATAATGAGAGATAAAACATTTCTAAAAGATGATCTAGTGATCAAGCATGAGTCGATAAAGAAAAAACCAAAACAATAAACCACCACAATGCAACAAAAGCTTAACACTTACACTGTCTCTTCTCCCTTGGTGTTACCAAAGTCTGCCAGAGTCAGTTTATCCTTCAGAGGCTGACGCTCACTCTCCCCAAACATGGTGTGGTGCAGTGCTCGCAAGGTCTCCTCCCGCGTCAGGCCCAAATCGGAACAGGTGTTGACCACCGCAAACAGAAAAACCTCGGCTATCTTCGGTTTCACTGTAATAACTTGATCTGAAACAGACAAGAAAGGCTTGGATTACAGGAGTGTGAATAAGTAAGTGGTATTTGTACCCATTTTTGGGGCCTGCATGAGGTGAATTAGGCACACCCCTCAATTTGTTTTGAAAAGACCCATCAAATCACGGGTTTCACGTGTTTTCCCTCTTATAGCTGGTAAGAAATCTTGTTTTGACCAGGTTTGACTCCCTTACAAATGCTCCCAAATTGAAAACGAAACATTTTAAAGAACAGCCTCAATTTGAAGTTGGGTGCATTTGTATGTGGGTCACAGCTACCCAGAAAAAAACAAGGGACTTAATCGTGGTGGGTCAGTGGGTCTTTAGGGGAAAAGTGTATTTAGGTCACAGACAAGGAGTTTGCAGTGGATGAGACACAAATAAGGGGAGAGAAACAGGCAAAAATTATATCGCCCCACTCAGTTTGTAATATTAATTATTATGTGGCCAGCTCTGTGAAGACGAAGAAAAACATTTAAAATAACAAGGCAATGGGGGAAAAAAGATGTTTTATGGTACCATACAAATTATACGTATCCTACAATACCAATTGATGCAACTTACTTGAAACTGAAATGGACATTTTGCACTTCAAATCCAGAGAAATCACATTTTTCTTATTAAATGAGCAACAAGCAGTGCATTTGTTTCAGGTGTTCACCATATTAATTTTCTTTTGGAGGGTTGTTGCTGGAGGGTTGGTGGGTATTGACAAGGCTCTAACAACAAATAAGGCAGTAGAGTAAAAAACAACAAAGTTGCACCTCGCAGGCAGAAATATACAGTAATTACCTGAACAACAATATAAATGGGAACAAAGTGAGCATTATATTTAGAATTGCTAGAACTTTAAAAAATGAGGAAAAGGTATAATAAAATATTCTGTACTTACGTTTGCACTGCTTAAAAGTTAAGTCCACATTAATAAATATCACAAAAGCCTATCCCATCCATAAACATCAAAGATAGAATACTTCTATCAATAGAATAAAATAGCATAAAGTTTCGCTTAAGGTCACAATACATGTTGTTAGTAATATTACGTGCCAATCACTGTGTTGCCACGAGTCCGAAAGAGTGAAAACTAACAACATATATTTCAATCTTTAAGTCCTAAAGCATCAAACAATTTCTGATACTCAAAAGACGCCCACCTGAAGTGTCTTCACAGATGGGGCAGGTTTTCTCCACCACTCCCTTGTTCTCCAAGGCCATGTTGACGTTCACACAGTGGTTCCACGGCTTGTCCCTGTCCTCCTCGCTCCACGAATATTCCGGCTGCACGACGTTGCACGTGGTCAGCATCTGCTTCAAGCGCCGTAAAGGAATGCTGTTGGTCGGCACGTAGACGATGGTCGTCGAGGGAAGAACCTCTTTGATCTCCTCGGCAACCCCCGTGAGCTGAGACGGCAGAACGCCGATGAAGACGACGTGGACTGAGGCAGCGAGGCGAATGTTGTCATAGTAGCAGTCCACTCCCCTCTGCTGCAAATACTCTGGAAAGGAGAAAAAAGATTTGAGCTTCATAGATATATTTTTAGTCTAAGACGCAGATTCAACAACCCCTTCAACGTCATGGGTCGTGTTTTTGCAGTCGCGCCTTTATATTTCTACTATTAGCAAATGCATATTTTTAATTGTTTAAATGGATGAAAATTAACTTTCAATATAGAAAGCGACTAAGAGAATAGTGTTATCAGTAGGGGGCTTAGTAGGTGGTGTCCTGAACAGGCTCTACTGAACTCCACCGAAGTGACTCAGCAGCAGTGCAGTGTCTCCTCAGTTGGTAGCCTCCTGACGGCCTATTATTAACATAGATTCGCTCCTCTTGGACTGCTGGTGTCGGATTCTGCGACCTGAGCATGCGGAGGTGTGGCTGCGAATTGGGAATCAGAATGAGCGGCGTGGGAGCAACGCTACTGTACGGCCAAGAAGATGGGACAGCAACAACAAAAAAAGCGATGGAGGTTTATGTGTGTAAGAAAGACAAGACTGAAAAAACCCGGAAAGAACGAGAAAATGGATGGAAGGGGTGTTAATCTGCATCTTTGCCGATATATATTTTTTAATAGATTTTCTTTATTTGACCTGCATGTATGTAGAAGTGAGTCTATACTTTTTTTCTATTGACAGTATACGATGAGGAAACAGATACAAGATTCGTGAAGACTGTTTTGGTTAGAGAGGGGGGAAAATACAAACCAAAAAAAGCTTTATTAAGAAGGACAGAAGTCAGAACACAACACACATTTTCAAATTTCAAGAAATGAAAGACAGTTTTGGTAGACCTGCAAATCACAATATTCAATTTCCTTTACTGATCTAAACGCTGCTCAAAACAATTATGACAGTGTAAAAATAATGCTGCAGAGACTTTTGAAATGACAAATGTTAATAATTTAAACAAAATACAATTAAAACTTGCTTAGTCATTAAAAAAAATGATCTGCATAAATAATGAGAATATCTTTGGTTAACGGAGTCAAGAAACTACCAAGTAACAAACCAAGTGTTTCAGGCCGGCGGGTAGAGATGTGCAGTTCATTTGGGTTCAGTTTCCCATACGTCAGAAGGCAGTGAGCAATTTGGCTTCCAAGACGACCACACCCAAGGATGCCGACAACCAGGGCATCCTTTGAATTCTCCCCTTGAAGAATCCTAGTTGTCCGCTTGAGGTTGGGATTTTTCAGCTGATTTTTAAGTTGTCTGGAAAAGATGGAACAGGCATTTGTTACGAATAAGAAACCTATTTGAAAGTATTTCACCTTTCGACTTTCTTGTCCCAATATTACTTCTTTGCATATCTCTTGGATGGACATCCCAGCAGTTTAATATTTTTGTTAATATCCCAATTTCCTACACAGTTTCCAGAGTTTTCATCTTCTGATAATGTGTATGTATGTGTGTGCGCAAGCGTGGGAGTATGTGAGTGCCACTCTGTGTTTGAGTGTGTGTGTGTGTGTGTGTGTGTGTGTGTGTGTGTGTGTGTGTGTGTGTGTGTGCATGCGCATGTGCAATTGTGATTGTGTGTTACTAGTACTGAATGCATGCTTCTATGTGTACAGTCTATGTATGTGTGAGTGCACCTAGCAGAAATGAGCACAAATGTAGTTCAGCGACCCCCGCCCAATTTTCTTGTTTAATTTTTTTACTAAGAAACATTCTGCCTTGCTAGACAGTAAGCTATCTGCAGTATCGACTCCAGCTACTTGCAATTTCATTGGATAACGGCAACGGCAAGCGACCATTTTGTTTTCATTTCTAACCCTAACCCCAACCCTATCCTTTCCCGGGCGTTCGATCCTAACCCTATCCCTGTGGGTTGTGTGTGCATGCATGTGTGTGTTTGTGTGCGTGTCTGTGTGCGTGCGTACGTTGTGTGTGAGGGTGTTTGTGTATGCGTGTTGGTGTATGTGGTCAGTCCATGCGGCTCAGTTGCTGTGGCTTACCGAATGGGGTAAGAATGAGTTGGCGTCAATAATTGTGTGTTTATGTGTGTGTGTGTGTGTGTTTGTGTGTGTGTGTGCGTGTGTGTGTGTGTGTGTGCGTGCGTGTGTGCGTGTGCGTGTGTGTTAGAGAGAGAGAGATAGTTGCTTTGCATATGCACTGTTGGTGGTTGGTGTCACTCTTGAATGGTTTTTTTGGTGTTATCTGTTGATGAATAATTGATTGTAAAGCGCTTTGGGCTCATCTGAGGTAAAGCGCTATATAAATGTACTGTTATTATTATTATTATAGGGCAAACGCAACCCATATTTATGAAAAGTACGAAGGGGACGCTTGATAGGCCTTGAGGACTAGGCTGATGAAGCCAGTCCCTCTACTATGCTATACTACTATACTATCCCGCCTTGGAGAAAGGGATAGGAGTAGCAGTGAAAAATAAAAAATATTGAGATTGAAAGCTGTGAACATGAGAAGGGGGGGGGGGGGGGGGGGGGGGGGGGGGGGGGGGGGGGGGGGCGTTAGCTAAACTGCCCAGAAGAGATCGTCACAAAGTTTGTGACAAACTCCTCTCTTCTGTTAGTGTCATCTGTCACTCTGTGTCACAGTGAGTGTCATATTTTTTGTTTTTATTCAATTGTCATAGTAAAATGTCATTGTCATACTCAATAGTCAATACTCATACCTGATCTCTCTAAGAATTTCCACAAAATAGGTGGCTTGTGCACACTGATAAACAGATATTGCATGTGATCTAGCTCTCAGGTGTAAAAGTTCTTTCTCCTCTTCACTCAAGGCACTTTCAAACTGTAAGGTGAACAGATTTTTCGTTATATCGTTGGCATTCTCTTGTGGGGCCTTTTGCAACCGCGTCATGAGCGCCATTTTGTTTCTATGTGCTAAGAGCATGCGCAGAATTGTAACTTTCTGTTTCCGCTTCCTGTTGAGTTTAGTTGAGGTTGTTTTGCTTTCCAGCAATCTCTGTGACTGATATTACTTTATTTTGATTGTAAGCTGTTGTTATTGCGTTTATTTACAATGGCTCACTACAAGGGAGCTGCATCTGAAAGCGGCCGAGCTGCAACTCTCATTAAGAAACGCCAAAAGGAACAAGAAGAGACAGAATTAAAGAAGAAAAAGATAGAAGAGGAGCTGAAACTTGGAAGTATCACCAACAAATTCGCAGCGCATTATGATGCCATTGAGCAAACCCTCAAATCCAGTACCATTGGTAAGTTTGTTTGACTTTTGAAGTAATAAAACCCAAGATTAAAAAAGTCATAGATCTAGTTAAGTTGCTGTTAGGTCAATGTTTTTTTTTACCGACAGTTTCTGCCTGACCGAAGTCCCCACGTTCTATGCCAACAAAACCATCAACTTGATGATGGTGGTTGGAATGAGAAAGAAGAAGAAGAGGTCAGGACTGATCAGTTCAGTTCAGTTTAACGTCCCATCGCCAGTTGTTCTTCTGGACACTTGTCGTGGAATGGTCTGCACGTCGCTGATTATTCTTGGTCAGCCTATCTCATTTTTATATTGTGTGTGTATACTGCGTCCAGATGTAAGGCATGTGTCAGTGTGTGTGTGTGTGCGTGTGTGTGTGTGTATGTGTACATGTGTGTGTGTCGCATGAAAATAGGTAGCTCGTAAAAATAAGTAGCTCGCTATTAATATGAGAGTCTGTATTTGCGACAACCGCAAATTTCACTTTTTCTGTACTTTAACCATTTAACTAACCCAAACCCTAACCCTAACCCTAGCCCTATCCCTAACCCTAGAAAAAAGTGAAATTTGTGGTTCATGCTCAATGTCGCAAATACACACTGTCATAGCGAGCTACTTATTTTTTACGAGCTACCTATTTTCATGCGACAGTGTGCACGTTTGTATAAATAACCATGTAACAATGTATATTCATTATTTGTCTCAGTCTCTATATTTGTCATTTTTTATGTTACTGTTAGTGTTACTGTTAGTGTAAATTTTGTGTAATGATTTTTGCACAAATTGGGTGTGTATCACTGTGTGTGTGTGTGTGGAGGGGGAAGGGGGGCACATGCATCATTTGCATGTGCACACATGTGTTACTGTTAGTTCCATTCACTTTTTCAGTTCCTTCACTTTGTTATATACTTCTCCACGTGGGGATAGGGGGGGGGGGGGGGGGTCAGTACAAATAATTATCCCATCTTCTGAGCTAGTATCTTCCTCTAATCTGTCACTCTCTTTGACTCTGCCTTTTCCCTTTGCTTACTTTCAATCATCTGCTATCTTTCTGTCTTAGTACTCTTACTGGTCCAGTCTCCTGCCTTTTTTTCAAGACACTCTTGCAAAGAATTTAGCCAGCCAAAGAGAGACATGCTGGGCCTAACTATTTCTTCTAAGTTATTATGCAAATATATGCACTCATAGTTGACAGGAAACTGTCTGATTGAAGATGATGAAGAATAAGTCATACTTATACTTATAGTCCACTTTAAGTTTAACATGAATTGTATTGATTGATGTGGCACCTGCAGGTCTGGTCACCCTGGATGAGATGAGAGCCAAGCAGGAAATCGTGGTGAAGGAGCGAGAAAAACAGCTGGCCCACAAGCGATCCCATCTCAGCAGTGCCGCGATGAAACAGGAGGAGAGAAAGAAAAAGGAGCAGAAGAAAGTAATTTTAATTTTTATCTTTTTATCTTGAATCATCTCGGTTTAAATTAAAATCTCAGGTAGCTTAAGGCTGTGTGCCCATGTGGTCTTATAAGGGAGGTAATTTTAATACTTACAAAGAAGGGCAATGTCTCAGAGAAGGAGGTCTTATGTGGGAGGGAGTCTTTAAGTTATAATGGGAGGTTCCACTGTAATACTAATAGTGTAAAAGAAAGTAAGAAATAAACGCATGTAATGTGCACACTCCTTCATATTTCTTACTTCCAGATGTTTTGTTGGATTGCGGATGGGTTTCCGTACAAAGGTTTTGTAAATGTGCACACAGCCTTTCAAAGAAATAATTGATTTTTTTAACTGTCTCATGAATGGATCGAATGATAATACAGTAGAATCTCCATTAGTTATATAAGACCCCCCTATTAACTAGACCCCCTCTCACTTAAGACCTAATTGTCTCTGAGACATTGCCCTTCTTTGTAAATATTAAAATGACCCCCCTTACAACTCCCTCCCACCTTATTTTTGATGATTTTTCAAGGTCTTAAAATGGAAGTTCCACTGTATTGAAACACTTTGTTGTGATGTTTCCTGTAGACTGATTCAAAACAGTGTGTATTATATACTTATTACATGTTATTATTATATACTATTAGAGTACTAACAGGTCTGCATGTTGGTTGGGTCCGTAGAGATTATATAGAAATTACGTCATTATTTCCAATGCCTCCTGAGTACTCTAGATGGTTTAATGAAAGCTTTAAGTTTAAAAAATTATCGGTTTCAATATTAAAACTCATGTTTTCTGTTGTGTCTCTCCTTTTTAAAAGTTTAGACAAACATGTTCTACAACATCCCTTTGTGTTATACAATGTGTTCATGTGCATTAGGGCATGTGCACATATGCGAATGTGCACATATAATATACGAGGAAATTATCAGTGCACATATGCCATCCGCAATTCCCAAAAAAAAATCTGGAGGCAAGAAATATGTGGATAGGTTTCCATATATATGTACATGTATGCCTTCATATTTCTTACCGGTTTACCTAGATTTGTTTGTTTGTTTTTGCGGATTGCATGTTTGTTTTTGTGCATATGCGCACATGCCCTTAACTGAATTAGTTCTTTGAGACAGTAATGAGTATGCAGGAGCGGATAACACATTAACATTTTGCCTTTGATTAAAAAAAAAAATTATCTTATATTTTATAATCTGATAATTTTTGTATGCTTTGAATATTATAATTATGAAGTCAGTCATGGGGGCGGCTTTTTCCTATTCACAAGGAAGTTCCTTTTCTTAAGATTTGTTAAAAAAAAATCTTTGTGTATCTACTGTATTGTTCAAACACTTAAAAATGAACATTGCGTTTTCAAATAAAAACCATATACTTTGTCTTTGAATAGCAGATATTTGTTATTGTTGTTGTCGTACCCTGGCTAAAAGACTCCAGGGATCATCCCAGCATCAGCTACGGGTGAGAACATTACGTATGTGACCGTTTTTTATTACCCCGTCACATGGCGCAGGCACACACCACCTTCGGGGGAAGCAGGTATTTAAAATACCTTGGTATTTCAATTTTTGCTTCAGCTTCAGGGTACGTTGCCCTCCCCCCCACCCCAACACAGCTAATGTCCCTGTACCCCACTGGGGGTTGGGTGGTCCCTGGACTCTGGCCTTTAAGCTTTTTTTCATTTGGGGTAGTTGCACCCATGGATGGTCAATCTATAATTTTTTTCTGAAGAAGATTGCTTATTGAATAAATATGTTGCTCAATCAATTGCTGGCTTTTATATATTGCAAAAGAGTTATTGTTATGAGGATTGTGTATGTAGATCAGCATGCTGTCCTTCGATGTGGATGACGGAGAAGACGAAGATGAAGAAGAGGAGGAGGAAGAAGAGGAGGAGGAGGAGGAGGAGGAAAACGGAGAAATAGATACGGCAGAAGTAAAGAAGAAGAAAAGATTTGGTACGGTTGTCTGTATTTGTGTGATCTGTCTTATTTGTGTTTGTGTATCTTTTTTATTTCTGCTTCCCCCCCCCCCCCCCTCCACCCCTCCCCTCCCCCTCTTCTCTTTACCCCAGGCTCCAATGTTCTATTTTGTATATACTCATTCTTTCAAATTTGCATGTCAGCAATATATTTTACTTATGTTAAATTTATGTGTGCATGTGAGAGGGGTTTGTTGCACTTGTCTTTGACCACTTGCGCAGGTTTTTTTTCTCCCAGAGAGTTTTTTTTCCCTTTATCCTTTAAATTTGTTTACATTTTTCATGTCTTAGACAAGTGTGTCTCACTGTCTGACTAGGGGTTTTTTTCTCGGAGAACTTCAGTTTTTCCCCTCACCCCTCGGTGCCAGGGTGGGGCAACCCACTTTGGGGTCAGACTTGGGTTTGATGCGCTAGGCGGCGAACCCCCCCTCTATTTCTATTTCCATCCCCCCCCCCCCCCCTTCTCTCTCTGTCTTTTTCATTTTTCAATTGAAATGTAATGTCAGCTTTTGCTACATGTGTTCACTTTAGCACGAGATTTGTTCTCTTCACCAAACCTCCCCCTCCCCACCCCTTAAACACAACTGACCCTTGTTTCCAACTTCTACCATCTATGATTGCGTACTCACTGTCCCCAACCTCTCTCACTTCAATTTCCCTCCCCCCCCCCCTCCCCCCCCCCCCCCCCCCCCTTGATTTGTGTTCACAGCCTTGCTCTTTGGTTTCAACTTTGTTGTATCATTTACGCGTTGGACTGTAGAGGGGAAGTATTGTTTTTATTTTGATCTTGATGTTTTTTGCTCCTTCTGTTGCCTGCTTCTTGCTCCTGCTATATTTGCTGTTTAATTGTTTGTCTGTGTTCATAAAGGCGCATTCGCCGAAATATCCAGTAGTTTTGTTTTGTCTCTTGTGAATAAAATGTCACTTTGCACTTGTCGTGTAGGTGTTTGTTTGTTGTATGTTCCAGTCCGTTTCAGTTTTATGTTAAATTTAGCTAGACATGTCATTAGACAATGAATCTTGTTTTCAAACTTACATTTAATGCTGCTATCTTTCAGTAAATTGTGATTTCAGAAAGAATGTGGGCTTTTTTTCCATGTAGTCAACCAGTGAAAATAAAAGTTTTTGAAAATGAAATGTTGAAGGAAATAGGAAAGTGAGCTATTCTTATAAGAAATTTGAATGAAGTAAAAATTTCAAGTATTTGATGACACTTGATGTGTGTGTGTGTGTGTGTGTGTGTGTGTGTGCAATAAAGGGGAGATAAGCTTGTCAGTAAGCTAAGCTGGACTTCTATTTCTTTTAGGAGGGGGTGGGAGTTGATTGATGATTTCATCAACTTATTTCACAGTACACATAAACTCTTTAAAGACCCACCACGTCACGTGTCAAAATCACGGTTTTCATGTGTTTTCCCTCTTGTAGCTGGTAAGAAATTTTCCAAGCATAAGAGGGACTGTGACACATGACGTGTGGGGTGTTTAAGAAATGACAGAAAACTGTCGCTGACATCTTTTTCTTATATTAAAAAAATGCAGAATTAATCATGTTCATGATGTGTCTTATTTCTGTTTTGATTTCCGTCTTAAACTTTGTTGAACCAACTTCTTTCTTTTCAAAAGACTACTAATATTTTCAATTGTTCTTTCAGGCATGAATCCTGAAGTGGATACAAGCTTTTTGCCGGACCGGGATCGGGATGAAGAGGAGAACAAACTCAGGTACATTTAAAAAATGTTCTCTATTCCCAGCCACAATTCTACATTTCCTGATTTACTTAGACATCTGTATTGTTCAAAATTTGGGACTTTCCTGGTGTTGCACTGCTTCCGGGCATTGCCTCTAGGATCGTTCCCGCTATCTTTATCTACTATTTAGTACTAATGTCTCATATGTGTCTGTTCCAGACCGGAGGATGTTAAGCAGAATTTCATTCTGCATTTCCTAATATAAGAGAAAAATGTCTGAAATTAGATTAAAATATTCTGATCCATATATTGAAATCTTATGATTCTGTCATTTTATATATACTGTGCTTTATTTTATTCTGGTGTAAGGCCGTGTTTTCTTTATCAGAAGATGAAAAGTTTACTTTTCAATTCTTTTTTCAAACAATAGATCAAAATAGCTTACAAATACAACCCCTGGAAAGGTTAACAAACATTACGAACTATTACCTTCTGGACGTCGCTACAAAACTTTTAAAGTCAACTCCAGGGCACAGAAATCCTTCATCCCCAGATCCATCCACCTCTTAAACTCATGATCCTTTTAGGTTTAAATGAAACTATGCATGCTTATCCTTAGATGTGTATGTATTCACATATAATGTGTATCTTTAAGCATGTATTATGTGTTACTTTTGCTCCTATTCATGTATGCTGAATGTCGATGTCTTTGTTATTCTGGCACCTGAACAAAATTTCTCCTTGTAGGGAGATAATAAAGTGAATTTGATTTGATTTGATAACAGAACACCCCCCCCCTTCCACTTTTAGCAGGAATCATAATTTTGAAAGGTTGGAAGCTATGCAGGTGAAAACAGATTGTTGCCATTTGGGGGTAGGGTAGGGGTTGGGGGGTTATGGACGGGAACACGTTTTGCTGTAGTTGTGTTATGATTTACAAGAAATATTTTTATGTTTTGAAGTTAATTTTTTATGCAGTGAACATGTGAGGAAGAGAGAAATATTTTTTGGATGATTATCAGTCACTAATATCAAAGTGGAGTTTGATAAAAAGGAAACGTGTTTTTGAGTCGTCAGCTTTTGTTTTATGTGAAAACAGCAGTCAAGACTTTGTCACTGAAACTTTGTGACTGGAAACCTCATTAATGTAACATATTTAGTGATCTGTCCAAAAGTATAAGATGAAAGAAAACTACAGTATTATGAAAAAATGCAATCCAGTTTTCATTTGTACAGACAGTCAAACAAATAAACGAAAATAAAAACGGGGAAGATAATAAATATGCTTGACGAAAAATGCACACAAAATGCAAAGTGAGCAAGTTATGAATATTTACTGTATTTTACGGACTATAAGGCGATGCTTTTTTCCCAGACTGAGATAGATGTGCCTTATAATGTGACTGATAATATAGTAAGAAACTATAATAACAATAATTTTAATTCAATATTAATTTTTTTCTTTTTCTTTTTATGGTTTTTGTTTGTTTAATTAATTAATTTATTTAAGTCTAATATCACCATTGTCGTGAACAGACTTTAAATTAAATCAGTCAAATCAATCATATAATAACAAAATCATCCATTTTGGGGGTGCGCCTTATAATCAGGTGCGCCTTGTAGTCCATAAAATACGGTAATGCAGTCTAACCTCTAGTTTCAGACTTCCAACAAGCCAGGAGAAATTGGCCTTAACCCTTTCATCGCCACTGTCGCCTCTTGGCACCACAATGATTTAACACCCATGTCACTAAAACGCATCAAATGAGGGTCTGGTATCCAGTGACATTATGTTCTTCATTTTGGGAGGTAAGCTAGGCCCTATTTTATGCATGTCACAGAGGAATCCCCAATATTGCAGACAGAATCTTTTCTCTACCCGGGTAAGTTTAATGGTAAATTTTGGCTGAGGAATGGCTAGCGTTGAAAGGGTTAAATTAGAGTGGTCTTATAATGGAGGTAATTTTTACAGTAAGACAGAACATCCGTGCAAACAAAATCAGTCAGGAGAGGTCTTTTAACAAGAGGGTCTCGTAATAGGTATTTGACTGTACACTATTTCGAGCTGCTGTCCTTTATGTAAGATACACTAGCAACCTTGATGAGAAATAAATAATGAAATCCCCCTCTCTCTTTCTGGTTGGTTTAACGTCTAATTAGGCGTAGCCTCTTATAGACATAATGAAATCCTTTCTGATGTTCTTTTTAAACCAAAAAATACCATTAAATTTAACTGGGTAGAGAAAATATCTGCAAGATTGCGAATTACTCTGTGACATATATAACATTAGGCTTATCCTTACCTTCCAAAAATTAAGAAAATAGGGTCTTTGGATAACAGGTCCTGATTTGATGCCTTTTAGTCATATGGGTGTTAACTATTGTTGTGCTAAAATGCGACATTGGTGGTGAAAGGGTTAATGCTGATCATGCCTAGCGTTTCTCTCCATGTTTCTTTCAGAGAGCAGCTGCGGCAACAATGGGAGCTGAAGCAGGAGCAGGTGAAGGGGGAGGAGATCACCATCACCTACAGCTACTGGGACGGGTCCGGGCACCGGCGGCAGATCAACCTGAAGAAGGGCAACACCATCCAGCAGTTCCTGCACCGCGCCCTGGAGTCCCTGCGCAAGGAGTTCAACGACCTCAAGCCCATCAGCGTCGACCAGCTCATGTACGTCAAGGAGGACCTGATCATCCCCCACCACTACTCCTTCTACGACTTCATCGTGACCAAGGCCAGGGGCAAGTCCGGCCCCCTCTTCCAGTTCGACGTCTACGACGACATTCGCATCACCAACGACGCCAAGGTGGAGAAGGACGAGTCCCACGCGGGAAAAGTGTGCCTGCGCAGCTGGTACGAGCGCAACAAGCACATCTTCCCCGCCAGCCGCTGGGAGCCGTACGACCCCGAGAAGAAGTGGGACAACTACACCATTTCCGACAAAAACGCCGCCATCATCACCGTTAAATAGGGTGCTGGTTATAGCTTCTGTTCGACAGAAAGCAAACTGTGGTGGGCCTTAATGAAAGACACAAACAGTTTCATTTGGGTACGGGTACGTTTTCAGAATGTTTTGAGTCACTGCCAATGAGGGTGTGTAAAGACTACTAGTACAGTGGAACCTCCCTTATAAGACCTCCCATTATAAGACTCCCTCGCACATAAGACCTACTTCTCTGAGACATTGCTCTTCTTTGTAAGTATTAGAATTACCTCCATTATAAGACCCCTCCCTTATAAGATCTCATTCGGGATGATTTTTGAAGGTCTTATAAGGGAGGTTCCACTGTATTACTATAAATTAGTCATCAGCGGAAGATAAAATTAAAAGCATTGAATTGAAGTTCTCCACCTCTAGTAGGATACTGTTTCTTGTGAGAAGGACAGTGGTACATCATCTTGAAAGTGTTGAACATTTATTCCCCCCCCCCCCCCTTCTTTTTTCTCTCCTTTTAATGAAACGTCTGAGTTGCCAACTTAGAAAGAGATTGTAGTTACTTGTTTGAATCACATTCAAAATGTTGTCATTTCATGTATGTAAATATTTTGTCATTTTCTTAATGTGGAAAATGTCTTCAATGTAAAAACCTGAACACTTCGTGATGGCTGACTTCATTGAATGTTGCTTACATCAAGCTGTGTTGATTTTACAGTGCATGTGTAAGTATAAATGACGAATACAGGATGTCAACAAGGAAGCTTTCTTGTTTCTTCTTATAAAGAGAGCGTTGTGCAATTTATATTAGTGTGTGTGCGCGTGTGTGTTGGGGAGCGGGGACTATTTAAGAACAATTCTCTGTGAGTGTGATCTCAGAGTTTTTAAGTATTACAGTGGAATCCGCTTAATCGGCCACTTTTGGGACCAGGAAAAATATGGCCGATAAAGCGAATCGGACGATAAAATGAACATGGAGATACTGTATGACGCAATTATGCAAGTCAAAAGCAATGACGTCAAAATTAAATGTTGCAGTTCAAATTCAAATTCTTTCCCTTTTTGTGATGTGTGTGTGTGTGTTTGTGTTTATTAATCCTACAACTTGACAGAAGCACGAGTAAAAGACAGTGATTTTGTTTTCTTGAGTGATTTTAACGCCATGCAGGGTCTTTCAATTGACAACAGCTCACCTTCCAACTTCACACTCAACCATGTAAACGTCAAAAACGTGTTGTCAGTTTGTCTGCCTCTGTTGTTCTCCCTCTCAAAAAGGGGTAAAGAGGAAAAATTAGAGAGAAAAAGTGGCCAATAAAGCGAAATTGAAGATTTCAGCTTTGGCCATAAAAACTAACAAAATAACACATGCTTAAGAAGAAAAAATTCCATTCTAGAGGAAATTGGCCGATTAAGCGGCTTTGGACGATTATCTGATGGCCAATTAAATGGATTCCACTGTATATGCATACAAAAAACGAGAAATATGGATAGGGTAAGAGTGGAGGAGAGGGGGCACACAAGGCCAGACACGCACACATCCTCATGAACAGAGGCAAAGGAGAGGGGTGGTGTGTGTGAGAGAGAGACAGACAGGTAGAGTAGAGAAAGATAGACATCTTCCAGAGAGTATCCGGGACAGATACACACACATACACAGAAAAGCAAAGACAGATGAAACGCAAAAAACACGCTCACACACACTACAAGATGGGGAGGGAGGAAGACAAAAGACAGAAGCACACACACATGAAAGAGAGAGGGGAAAGGGAAGCAAAAGCTAGAAACTTAAACTCTCAGAAAGAAAATAAAAAACTTTCAACGCAAAATCATCTTTCGGCAAAACCCTAATTGATATGTGTGTGTGCTAAAGAAACTAGAAAGCATAGCGTATAAAAGTAACAGTAAAATTCATTCACAAGTATTCACATTCAACAAACACGCCCAGACAGGTAGACTTGGAAGCAAACAACAGTTTATTGTTGTGTTTACTGTACCAGCTGTGGACACCATTTTTTTTTATTTTTTTTTAATGATTGTTCAGATTCATTAAGACTTCATTTTGGTATGGCAAGGCTGGTAATATGAACACTTCTATCTTCTTACACCGAATAATAAAACTAGGTTTGGAAGCAACGCCAGCGAACACAGGGTTGAAAATACTGTAACTGCATCTATACACAAACCATCAATACCAACTGGAAGGGGATTCATGATCCACAGAGAATTTTTTTTTAAAATTTTATATACAATAAATGGCAATAATACCCATGGATCAGACATACAAGGATAAGAAAGGAAGGGGTAAGGGAGTGCTCACAGACTGGGACACAACAACTAGAGGGACTGTACACAAAAACTATAACATCAAAAGTTTGTGTCCTGCAGGTGGTGAGTCACGAACAGCGTGAATGAGAGACTTAGTGGGATTTTTGTCACGCCAGAGGGCATGACGCTCGTGTGGGGCTAATCCTCTCTATATTCTTAGTTGGGGATAATGAAAATGAGAGAGAGAGTGAGTAGTCCCACCGTCTCTCTCTCTCTCTTACTACGCCCAAGTAAGAAAATCGCGTGATAAGCCCCTAGTGCATTGACTGTCCTCTGGCGTGACAAATCTCGCCATAAGTCGACCATTGGCTGAACAGCTCGGAGTAGTTCATACCAACACGCACTTTTACAGGGACTTCAAATCTCAGTATGGTAAATGACAAGTGAAAACTTAAAATATTCCACAATATAAAACATTCAGTTTCAACTTTTCATTGGGCCCTTTTCTAAAAGAAAAAACAATGAGTTGTTCAAAGCCACTTCTATTCTTAACTGTAGATGACTGGCATGTGTTTAATATATAAAAAACTGTACAGAAATATATTAAACATTGCTTTCTCTTACAATGCCAGTGCAGTGGTGACAAATATATTGCTACATAATATTCATTGAATTTATCACAATCCTATGTTTTTATTTCATTGAAACATTTCCTTTCACCACAAACACTGGTGCAAAGTGTCAACTTTCTCCCAGCTTACAAGATCAGATGTGTGACATGCAGTTTCTTTTGAAATGCTACCATGAGTTGATTTATAACACAGCTTAGATAAGGTACCAGTTGTACTGTTTCAAAAATGTTTTTTAGAATGACTTCACATATATGTATATGTTTGAAAGGATACAATTTTAAGCTAACATCATTTACTGTCTACTGTATAATGGATAGGCAGCCCAGAGAAAGTTTTTCTGTGTTATTTTGAAATGGTTGATGGGGCTAAATCAACACCACTTGATTTGAATTGTTCCAAATGTAAAGTACCCTTGGTTTTAGACCTAAGAACACACACGCACACGCACACACACAAACAAACACACATACAGAGCATAATACCGTGATCATGAATGCTCTATGCTTCTACAATTCTTAGTCTGCTTTTCTTTCATCTGCATTTTTAAGGGGTGGGGGTGCGGGCATGTAACAAAATTAGTGAAATGTGTAGGAAAGCAGTGAAGTGGAATTGGGGATGGATGAGAAGGTTGGACCTGTAACATTAACAGTGAAAAAAACCCCCAACCTTATGGAAAGATTCCCTGCAGCTCTTCACTTCTAAAGAGTGGCCTTGAGGAATGTAGTTAACACGTCGACTAGCTGCGTGCTTGAAATGGGCAAAAATCGCTGAAAGAATACACTGCACATGCACACACAAAGAGCTTGTTGATTGAAGCACACAAGTACATTTCTGTTAGCTCTGGCCAATTTTTAACAACCTTCCAGGGATTACGAATAGAGAAACAAACAAGACACATTTGAGGGGTGGGGGTGACATGAAATACCATTATGAAACAATACATCTTAATGTATTGTGTGCGTATGGCACAATAAATCTTTCATTGGAGAGCAAACACACTTGACTGCTAATAATCTCAACTTCCCACCCTTTCCCCTTGAAACAGAAAAGTAAAAAAAGAAAATCACAAAACATCATTCAATCATATAAACCATAGGAAACAGTATTTGGCAAAATACACACAGTTGTACACATCATCATTTTCAACAGTGAATAATACATACCTACAAATTGCTTACAGTTGGACAAAAATTGTGGATGATAAAGACCTTTGGAAAAGAAAGCACTCGAGAAAAGAGAAAGAAATGTTCGCAAACGAAGACACATTTGATCCTTAGAAATTTTTATACACATTACTGAGAAAAACATGATGATTTAATATATGTCACTACATCCCTCCTACAATATTGCATGCGTCCCTGGTAATGATATTACGGTGACTTGAAGTTTGATATTCAGAATACCCGGTATGTCATTCTACAGAAAAGTCATTTAAAAGTTGTTGGGTTTTTGTTTGCTTGTTTTTGAATTTGTAGTTTAGACTTGATTGGAAAATATAGTAAATATGCGTCTTATTTTAGAAATTTGACATTTTGGGGGACTTTGACGACTTAGACAATAGTTTTGTTTTTTGTCAAAATTATGCTGTAATAGTAATACTTAACTCTTAGTCTCATATAAGGCTGCCTAGTGTTTGAATTCCCAGTTCATAGAAGGAATTGGCAAAAAGAGGCTTGCAGTGGGTAGGTATGTTTATACTATTATAACTTTTATTCTAATTGATGCATTTGAATCAAAATGTAAGATTGTGTGGATATATGATTGTTTTGTAAGTTGAGTATCATTTCTTGCCAGTTGTTGGCATATGTTGATGTTAATTGTTTATTTTTACTTTAATTAATGATTTTTTTGTAAACAATAAAAAAAACATTGAACAAAAAATTGTGAGTGTTGTCTTGCTTTATGCTAGTAAAACACACAACACTGATGAACAAACAACAGCAAAAGCAACAAAATAATCCACTGACCTTGTTTATTTTGTGTAGTAATTAACAATTCATTAACGGTTCACACAGGTACACAATCTTGAGTTTCTGAATCGTCTTACAATCAGTTTCAAACCAAATATCACAGACTGCAGATCCACTTCATAATGATCAAAGTTCAATTGAATCGCTGTTTAGCACACTAAATTTCTGCTACAAACACCGGATCGCTGTTTATTTGATTTATTTTCTTTTTTTTTCCTGTCATGCCGTTATACGGCGAAGGTGAGTCACACAGGTAAGGCGACGATGTAAAAAAAATCGGAAATATTCCGATCACTGATTCCAGACAAGTCATTTTTTAGCACTGTTGACACAGTCATTTCACTTCCAAAGTCCTATTAAGTTCCGTCTTTGTGTTCTGGAACCATTCGGTCGATAAATTTGCCAAAGAACGATTCATAAAACGATGCAGCTTCGGACATTTTTGTCCAGAAGTCGAACAACAAAAATTTGGTGAAAATCGATGAAAAACATTGTGAGATCGGCCATGAGGTGGTTATGAAGCAGACAGGAAGGAAGTTCGACACTTTAGGAAGCTATTCTGCGCATGCGCGAAAGTTAAAGCATCGTCTGCTTTTCCTGTGAAACCGGTTTCAGTTGTAGGTAACTAGGCGCGTTTTCAAGCGATTTATGAACCAGCAGTAATGGCGGACAGGCGCGGTTTCAAGCGGTTTATAAGACTAAGAGTCAATTAAACCTGGTTTTATTATGCAGTCACATTTTTTAAATTTTCACTTGTGCAAATGTTTTTTTTCAAGCAGTCATCTTTTCTTCACTGATGACAAGTGATGCTGAAAATTAAATGCTGTGAAGCCCATTAAAAACCTGTTGATCCTGCCCTGTTAAAAGATTGTCTTGCAAGGAGACCCGTCTTTACCAGCAATCAGTATCACTTCAGTTTCAAAGAGATCTTCCTTTCGTATATCGACCAGTCACTGCGGACTCTCATTCTGTCGCTGAGATCACATCTTTCAATACTGTAACTTTGGTCTTAAAAGGTTTAAATTGATTCCAACATTGAAAGTGTCTGCTTGAGTTTAACTGATCGCTTCTCGGCCTTTTAGCAAAGACAGTGATTCAGGAACATAAAAAAATGTTTATACCGTGGTTGGTTTGTTCAGCCCGTCGTACATGGCGAAAGCCGATACGCGATGTTAAACTGAACTTCCATCCAAAGTGTCTGAAGCACAACCCTTTTTGATGGATTTCAAACTGTTGTAGATTTGGACATTTCAGTTGGCAATTATACTTGTGTGATGATACTGATTAAGTGATTAACGCTTTCACCGCCAAAGTCGCATTTTAGCACCACAGTGATTTAACACCTATGTCACTAAAAAGGCATCAAATTGGGGTCTATTAATGAATATTATCCAAAGACCCTATTCAGTATTGTCTTAGTTTTGGGAAGTAAGGATAGACCTTATTTTATATATGTCACAGAAGAATCCGCAATACTGCAGATGGATTTTGTTCTCTGCCTAGGTAAATTTAATGGACATTTTGGGCTGAAATATGGCTGGCGGTGAAAGGGTTAACTGTAGCAAAGATTCTAAAAGGGTAAGATGGACTACTTAAGAGTTACAGCGAACCGGGCTGATAGAGTTATCGTTAGTGGGGTAGTTATACACCATTCACAGCAGCGGCTATCCAAAAACTCGGACTGGAATTTGAACGGAGAATTCAACTGGCCTATCGATGTGTAAATGTGTCACGTTTAAAAGGGACATAACCAGTGTTTCTGTCCTCACTACTCATATAGGGAAAAGAGACCGGATGCTTGTCTTCCCCTAGATACAGTCTTTCAGACAACAGCTCTTTGTTGTTGGCTTTTTTTCTTCCAACTTTCCTCATTTTTGGATAACATATTTCTGTTTAGAATATCTGATGAAGAGTTTTGTGTATGGGATTTAGTCCCTTGTTTAAAAAAGGCTGCTTTATAACTTGGGTATAATAATATTGTTAATAACAACAATTTCTTACTCATTTTACGCCCGATCATCTAGTTGTATTAGGAGAATAAAAGCAGCAAAGATGATATCTTTTCGGAAACAAAAAATCTGGATGTGCCGTATGAACATTAGCATGCCTGCTCACAATCAGTGCTTTATATGCAACGATACTTTCATTCATGTGCTTGTTCTGCACCAGCTTTTATCTTATACTTTTTGTTAAAAGTATCACAAATATGACACGAAATAATGCAGAGAAGTTATTTTTAAGACGATCAGTTACTAACATTCGCAAGTTTTACTTTTCTAACCGAGTTGTTCAATACTGGAATAATTTGTCAACTAACATTAAGGCTGCACCTAACATAAATATATTAAAAAATCTTCTGCAGACCTGTTTACCCCCTACACAAGTCTTTAGTCTGGGTAGCTGAAATGAGTAGTGTTGGTGTGAAAAGAGTAGTCCTCTTCATTAAACCATCAAATAATGTGCACTGAAAATGAGTAATTAGAGTATTATTTTCAATTTTGAATAGTAGAGGTCCAAATTGAGTAGAATACTACTCGAAAAACTCAGAGTAAACAGGTCTGCAGTTCTGGACAAAGACACAATGATGTCATTTTTTTTATACAGTGGAACCTCCCTTATAAGACTCCCTCCCACATAAGACCTACTTCTCTAAGACATTGACTTTCTTCGTAAGTATTAAAATTACCTCCCTTATAAGACCTCATTTTGGATGAATTTTGAAGCTCTTATAAGGGAGGTTCCACTGTACTACTTTCGATGAATTAAAAAAAGTCCATACCAAATTTTTGCTAAATTTTATAGTTTAGCTGTAGAAAGCAAGCCACCCTGAAACAAATCAGTCACAAACGAGAAAGGGCTGCGAGGCCCACTTCTATCCCTAATTACTACTACTACTTACCAGATCCTGATTCAAACAACTGATGTTGACTGCAGCCCACTTTACGGCACAGGACATAAAACAATAAACAGTCTAGATTAAATACCGAAGACTCATTGTTACATCTCATGGTGCACAGATGAAGTAGCTCAATCTGTCGTAAAACATGACAGAACAAAAACGAATTGCAACCAAAAATCGAGCACAGTATCACGACGAAAAAGATGAACAGCTTCAAAAACTGCCCAGTCAACGACAATAAAGAGACAACACTTAATGGCGACAAGTCACTAAGCAAACCTGTACAATTCAGATTGTTTTTCTATCTACAAAGACCGCATTGTCAGGGCATTCGATATTGCACTAGTTTTCTACGAGGCACCACTTCTAGCACTCTTCTTATACACAATCATTAAAGCATTCGTTTTACCATGTACACCATTATATTAAAAATAAAGAAAAAAATCAATCTCTAGCTGTCCATTCAGTTGTTTCCACACAAACCATTCAGGAAAAGCTAATGTTCTTACAACGATTACAACCTAATCTAAACATGCTAACAAGGAAACATAATTATGACACTGCTGACAAGGAGCATACACATTCCGTGCAAGGGAACATAATATTAAACTGGGGAAGAATGTTTTTCTTCAGTGGCAATAAAGGGGCTGAAACATTGTCAACGCATAAGTGGAAGACATACAAACAAAACACATTCACTTGTCATTCCCGTGAGAGAAAGAACAGGCTTATCAGCCAAAAATACTTCCATGAAACATTTAAAGTACAGACCTAGTAGTCTACGGCATAATGCCCAGGATTTCGTGCATCCATTCTTTTTCTTCTCACGCATTCATATTGAGCACGCATGTATACACAAAAATAATCCTGAAGGTACAACTGCATCTAATCAAAAAACAAAATTGTGACATCAATTTCTTATCAAAACGAATACTAGTGATGTCTTAAATAAAAAGAACATTTGCATGTGTCAACCGATGTCATCTTCTGACACTGATAAAACGGATTAAGTACTAAGATACTTTTAATTAACATAATCTTTTTCGTGAATTTGTTCCTGAGAACACACACTTTCTAACTTTCTCTGTGAACAACAGACAGTGCAATCAATTAAATCATAGCCTTTGAACAATGAGCTCTTTTATGAGAGGCTGTCGCTCTTCATTGAATTATTAGTATACTTTTAGCGAAGCAGTCATTTAAGCCCAGCTCACATGTAGCAAGGATTGGAACTATCCAGCTTCAGAAATTTGTTGGGAATTCAGTGGAGCAAGCTTCTGAGTTGACCACCAGCATTTCCACAGATTGATCTTAAGAAAGGCAGATTTTCTATTTTGGGGCAATATCCTTTCCAGCAATTAAAATGCAGTTAGTTCCCCTGACAATTTTGTTTTTGCTTGTTATTTTCAATAAAAGTCTGTTTTATATGATTTTAGAAGTCTTTAGTTTAATTTTCAAAATGTTGGGGTAAAGAGGTAAATGTAGAAACAAAACTCTTCCAAAGAAGTGTCCATGATCAGTAATATTCCTCCTCCACCCCTCTCTTGCTTTCCTAACTCCCAATTTCAAAGGTGTGTATTGGAGTGAGAACTTTATAAGGAAGCAAATGATTCCAGATGAAGTAAAAAAACCCATCACTTTTACACAAAAATTTACGAGTCAAATAGCAATATGGAGTTGAAGCTTAACTAGTACTTTCTACAAACCAAGCATACTTTTTTGTACAGTTAGTCCGAATACGGCGGCCTTAATCCAGTACGATTATTATACCATTCCTTTCATTGAGAAACAAATATAATTAGAATACCAAGCGCCTACTGAAACTGTGAGCAGACCTTACACAAAAACATGATGGAATGTGGACTTTTTTGTTCAGAGATAACAAATGAATATCATAAAGCCAGAGGTACAAAGACTGCAAGGGAAGCTATACCATAATCAGGGAGGTGTGATAATGCCACAAAGTCTCTGGCACATTGTTCCACTACCCTTGGATCCTGTCCTAACACTGGTCAAGAAATAGGAACGAAATACACTGTCATTGTAGCTTAGAATACGACAGAACAAAAAGCAGCCTGCCTAATTCAAGTTCCTGATCTCTTAATCCTTTCACCGCCAGACATTTTTCATCCAAAATTTTCTCTCAAACTTTCCTAGGTAAAGAAAAGTTGGCATCTGCAGTACTGTGAATCCCCCAATGACATGCATCAAATAAACCCTTTCCTTATCTCCCAAAATTAACAACATAAGGATATTGGATAACTGATCCAACCTTCATGCCTTTTAGTAGCATGGGTGTTAAATCAGTGTGGTGCTAAAATGCGACATTGGCGGTGAAAGGGTTAAAGACCCACCAGATCACGTGTCAAAATCATGGGTTTCACGTGTTTTCCTTCTTATAGCTGGTAAGAAATCTTGTTTTGACCAGATTTGACTCCCATACAAATGCCCCCAAAATGAAAACGAAACGTCATTTTAAAGAGCAGCCTCAATTTGAAGTTGGGGGCATTTGTATGTGGGTCACAACTACCCAGAAAAAAACAAGGGACTTAATCGTGGTGGATAAGTGTGTCTTTAAAACTTAATAGGGTGCCCTTCTCTTCCTTCTTGTTTTCCCACTGCCACTATTTCTTCACCCCATGTGCATGCAATGTTTTGAATGCCTAATAATTTAAATACATTCAAATAAGTGTGCTTTCGCCACAATTCAAAGAGTATCTGGCATGCATATGAATAAAAAATGTTCCACTTTGCATCACTTTTAGAAAGTTGAGCACTGCCAGGATTCTTATGGGCAAAAAAACCCTAAGCAAGCAAGTGTTGCCGAGCGGCAGACATGGTCATTTGTCAGTTCCTCCTCACTACCTCCCCCACCCCACCCACCCCCCATCTTTGCCCCCGCCTGAGATCAGGCAAAGGACAAAAAGAGACGAACAAACTTATACTCTTTTGCCAATCATAGATCGGCCATGGAACAAAAAAGTTAGAAACTGCGACAAACTTGTACTCCTTTGCCGATCACAGATTGAGCAAAGGACAAGATTTAGCTCCATTTACAGCTAAGTACAAAATCCTCCAAAATGGTTGAAACAATCAACATTGTACAACCAATGCCTTGATTTCCCAACATATGTGATAAAGTTACAGACCTAGATAACTTCAATATGACCGATTTTATATTCAGTTGCTCCACAGAGTGGACAAAAGCTTACAAGATTGTTTGCCTTAGCATGAGGCTGTGTCAGACCAGTTGACATAAGTTAGAACACCAAGGCTACATCAAAATGTTGTTATGTTCTGTATGGTTGTGTGGGGATTGTCTTAAGCCATGACAAGCTCCTAGCATAACATCATCAGTCTAAAATCATCCAAGTCGGAGTGTGGCTGCCCACGTGGTGGGGTAATCAAAAACGGTCACACACGTAATGTTCTCATCCCTAGCTGGTGCATTTGTACGTAGTACATAGTATTCAAGTGCTTCGGCTGTTGGGATGATCCCTGGAGTCTTTAAACCATGGTAAGACAAGAAGAAGATTGAAACAAGAGCTAGATGTTTTAACACAGATGAGCTTCAGCTTCAGCCCCTCCTCTTCCCTTTTAATTCCCCTCATCTGCAGGCTACCATTCATATTTACAAACTATTATTTTTCCGGGCAAAGTTTCAAGCATTCATACTTCTATATATATGTACCATTCACACACATATTCATAAACATGTCTCGCTATCAACAGATCACTTGCAAACCACTCTAACATCAAATCTGCAAACTACGTACATTGACGACACAGACCTGTTGGTAAAGCGACCCACTGTGACCATAGTCTGTACAACCATTTACAACATGGATCAGTAATGACAAGGTAATTTACATGTACAAGCAACCAGAATGAACTTGAAATGTACATAAGAAGCATTTACTATAACACATTTTGGCAACAACGAAACCCAATGGCTTGTGTAAACCTTCCTTTCCTTTTCTGTAGTCAAGTGACAATAGAAAGAAAAAGACATCAACTTTATACAAAAATCAAGCATAACAAAAGTTCTAAGCAATGCAACATGTGGGGGGTGGGGGGGGGGGGGGGGGAGGTGCAACCTAATGTGGCTTCTAGAAACCTTCCACCCAGCATCACAGACAGTGGACAAAAATACTGGTCTGGCTCGCTGCACCGTGTGAACCGATGCAGTGGACGTTGCAACATTCGCATCATAGATCTGTGGTTTGTTGGCTACAGTAACGCAACAATGAATGATACAAGAAATTCATAGGCCTTTTACCTTGAACACAAACAGCGAAGCAAAGACAGGGAGACTAGAGTAGAAACAGGTCTGTGCGTTGGTGGGGCACGCGCGCACCCCACCTTGAAATAGTAGAGAAACACGTCATACTTGTTTCATTGTTTGCGTCATTTTAAGGAGAACGCAACCCCCCTTTCTACACTATATCCTTAAAAACGTTTTGAGAAAAACACAAAACCAAACTGGCCCATTACTGATACTGCACAAGATCTATATTCTTAATTTGAGTCAGTGTAGAAAAGAAAGCTATTCTTATTCTAGAGTCAGGCTACACTGAAGAAGAAAAAAAAGCACCCATCACAGCACTGCACCGTCAACTTTCGAGATGGATGATGCTGACAATGTAAAACTAGTTAAGCAACCTTTGTGAATTAGCGTGAAAAGAACAAACCCTTACACTCTGTGGTCCTTGACGCTTTCCTCAAAGATTTCTTTCTTTGATACATGTACCATCTTAACAGAGATGCCTACCCCAATTTGCAGTTTCACGAAACAAATTAAACAAATCTGGAATTTATCACATTTTTTTCGGAACATGTCAAGAAAATGTAGCTTGTACTTACTATCAGCGATGTAGTTCACGATGTTCATCTTGCTGTGCCAATTCACATGAGGAGAGTTAATTAAATCTAAGCAAGTCGATCTTTTGCATTTTTTCCTAGCATGATAAACGGTCCTTTTGCATGTTTGGCAGTTACTTTCTTCTTTGGGGCAGAATTTTTTTTGCGTTAAACAATCAAAATAGTCCCTCGTTTAACTGTCGGCCACCTTTATCAAGCTACTACACAAACAGGAAGTGATGTCAGGCACTCAAAATGGTTGCCAAACACAATTTCGGCAGTTTCAAACTTCTCTAATCGGCAATTACCGATAACCAGAACAGACGGCTACAAATCGTCTTTTCGAAACATCACGACTCATTTTCTAATTTTTCTGGACAGTAAGCACCTCTGTGATAAGAAGCTCCACAAAACACAACTGAAGTGATTGAACAAAAATACAATGTTTTCAGCACGCTTTACTACCGTCATTTTTGGACTATAAGTATAAGGCGATATGTTTTTCTCAAATTTCGACCTATGCGCCTAATAAACGAGGGCGCCCTATTAGTGAACAAAATCGTGAGAAGAGAGGCAACGATTGCCGACTCAGTACAGTCATCCGAGATACTGTCCAACAGATGCCATAACCCTTCATTGGATGTAAAAAGCATCGTTGCAGAGCTTAAAATGCCATAATTCTATCAGTTTTCGCGAAGAAAAGTCCAAACACAACAACCGGAAGTCGCAAAAATGGAAGTTCAATTATTTGAGAAGGGAGCCAACTCTCGTTTATGACAGCAGTAATGGCGGTCGGTAAGCGTTTACAGGACGTGTACGGGCTTCAAATTTCAACTTTCTTTTGCGAGGTGTGTATCGCCTTATAAACGAGGGCGCCTTTTACTTTCATTTTTTCAGATTTTTATTGAAAATTGCCCTATTCGCCTTATACACAGCAGCGCCTAATGATCCGAAAAATAAAATGGGAATAAACTGTGTTCTTGAATAAACTGTGTGTTGATGGTCACAGCGAGTGGCATCGGAGTAAAGCCATTGAATGGCACAGAAAAATGAGACAGAAAAAAATGTAACAATAAAAACAAATTAAAGTGCTGTTTAAACACAAAGGTGCAACTTCAATCAAGGACACCCTCCCCCCCCCTAATCTCCCGCATTTTTCTCTCCCCCTACCCCTCTTCTTTTGCCTTTGCCCCCTCTGTAACCATTTATTTTTTCTTTCATAGCACAGACCTGCCAACCCCCTAACCGACCAAAGAGGAATATTTGAAGCAAAAAAGCGGAATTTTCAGGAGGAAAGAGGAATTTTCTTAGGAGGAAAGATGAATTTTGACGCAGCAACTTGCCTTTCGCAAAGAAACACAATTTTTGGTCGATTCTACTTCTTTTTTTCACCGTCGCAAGACTCGGACTCTCCCCCACGCTTCGACATCTTGCAAGACTGTTTGGTGCGAACAAGGACGTTTATGGCAGGAAGTTGCAGTTCAGCTTTGAAAATCGGTTTGAATATACGCACAGCAGCTGTGCCGCTTTGCATACAAGACGTTCGGTTTACTTTCGGGGCTTATTTTGGGGTGTTTTTAAGATCTTTGAAAGCGGAATTTTATGGAATAAAGCGGAAAGGCGGAAGAATTATCGTCTGGGCGGAAGAAATTCCGCCAAATGCGGAAAGGTTGGCAGGTCTGATAGCACCTTCTTACTTAAAAAAATAAAATCAGAAAATGTTAATGTTAAAATGATAACAAAATAATAACACCCCTACCCACTAATTTATAAAAACAGAACACACACTACGAAAACAACATGACACAGGTAAGAAAAACCGAATCTATTACAAGTTTTTCTTTGTTGGGAAACATTTTTGGAAAGCAGTTTTTAAAACAAACTGAGAAAATGTACAAGGAAAACGAGCTTTCCCTTTGATTGATGCATTTTTTAAAAAGATAATTAATAAATAAACATATATGTATACGATCAGGAACAATAAATAAATCTTATTCAAATGTGATTTTACTGAGGCGACATTTACTTTTGACAATACATGTACGACTTTTGAAGGTAGCGGTAAAATTATCCTCAAGAAGAATTCATCTTGCAATTCTATAATTTTGCAGTATGTTTTAAGCTGATCTGTCAGTGATCATGTTCAGAAGTTACAGATTATTTCCCCATGCCCTTTTCTCTAATATGATGCTCCAATCGGTTGACTTAAGTATACTGCACAGCACCAACAGAAACGAAACATTTACTTAATACATAAACAAAATACTTAAACATACACATGTACCTTAAAACTGTTGATAGAATGTAGCAAAATTGGTGCCCAAAGTTAAAACCTGATACCTTCCATAACAGTATTACAGTTTTGACAAAGACAACGCATTGGAGGTTATTCACGATGCAGCTTAAAGTAACAAACGCACTGTCACCCTGTACATACCGATGGAACACTTTTTTTTCTCTGGCCCTGCCCGTGGTTTTGAGTGCCCCAGACAATCAACACAATATTTTAGGCAAATGTATTGACACAAAAATATTATTTCCAATGTCCACAGAGCTGGCAATAAACAAATGAATATGATTCCTTCCCACCCATCTCCCTCTCCAAATCTCATGTTCATGTGCAATGCACATGCAAATAGACGGGCTGACAAAACACAACATGTTTGAACACCATGAAAATGACCCAATAGCAAAAGAAAAGAAAAGGTTTCAACAGAAATCCAGCTTCACATTGAGAACCTTTCAGGTACGACTATAAACCATGTGCATCTCATAGCAACATAAAAATCATTATTATCATATAGCTCTATAACTCACACAATATACAAAAAAGTACATTTTCAATGTTCGTGACAATGACAACAATAAATTACAGTTCTGTTCTTGTGACAATGACAACAGAAAACCCCCACGAAAGCAGCAAATTACAACAAAAAAAGTTCATTGGCAATCCAACAATGTGTCTGACCGAGTCATGTCTACACTGTTTGTAAAGCCATGATTCAAAACCTGTGTTGTGTGGTCCATCTTCATGTGAAAAATGTTCACTGAACGGCATACAGGGCAAGAAAACACAGAACAGTCCAGGGGTGAAGAGATGATGCTTTCCTGGTCCATCAAATGCTTGGATTCTTTCGTCAATGGCAACACGCTATTCCACTCCTTTTCCCCCCAGACATATCATCGTGGTGTTTATTGCGTTCATATTTAGGCATTGTCCATTTACATTCCAAAGCAAGCATACTGTGAAAAAAAATTCTTCAATTCCAATACGTCTCTAATACACATTCAAAATTACAAGCACACACATAAACTTTTAAGATACTATTCACATTTGATTCAGGAATGATACTGTGCCACACAGGTTTCCAAAACTGAAGATTATAATTCTATCAGTGGATTCCTACAGGGGAAAGGACAGAGTTTATAATGAGGCGGTAAAAGGGGAGGGACATTTCGGCAACTGGATCTTTACAATACACATAAAAATATTACAATTAATTGCACCCATATTACATTCATACAAACAGCATGGACTGCACAGATGAGAAAATTTTTCCATATCATACAATGATCGCCTGATAGAACTCAGGCTACTCAACTACAGTTTCATATTTGAGAAGTCATTGTGAGAAGTATAAACACTGGCCAAAAACAAGGGACAATTTCACTCGCAAATGCCCCCAAAACCGCATGACAGTCCGACACACTAGCCCAATAAAGAGACGCTTAACTCAGCAGAATTCTCTACACCTGTGTACAATAACAGAACACAGTTCAACCTTCTACCCTCCAACATTTGGTTGAGGGAAACTCACATTAACTGGGTGGGTTTTCCTTGTTTATGAAGAAAAAACAACCATTTCTAATATTTCTTTACTCCTATTTTTTTTTAATCTTAAAAAAAAGGGGGGGGGGGGGGCTCTGAAGCCAGACATTTGCATTAATTGTGGAACTTTGAACCAAAGAATGCTTTCTTCCCTCATACAACAAACTGACTCAACTTGACAACCATCGGCTTTCATTCAATGATGAACAATACTACAACAGCAGACTGGAGGTTTCTTTGGTATGATTATTAACCCCAATCCCTCTCATCTTTATCATAATTTTGCCCACTTTCATTCTGAAATTCACATCCCTGTTCATACTCTCGTGCACTTCAGTCTATCTCCATTGACTTCATTCCTTGTTAGACAAGTTTGGCTACTTGTGTCCATAAATTCTATTCTACAGTCATGTAACAGAAACACAACTACCTCAAGCTCAATTGGTATGTGGTAATCAATTCAACCCCTTGCAGTCTTTTACCACACATTTTGTAGTTGTACGTTTCCGTGTTCTTTAAAAAAAAATCACAAATCAAATCCTATTTTTGTGACAGTATTTACAAACGCATCCACTATTCAGATTTGAGCCTCATTGTCGACCCATACCCCATCCCTAAGTATCACTCACTGCTGAAAGCAGATCTTACATTTGACCACACAGTGACGGTAAAACATGACCCATCTCAATACTTCTTTTAGTGCTGTAAGAAACATTGCTGGAGGCAGTCGGGACTATTCACTGCTGTTGGACACTTTGACGTTGTGCACAAAGAGCAGCGTGAAGACCATGAAATATCTGTTCCATCAGCTTCTACACAGGCTCTTCAACCTCCACCCCCCTTTTTCCACACTGCACAGAAACACATCCCTGACGCTATCACACACTTGATGGCAGCATCTGCACGAAAACATCAATATCACACGCAGTAACGCCTGTTTCATGCGCTGTGGGGAAGAAGGAGGGTTGACACATCGTTATTGAGCAAGATGCTGAGCAGCTCAGCCAGTTGAGTTGAGCGTAGAAGCTCCTGAACCGGTTGAATCGAGCGTGGCGGTGTTGGTCTCAGAAAGCGTCGATGGAGGTGAAGATGGCCACGGGGAAGTTCTTGATGTGGGTCTGCCACTGGGAGGACAGCTGGAAGAACTTGACGTTGTGCCACTCCACCCCGTCCACCACCACTGAAAACACACCCACACGCAGGATAACACTTACAGGCAGCAGTATTTGTCACCCAGCACCACGAAAGGAACATTAACTCATTCGCATCGCAGCGATTTTGAATTTTAAAAAAACTCACAAATCACTCCAGCCACACACACAAACAAAACATACATAAACAAAAGGAGAAATGAAAGAAGATTACAGGTTTTTACTTCAGGCTTAGACATAGGGAAGTAGTAGATCAGACATTTTTATATATAGATTTTATATAAAAAAATCTACTGATTGGTTTCCCCACAACAAACCACTACAAAAACAAAGTCAGAGGCAAAATTGTGGTATAAAGGAGCAAAGCGAGTTTAGAAGTGACCAAAGTATGCTGTGCACACAGATTTACTTCCCTTAATGCAAATGCATCAAATTGACAGCTATCTATTAATTCCGGACATATATGGCCGGAATGACTTAATGAGTTAAGTGTCAAACTGAACATTCTGAGAAAATTATACACTTAAAAACTTCAGACAATTCTCTTTCTAATGGTACAAGAACCATTTTTAGTTCTCGAGCAAAGCTTCGGGAAGTATTGTTGTATCTTTTTCCGTTCTAGAGTTATGAGCATTTAATGTCAGTCAGGTGAGCGTCGGCCATATTGAGAAAACACTGTCTAAAATCTAAGCTAGCCGAAGAAAATGCATTGACCTACTCGCTTTAAAACACTTGTAAGACCATTTAGAGACCACATTAAACATAATCCTTTATAAATATGAAAGATAAGATGCTAGAGAATACACAAATACCCATAACTCAAACATGACAAAAAAGATTTTTTTTTTAAATTTGCAAGCCTGTTGTGAGAAACTAGCCCAGCGACTTAATGTCCCTTTCGTGCGCTGGATCACATTCATTACCATATTTTTCAGAGTATAAGGTGCATTTTATCATAAGACGCACCAACCAAATCTTACACAAAATTCTGATATTGTTAGAGTGGAACCTCCCTTATATGACCTTCAAAAATCATCCAAAATTAGGTCTTAAATGGGAGGGAGCTGTATAAGGGAGGTGATTTTAATACTTACAAAGAAGGGCAATGTCTCAGAGAAGTAGGTCTTCAAAGGGAGTGAGTTTTATAATGGGGGGTCTTATAAGGGAGGTTATACTGTATTACATTTTCTTACTACATTGTTCAGGCATGAAAGTGGATGAAGATCAAAAAAGAGGACACATTTTCGTCCGAGAAATCCTTCCACTCGGATTTTCACCTGACGTCGGAAGTTTTGTTTCAGCTAACATCGCTACTTTTGTTGAGCGGGAGCTACTCATTTCGCCTTCCTTCGCACAATTGAAGCGAGTGAGCTAAAGCGACTTCCGGCTAACCAGTTTGAGAATCGCCAAATAGAGACTTGTAGATATAAGAATACGGCAAGATCGGTCCTCTACGCGGAATTTGTTTTTCTTCCGCGGAAGTTTTGAAAAATTTCCACGAAACGCGGAATTCTTTCATGCCTGATTGTTAGTCATATGATAAGACGCAGGGGTCTCAGTCTGGGGGGGAAAAGAAAGTATTGCTTTATAGTCCGTAAAACACGTTACTCCTGCCCCAGAGGTCATGTCTTTGTTTTGTTGATCTGTCTGTCTGTCTGTCTGTCTACTTGCAACACAACCCGAAAAGTTGTGGACCAATTTCAAATTGTATTCAATTAACCCTTTCACCACCAATGTCGCATTTTAGCACCACAATGGTTTAACACCCATGTCACTAAAAGGCATCCAATCCGGATCTGTTATCCAAAGACCCTGTTTTCTTAATTTTGGGAGGTAAGGATTGGCCTAATGGTATATATGACACAGAAGAATTCCCAATATTGCAGATTTTTTTTTTGTCTACCCAGTTAAGGTTAATAGTATTTTTTGGCTGAAAATGGCTGGCGGCGAAAGGGTTAATGATGGCTTGAGTATCCCTCAGACAGCATTTCATTCAATCCTGAAGTTCATTAACCAAACTGACAATTTGTCTTTTTTCACGGTAACCTTTAACATGTTCAGCTGATTTTCTGTTGATGAAATTTTGTGCACAGTTGGGACACATACACATTTATAAACACACACACCACACACACATACAGACACCTCGTCCCCTCCACGAGTCTCTTGCCATGGGGATACTGAGGAGGGGGGGTCTTTTAGTACAAATAGTTCCCCCACCTTCTGGATGTTTTGTGCTTGTAACTTCCTCTAATCTATCACTCTCTTTGACTCTGCCTTTTACCCTTGCTTACCGTTATTGACCATCTTTCTGCCTTACTGGTTCATTCTCCTGCCTTTTTTCTAGAAATTCTTACAAAGATTTCCTTCAGCCGAAGGCAGACTTGCTGGGCCTAACTATTTCTGATCAATCAGCATCAGAGCTCATATGACAGGAAACTGTCTGAGCGATTGACAAAGACAAAAAATAAAAAACCCTCAATGGAAGAGTGTAGAGTGGCACAGAGGTAACGCGTTCGCCTTGTGTCAAGTAAACCCGAGTTCGAACCTGGGTACAGGGGATTTTCCCTCTCACTTTGCACTAGGCCTTATGGTCTGAACGTGGAGTCTTTCGAATGAGACGATAAACTGAGGTCCTGTGTGCCCATGCACTTAGCACATGTAAAACCCAGGGGCAACTAAAAAGTTTTCATTTGGTCAAAATTTAGCCCACACCTCATCAGTCACAAAAATTGCATGCCAATTTTTTTATAATAAATTGGGTGCCTTTGGCTGCGACACGCTCTCCAGGTGGGAGCAACCAGAATTTTACAGACACCTCTGTGACTATAAAGTACCTAATAATACCTGTGAGGGTGATATTCTGACTCTTGGTGGTGCAGACCATGCGGCTGATGCTGTCAATCATCTGACTCTTCGACTCAGGTAAAACACACGTGGGAACATTCTCTCTCTCACACTCTCACACACACACACTGACCTGTGAGTGTGACGTTCTGACTCTTGGTGGTGCAGACCATGCGGCTGATGCTGTCGATCACCTGGCTCTTCGACTCCAGGTCCTTGGCCTTCTTCCCGATGCGCATGACTGAATCCAAAAGAAACACTGGTAAACACAAATGAAATCGCCCGCCCACATAATACCCTTCCAGCTCTTGTTTTCTTATACATTTGAAGGTGGTTTTTTTGTTTTTTTAGAAACACTGGCAAACCCTAATAATATGATCTTCCGGGTCTTGTTTCATTACACATTCCAATGAGAAACACTGGCAAACTCTATTGAAAATCATCTTGTTTTATTACACATTCCAATGAGAAACACTGGCAAACCCTATTGAAAATCATCTTGTTTGAAAATCACCTAATAATATAATCTTCTGGGTCTTGTTTTATCACACATTCCAATGAGAAACACTGGCAAACCCTAATGAAAATCATCTTGTTTCATTACACATTCTAATGAGAAACAGTAATATAAAGAAAACAAACTGCAGTACCAGAATTGTGAATCTAAAACATCTACCAACCAGGTTCAATTTCTTATGTCATCTTAGTTGAGAAGACGTATTCCATACCTTTTAATCTGAATTAGACCAACTAATGGATTATAAAGCACTTGTGCTGATGGGACTTTGGTACATTAACGTAAGCTGAAAAAGATGTTTCAATTGGATCAATCATAAAAACTGAAAATACTCATAACTACCAGTACTCAAAATCACGGAAAAACATCAAACTTCTGATTTCAGTCGAAAATTTAGCTTATAAAGAGGGATAGGTACCGCATTTTTCGGACTATAAGGCGATGCTTTTTCCCCCAGACTGACAGCCTTGCACCTTATAATATGACTAATATTATAGAAAGAAAATAGAACATTCAAATCTGAATTTTGTGTTAAATTTGGGGGTTGCGCCTTATAGTCAGGAAAATATGGTATTTCAGGCAAACATGTTTAAATAGCATAGTAATGATCAGCCAGCGCCACCATATCCAGTGTTACTTTTATCTAAGAAATGAGGGGGTCTCAGCGTGCGAATATGCCTCCAGATATTTTGGGGTCACCTGCATATTTGAGGGGGTCTACATATTATATATAACCTTACCACATTTAAAACCAAAAAAAGGTGTGTATTGGGTCAACATTTGCTACGTTTAGTGATGCACTGGCCAGCGCGTTGCATGGCGGCTTAAGTGTCAGAGACCCACATAATCATGTAGGTCAAACATAACCCTTCTAGCACCAAGTATTTTTTTAAGTTCTTGGTTGTCCGTTACATCTCAATCGACAAGAGGGGAGTAACTGTTTTCTTCAAGAGCGCATGCAACGGAAAAAAATAACCGACAAGCTCTAAAATAAGACGAACGCATGGCAGGGTACTTGGAAGTGAATATCTGCATTTGGTATGAGCATAGAGTGATGTACCAGGCGAATGTATTCGCTATGGGTCTAGAAGAGTTAACAACAACAACATACAGTACTTATACGGCACTGAATCTTGATAGAAATCAAATCAAAGCGCGCACACACATTAGCATTCATAACGCATTCAAGCAAAAATGCAATACAAAGTGAACACACATGTATGGAGCCTCAATGACGGGGGAACAGGTGGGCTTTGAGGTTAGATTTGAAAGCAGAGAGGGTCAGGTCGGTCGCTGATGTAGGGAAAGAGGAAGTTTGTTAACCCTTTCACCGCCATCCGTTCCTTCACCGCCATCCGTTCCTTCAGCCCAAAAATACCATTAAACTTAACTGGGCAGAGAAAAAAAACGTATCTGCAATATAGGGAATTTCTCTGTGACATGCATAACATTAGGCCTACCCTTACCTCCCAAAATTAACCTTTTCACTGCCCCGTCACGGATATTTCCGTCAACTTCCGGTAACCTATAAACTGCCCTGTCACGGAAATATCCGTCATAGGGTTATTCTAAGAGTTTCCCGTTTTCTATCCATACGCTTTTCGCAGTGTTCGAATGCATGTGAGAGTGTTCTCAAAGGATAGTATATTCAATGCTCGTTCAGAAAAGCATAAAAGTTTTGCGATAGACTCAGCAACCTAAAACGGCTTGGCAAATAGTTGCCCTGGAACCGGAACTGGGCTCGGCAGTGAAGAGGTTAAGAAAATAGGTTCTTCAGATAACAGGCCATGATTTGATGCCTTTTAGTGACATGGGTGTTAAACCATTGTGGTGCATAAATGCAACATTGGCGGCGAAAGGGTTAAGGCTGTACTCACTCTTCTGCTTCTTCTCCTTGGTGACCACGGTCATGGAGAAGGCCGGGGGCGCCAGGCTGGACGCGGCCATGCTGGTCGAGGGCCCCGCGCCCATGCAGGGGGCCATGCGCGACACCCCCAGGGACCGGAAGCCGGTCTTCAGGGAGAACTTGCTGCTGGCATCCCGCTTGTCCTTCTTGTCCTTGTCGGAGGAGCTCTCAGACTTGGGCATGGTCCACCAGTAGTCCACCTGCAGGTCCATGAACTCCCCGCTGCTGCTGGAAAGCTGGGCCGAGGCGGAGGGCGCCTGCGCTGACGACGGAACGCTGAAAGGAAAGGAGAAACTGCACACCATGGAGCGCTAAAGGGACCCCGCTGACAGCAGACGGAACGGACACTTACATGGGCGCATGCCATGACCACAGCAGCTGGCATAAGCATGACTACAGTTGCTAGAAAGGACTGCATGCACGACTAAGGACTGTAAGCGTGACCACAATATACATGACTAATGACTGCATGCATGACTGCAGTAGAAAGCACTGCATGTATGACTAAGGATGGCACATGTAACAATAGCAACTAGAAAGGACTGTAAGCATGACTACAGTAGCTAGAAAGGACTGCGTGTATGACTACAGTAGCTAGAAAGGACTGTAAGCATGACTACAGTAGCTAGAAAGGACTGCATGCATGACTACAGTAGCTAGAAAGGACTGCGTGTATGACTACAGTAGCTAGAAAGGACTGTAAGCATGACTACAGTAGCTAGACAGGACTGTAAGCATGACTACAGTAGCTAGAATAGTAGAAAGGACTGCAAGCATGACTACAGTAGCTAGAATAGTAGGAAGGACTGGATGTATGATTACAGCAGCTAGAAAGAACTACCTACATGACAAAAGACTGCATGCATAACTACAATAGCTAGAAAGGACTGAATGGATGACTACAGCAATTAGAAAAAACTGAATGCATGATGAAGGACTGAATGCATGACTACAGCAGTGATAAATGACTGCATGCATGACCGTAGCAGCTGGAAAGGACAAAAGAATGAGTCAAACATTTACAGGCAGGTATTATATAGATCACTTCCACAAGAGTTAATATTGTCACTAACAGGGGTGCTGGTGGAAGGAAACCAGAAATCAGAATACTTGATAACCCCAAAATCTGAAATGAAAGATAACGAAAACCAAAAACCTGAAACTTCCTAAAATAAATTGTCAAAACCTTCAACCCGGAATGTTCACAACCATTGAAACTTTTGTTATATTAGAGCTGTCAATCTATGGCTTCCAAAATCCGGAAGCCACAAGTTTTTATACTCTAAAACCTGGAAGCCACAAAACTGGAAGCCACAAGTTTTTCCATTTAAAAAAAACACGGATCATTCCAGAAAATAATTAGCAACCCTGCAGTTAAAATAAAGGAACAAGCTGACATGTCTATAAGACTCAGACTCAGACACTTTATTTTACAAGGAAAAGAATTTAGGCTGGGCCTAGTCTTCCATTCTGTCCTTGGTTCTATCCAGTCGAGATTTGTTCTCTTCACCAAACCTCCCCCTCCCCACCCCTTAAACACAACTGACCCTTGTTTCCAACTTCTACCATCTGTGATTGCGTACTCACTGTCCCCAACCTCTCTCACTTCAATCCCCCCCCCCCCCCCCCCCCCCCCCCCTTGATTTGTGTTCACAGCCTTGCTCTTTGGTTTCAACTTTGTTGTATCATTTACATGTTGGACTGTAGAGGGGAAGTATTGTTTTTATTTTGATCTTGATGGTTTTTTGCTCCTTCTGTTGCCTACGTTTTGCTCCTTTTGCTATATTTGATGTTTGCTGTTTAATTGTTTGTCTGTGTTGATAAAGGCGCATTCGCCGAAATATCCAGTAGTTTTGTTTTGTCTCTTGTGAATAAAATAACGTCACTTTGCACTTGTCGTGTAGTTGTTTGTTTGCTGTATGTTCCAGTGACGTTGCAGTCTGTTTCATTTCATTTTTTTTCTATAAGCTAAAATGAAGAACAAAATAAACTCTTTCTTGGGGGTATGGGGTGCATGCACAACAAGTGTCAACTAAAAAGAATAAGCAGAAAACATACAGATGTGGATGTAGGCTGCATTGGCATGGCTACTGTCAGCTTAAGCGAAGAGCACGCTGAAAACTTCAAAGGTATAAAAGCACTAAAATGGCAGACAAAATGTAGTCAAGCATTTGCACGTCAGCCAAATAAAACGATTCGAAGAGTTGAACCACACTTATTAGAAATAGCAGGAATTATTTCAAAATTAATAAACAAATAATACCTTAGAAATAATTGAAGCAGAAAAAAACACATTTGTGACCCTTTGTGAAAGGGACATAAGTGTCAAACTGACCATTCTGAGAAAATTATACATTTGAAAACTTCAGATAATTATGTTTCTAATGATACAAGAACCATTCTTGTATCTTTTTCCGTTCCAGAGTTATGAGCATTTAAAGTTAGTAGGGTGAATGTCAGCCCTTTTGAGAAAACACAGTCTAAAGTCTAGCCTAGCTGAAGAAAATGCATTTACCTACTCATTTTAAAGCGCTCATAAGACCGTATTAAAGATTGTCCTTTATAAATATGAAAGATAATATGCTAGAAAACACGAAAATACTCATAACTCAAAATTGACAAAAAATGAGATTTTGGACTTTCCAAGCCTGTTGTGAGAAACTAGCCCAGCGACTTAATGTCCCTTTCATGGTGCTGGGTCACATTTAAATGTATGCCGTGGGTGCAGCTTTGACCTGTACTCACAGTCGCATGCACTGGACCACCACGCAGCAGATGATGATGATGATGAAGGGAGCGAGAAGCCCCGAAAGCTCCAGAAGCTAAGCTCTTTGCTTAGAGTGAAAAATTCAAATTCTTAACATCATATACAAAATACTTGGGGCAACCCTTTGAATACCTATACACAATAATTAGGAGAAACGCATGTTTATCATTACCATATTTTACGGACTACAAGGCGCACCCCCCAAATTCAACACAAAATTCAGATTTTGTTTCTCTATTTCCTTACTGTATTATCAGTCACATTATAAGGCGCAGGGGTCTCAGTCTGGGGTAAAACTATCGCCTTATAGTCCGTAAAATACGGTAATCGTTTTCCTCTCCAGTTTCAACGAGAAATGACCAGAAAACAAGGAGTGAGGAAACCTGCTTGCGATCTCACCCTGTGGAAGGGGAGGGCCCCCCTATGTTCGGGGAGGAGGGAGGGGTGTGGGGCTCCCGTGTCCTCTCCAGGACAGGGGTGGAGTGAGGCGGGGAGCTGGACAGGCCCGGGGACGTCACCATGCTGTCCTCCATCTCCACTGTGAATTGACATAAACGGGTTGAAAAGACAGTTAAACCAACAAGTGACATTTGTAATCATCTTGGCAGACCCGTTCACCCCCTACACAAGTCTTGAGTAGTCTGGATGGTTGAAATGAGTAGTTTGGGTGCAAAATGTGTAGTTTTATTCATTAAACCATCAAACAATGTTCATTGAAAATGAGTAGAATCTAGCATTATTTTCAATTTTGAAGAGTAGTAGAGATCCAAATTGAGTAGAATACTACTTGAAAAGAGTAGAGTAAACAGGTCTGTCTTGGCTTTAAAACGTTAACAGAAAAAAAAGGTGGATGAGCTCTATTTACCATGTTTTTTTTTAATACCATAATGTATTTTTTAATAAGTGTACCAACGCCGAAACTTTTAGCAATCTGAATGAAAAAAAAACCCACTGGTAACAGTTAGAAGCACACTGACCTGACGTGGAGGTATTTAAAGTGTCCAGTGTTCCTATGCGCACATCCTGTTGGAGGAAACAAAAGTGCATAAATACACATAAAGCAGCAATTGACTGAGTACATTTTGCCATTCAGATCATTCTGAACCAAGCTTACAGATTCCCGGAAGTTTGGTAACTTCAAAAAAGAAACTTAATTCTGTATCATATAGAACAGAAAAGCTAAAGAAAAGTTTCTTCAGAAAAAAAGGCTCACATGGCAGGGGGAGGTGAGGGGGGTAAAACAAGTAATGACCACATCTATTCCTGTCAATTTGACATCAGAAATTAAGTACAAGGAAATAAAAATAAAGCTCCTTTGGTCAACTGGCTAAACCCCATTCCGATTTTGCCTCCCCTTCTTACAGAGATTAGCACCCATAACCCTTCCCTCTCAAAAAAATAAAACTTTAACAAATAAAATAATTTATACTTTCTCTGAAATAGAAAGAATTTTAAACTAGAGTGACAGACCAGAAATGATTAGGGAAAGAAGTGGGGAGGGGAGAGAGAGAGAGATGGGTAAAAGAGATTTAGAAAGAGGGCGTGGTGTGTGAGTGATTGAAGTGCGAGAGTTACTGGTCAATGCTGAAGGGGCAGGGCTTAGTAGGTATTATTGAAAAGTTTGAGTACAGGCCAGCCAAAACTTGACCACTTGAGTTCACAGCAGCAAGCAGCACTATGAATATGATGTAAAAGAAAACTTCGTTTGATGCGAGCTTTGCATACATTTTCATAACCATAAGCACACATTCATCAATGACTGATAAAACTTACACTGATGAATGGAATGAAGATCTGTGTCGAGTTCTCGTCATTTCTGAAAGCAGAAGAGAATGAATGTCCAAACTTAACATGTTACAGTTAAACCTCCCTTAAAAGACTCCCTCCCATATAAGACCTACTTCTCAGACATTGCCCATCTTTGCAAGTATTAAAATTACCCCCCTTATAAGACCCCTCCCGTATAAGACCTCATTTTGGATGATTTTTGAAGGTCTTATAAGGGAGGTTCCACTGTACCAGTTAATCTAATTTCAATACAGAACGGAAATTAACTAAAAGCCTGTTAAAACTTAAAAGACCATGCTTAAATGTTGGTACTCGATCATTTATCAATAACATGCAAGCATGTCGATTTGTATGTTACATAAGGTTTATAAACCATAATAGAGTGAATAGATGGTAAAGAAACGGCCTACATACTTATCTACTTTATAATTCAGAAAAAAGCCAGTTTCACATGTCGCATGACTACTTACCCCTTTCCCTTACACATGATGAGTGCTTCAGCGATGGGCACATGTTGGACTGAGTTGGCGCTGCTCAGGTACAGGGATAAACGGTTGGAAATTTCTACTGGCTCTGGATAAGAAAACCCACAAACATACACTTCAAGTATCAATAGGATATTACTATTAGCCACGGGTGTTCATTCTATAGATGCACAAGCATATCATCATATACACACATTGTTTGAAATGCAAGTTTAGTAATTTGCAAAAGCGAAGGGTTTTCTTTTTCAAAATAAAACCATACGTAGTTTACAGATTCCTAATTTTATTCACCCACTCTTTGCTGTCTACTCCTTTGAAATATTAAGAGATCTTGTGAAATGAAACCAGTCTAACATCACCCTAGTAAGTGATGTCTACTAAACATTAAAAAGACAAAATTACAAACAAAAACAGGATAACAACTTTGAAACGCAATACGTGCACAGTGACGTAATATTAAATACAGTGTACTCCAAATAAACACCCAATATCTAAAACAAAATACATGCACCCGTACGCTCGCAGCCTACCTAGTTTGGGGGACTCCTGTTTCTCAAACATGTCCCTCCACTGGGAGTCCATGAACAGACTGCTGTAAGTGGAGTCGATGCTTCCCAAGTACTTGGCTATTGCACTGACACCTGAAATCAACATGTACACACAAGATCAAGATCAAGATTCTTATATCAGCCAATGCATCATAATACAAAGGAAATCGTTTTGGTTTTGCACAAGACACAATCCAACAGCAACGAAAGCATGCACATGGATGGACAACCAATATAAGAGGGGGGGACCAAAAAATGGTAACAAAATCAGATTACATAATCATGTATCAGTCTCTCCCTCAGATTCTCTCTTACTCTCAGACACATACACCAACACACACATACACGTATGCATACACATTTATACCAACACATACCCCCCCCCCCCCCCCTCACACACACACACGCGACCGCGACCGCGAGCACACACACACACACTACAATGGTTATTGAGAAGTTAATGCATTGGGATTGTCACCACCTCCTGTAATTACACATAGTTTCGGTTTTTATGACGCATTCACAAAGTGCGTAACTCGTGCACACAAAAGTAAAACTTCCTCACTGACTGAACTCAATATGATTACAAGAGTCCTATGGAATACTTATTATCAACTTTTCTTTATAATAGTGGCTGCAGTAGTAATAGAAGTAACTGTAATGAGTTGCATTTAATCAACAAATAATGTATGTACTATTTTCTGTGCACCTTACCTTTTAAATCTGACCTAAAACAAAAAAAGCAACAAGAAGGTAGACTAGCTTAAGATAATATAGAATGCTAAGTATTGTTGACCTCGGTGACCTTGACATTTGACCTTGGATTTTTGTCTGTCACAATATCACATGGACTGCTGCGCAGAATCGCTTAAAAGTTTGAACGGTGGTATACCACATCAAGCTAGTGTGTCCAGTGTATGCAGGGTGACTTTTATTCTATTAACCTTAACCTGTGACCTTGAACAACGTCAATTATTTGTTTTGGCCATATCTTTTACATTATGGCAGATACAGTTTCCAAATTTGGCAAGCAGGTAGACTAGCTTAAGATCATATGGAATGCTACGTATTGTTGACCTCGATGACCTCCGATTTTTGTTTGTCGCAATAATACACAACCAGCCCAGCCAAGGAACAGGATATCCAAAGTTGAAGGAACCGGGAGAGGAAAACCTGGCTCACCCAAAGGTATGAGAAGAAACTTGATGTAGCTCTGCCAGTCGGGGGTTTTGGCAGAGAAGTGTTCCACGTAGGGCCTCAGGACTGAGTTGATGTAGGCATCCCTTCCTATGATGCCCACTTTGATGGGGGCAGGACTGCGGGCATTGCTGTTACAACTGGTTCACAAGGAATAAATACAATTTCATTATCATGATAGCGAGAGGACGTAAAAGTTTAAATTTCGTTTGTTCATTATCATGATAATTCTTTTGGGTGTAAATAACAAGATAATGGTTCAATTTTTGTCCTTCGTTAATTCGGGTTATTAAATCTAGTAAAACTTATCACGGTAAAAAATAGTTTTACGTAAGTTTCAAACACTTTGTAGTAAAAATAGAACTCCTTCTCTCTTTTAAGAACCTCCCCTCTTCCTCATCCTCTTATCCTATCGCTTGTCTCTTTTGTTACTTTGGCTTAAACAAATCTTTATTCATTTGAAAACATAGTCAAACAGAAAGACAATTAGAGCAACAAGACGCTCGAAGCTTATACCATGCTCCTTAACCCTTTCACCGCCAACGTCGCATTTTAGCACCACAATGATTTAACACCCATGTCACTAAAAGGCATCAAATCAGGGTCTGTTATCCAAAGACCCTATTCTCTGAATTTTTGGAGGAAAGGATAGGCCTTACTTTAAATATGTCACAGAGGAATCCCCAATATTACAGACAGATTATTTTCTCTACCCAGGTAAGTTTCATGGACATTTTTTGCTCAAAAATGGCTGGCGGCGAAAGGGTTAAATTAACATGATAGTTGCACAATTGATTGAACAGATGGAGACTGCATTTGTTACTTTGACTTTCTCTCTTTCTTGTTACTCAAGTTTCTTTCCTTTTTCTTCCTCCCTCTATATACATCAGGCATGAAAGTGGATGAAGATAAAAAAAAAGAGATTTTTTCAGCCGAGAAATCCTTGGCACAAATATCCTTCCACCCACATTTTCAGCTAACATCGCTACTTTTGTTGAGCGGGAGCTACTCATTTCGCCTTCCTTCGCACAAATGAAGCGAGTGAGCTAAAGCGACTTCCGGTTAACCAGTTTGAGAATCGCCAAATAGAGACTTGTAGATATAAGAATACGGCAAGATCGGTCCTTTACGCGGGTTTTTGTTTTTTCCCGCGGAAGTTTTGTAACATTTCCGCGGATTTTCTGCGAAACGCAGAATTCTTTCATGCCTGATACATCCACGCACTGAATAGATGATTTATTCATTACATTTAGAAGACAGTCAGATTCCTACTGACATCAAATCTTTTAGTTCTACAGAAGGGATGGGGAAGGGAGTTGTGTGTTTTGTTGTTTTCGTTCCTCAGCTTAGACGCTCTGGGGGCACACCCAGTGCCATGTGAACATTTCGCATGGCCTTCGGTGGGAAGATTACGTGTATGGCTGCTCTTAACCGCCACATGGGTGGCCATACTCCGACTTCAGGGGACTTCGCTCCATTCATGGAGCCACCCACACATTCACACCACCCGAGGAGTGACAACAACCAACAAGGTAAGGGAGTGAATATGTTTCAAAAATGGTATGGTGATATCACATTTTACAGAGACTAAAAACTTCTGCTTCATTCTAAGAGCACTTTATATATTTTTAAAGTAAAAAATGCAGTCAAGAATCAAAGTGTGTTTTTTCCTTTTAAAAAATGTATACTTACAATTTTTGTATTTTGCTGACCAAGAAGACCACAGTGGCTTTGACATCTGCCTCGGAGCAAGTCCTGATCAACTGGAAGCGGTCTTGAACCTTCTGACAGAGAATCTGTCAAAAAAACAAAAAAAATATTTTCACTCATAGAAGTCTTCAAACAATTTGCTATTTTTATGCCGGTACAAAACAAATGGTGTGCTACAAATGCTGTCATTAACCACTTCACTTATGAGTTGTTAAGGTGGCACACAGCGCTTTTTGGGGGTCAATTTTTGTTTTTTTGTTTCTCAGGATCTAATAAAGATATCTACATGAAATGTTGCACACAGATACAGAACATGACCCTGACCATATACGCCAAATTGGAAGACTCTGTGTGAAGGCACTGTGACAGCATGGAGTCCACCTAAAAACATTCACACGAAATCTTAGCCCCTCAACAGCGCTGGATTCAAGTACTGCATGGTGATGCTGATCATGTGTCCACTTTCCTAAGACATCAAAGAGTGCAATGGTCATAAAATTAGCATGTCTGAGATGTTAACTCGCATTCTTTGTCTCATCAAACAATAGTACAAAATTCACAGGATCTCGCTTGAGACAAAGAATGCGGGTAGTGACATTCTAGAAAGACTGGGCTTATTCATCCTGAGTGAGTCAAAGCTAAAATTTCACATTTAAAAATAATGAAAAAAATCACTAAGCAAAAATTAGGAAACTGAGTCATACCTGTCCGGTCCAGTCGGCGGCGTTGATGAGAAAGAAGCTGTCAGGCAGCTTATCATCAGGAACGTCAAGAGTTTTGTTCAGCTGCTCCAACAGAGCCTTGCCAGGCTGCACACATACATACACACATTCAAACACACACACACAAACATTCAAACACACACACACATTCAAACACACAAGTACTAAGTTTATATTTCTGCACAGGCTTTCACCCTTCCCATTTTAATCATTTCGAGTAAGTTCAAAATCCAAATCATCCCCCTCTTAAAACACAAATGTGTCTCACGAAAATGTGTCCACTAAGTTGAGATCTTTGTTATGCGAGTTCTTGGTACTATTAAAATAAGAGAGAAAACAAAAGACACCCCCCCCCAATAACTTTGCAACATTAATCAGATTGTTTTTCAGGAACATAAATCAGAATATGTTTATCAGCAACACAAATCAGAATCTGTTTATCAGGAACACAAATCAGAATCTGTTTTATCAGGAACACAAATCAGAATCCGTTTATCAGGAACACAAATCAGAATCTGTTTATCAGGAACACAAATCAGAATCTGTTTATCAGCAACACAAATCAGAATCTGTTTATCAGGAACAAATCAGAATGTTCATCAGGAACATAAACCAGAATCTGTTTATCAGGAACACAAATCAGAATCTGTTTATCAGGAACAAATCAGAATGTTCATCAGGAACATAAACCAGAATCTGTTTATCATGAACATAAATCAGAATATGTTTATCAGGAACACAAATCAGAATCTGTTTATCAGGAACACAAATCAGAATCTGTTTATCAGGAACAAATCAGAATGTTTATCAGGAACATAAATCAGAATCTGTTTATCAGGAACACAAATCAGAATCTGTTTATCAGCAACACAAATCAGAATCTGTTTATCAGGAACATAAATCAGAATCTGTTTATCAGGAACAAATCAGAATGTTCATCGGGAACATAAACCAGAATCTGTTTATCAGGAACATAAACCAGAACCTGTTCATCATGAACACAAATCAGAATCTGTTTATCAGGAACACAAATCAGAATCTGTTTATCAGCAACACAAATCAGAATCTGTTTATCAGGAACAAATCAGAATGTTCATCAGGAACATAAACCATAATCTGTTTATCAGGAACACAAATCAGATTCTGTTAATCAGGAACATATATAAATCAGAATCTGTTTATCAGTAACATCAATCAGAATAGGTTCCTCAGGAACACAAATCAGAATGTTCATCAGGAACACAAATCAGAATCTGTTCATCAGGAACAAATCAGAATCTGTTTATCAGGAACATAAATCAGAATGTTCCTCAGGAACACAAATCAGAATCTGTTCCTCAGAACATAAATCAGAACCTGTTCATCAGGAACATAAATCAGAATCTGTTTACCAGAAACACAAATAAGAATCTGTTTATCAGCAATATACATCAGAATCCGTTTATCAGCAATATACATCAGAATCCGTTTATCAGCAATATACATCAGAATCTGTTTATCAGCAATATACATCAGAATCCGTTTATTAGCAATATACATCAGAATCTGTTTATCAGCCATATACATCAGAATCCGTTTATCAGCAATATACATCAGAATCTGTTTATCAGCCATATACATCAGAATCCGTTTATCAGCAATATACATCAGAATCTGTTTATCAGCAATATACATCAGAATCCGTTTATCAGCAATATACATCAGAATCTGTTTATCAGCAATATACATCAGAATCCGTTTATCAGCAATATACATCAGAATCTGTTTATCAGCAATATACATCAGAATCCGTTTATCAGCAATATACATCAGAATCTGTTTATCAGCCATATACATCAGAATCCGTTTATCAGCAATATACATCAGAATCTGTTTATCAGCCATATACATCAGAATCCGTTTATCAGCAATATACATCAGAATCTTCAGAATCCGTTTATCAGCAATATACATCAGAATCTGTTTATCACGAACATACAGAGTAAAAGTCACAATTTTCAATGGAATGTACAAATGAATGCAAGCAGCAGACCTGTTTACCCCTATTTTGCAAAGTTGTAATTTCTGAAACAAAAAACTAATTTTGAAGGGAAAAAAACTGTAATCCAACGCGTGACCGATTATTTTTCTTCACAAAATCCGATTAACAACGACAATGAACGTCGATATCGTACTGACCTGAGTGTGCAATACTAATGTCCGTCGAGCAGCATAGACACATAACACATGCTCGTCCTAGTGCTGAAATGCCTGGAATTTTGAGGTAACTTTCCCGGAATTTCTGTGCCACTTTTGATATCTTTTCTTTTGATTTTCGACCAGAAGATACAGAAGCTTCGGAATGCACTCGCTTGGACGCCATTTTGAAACAGAAAAGGAAATGACGTGAAATGACTTTTCACCGCATCGTTTCAAAAGCTTCGCTTACCGACGCAACTGTAATGGGTTTTTTTATATTTAGGATTTTGTTTTCCCGTATTTTTTTCCTGTAGCCGTAATAACCGTAATTTTACTTTTCCCCCATAAAAATTAAGGCAAAATCAGGATGGTAAACAGGTCTGCAAGCAGTTTAGTTGGAAAGACATTTTTTTCCAAACAAGTTCCAATCTGGAGATCAAGATTTTGTACATGTCCAATAATGATTGTTGACTAAATAAAATATTATTCTCTTTCCTCTTTTTCTTCATAAGATTTTCAAAAGGAATGAAGATTTCATCCACTGTCAACAGCTCTGAGAAACAATTGTATACAATTTGCACTTTAAAAAAACAACCAATTCCCACATGAAAATATATCTCAATCATTGATATCTTTACTATAAGAACTTGTAGTCTACAGTTAATAGTCAAGAACACAAGCTTCACATTTCATACATGTGCATGCAACCAACAGATTTTCTTGAAATATTTAAATGGATTTGTGTTAGCTGTAGCAGAAGCTGCCTTCTGGTCAGTTGCCCAACCATTGTTTGTGATGACTATGTGTACCTTCATATACAGAATAATAGTAATAACTGCATATATATTCAAGGATGCTAGTTTAGAAATTGTGCGGTGATGACACACCAGCCTTGTTACTTGATAGATCCTGGGGATATAACATGCTTGGAGATTGGTCTGGGACTGAGATTATGTGCTATTCATAACACCGATAATAATTATACTTGTGATGACTATTCATATACTGACTAATCGTAATGACTAAATATATTCAAGGATGCTTGCCCTACATAATGCAACAAAATGATTGGCAGTTAAATTAGTTGTATGCCGATTCTGATATCATCATATCCTAATATCACAATTCATGATATCAGAAGTTGTTACTTGTACAAAATGTGCCCACACACCAGTTAAAACACTGCATAAGTGTGCTAAGCATAAGCCTGCCAATTTTGTAGCTGGCCTTGGTAAGTATTAAAAACCCATACAAATTCCAGCAATCATGAATACATGATGACAGTTGATTTCTGCGTTCTGGGTTAGAATGCCACCCACACAATGCGAATGCCAAACTTTACCACCAACACCCCAGTGCTAATAGGTGCTCTATTATTATTAAACCATGAAAAGAATTATAATTGTGCTTGTACATGTGTGCATCTAAGTGTAGGTGAGAGAGAGAGAGAGAGAGAGAGAGAGAGAGAGAGAGAGAGAGAGAGAGAGAGAGAGAGAGAGAGAGAGAGAGAGAGAGAGAGAGAGAGAGAGACAGAAAGAGAGACAGAGAGAATACGATGTGAACAAGTTCTTCTTGTTCCTATGCATACTAGGCTATATGGCCATAATGAAAGAAGTACGTATGTGCCCAGTTTTCAGTTTTCATTAGTCTCCCTGCTGTATTCAGCCGACACAATCCGATTTTAGAGGAGTGTGCACAAGTCACTGACATTATCCTCCTCTCTTTCATCAAGAAAGTACAGGAGGGAAATTCTGTACTAATTTCTGAGTGCATTACAGAGTGAAGCCATTTTACAAAGTACGTCACACAGCGATATAACTGGAGGTACAAGCATTAAAACTTTCAGACACAGAGCCTTGAACGTTTCTTAGACTTTCTCATGTCAGCAATCCCACAAAGTACAAGAATTTACAACAGCAAAAAACATGTTCAAAAGCAACCACTCCTTTTATTCATATCATACACTGTTTTGATTCAACATGCATGCGAGCATACATGAGTGGGTGCATGCAGATCTAATACCAACAGGAAAGGATGGGCAATCCCAAATGAAACCCTAGAAACAGAAACGTTTTCAAACTCAGTTACACAAACTCAGAAGGTTGATAGTGGGAAACACATTGCTCATTCACTTCTACAGAAGCTGATCTTTCATACTCAAAATAAAAACTGTTCCCTCTGTCTGACAAGCATGCATCAGCATATCATCGGTGAAATTAAAAAACCTCATATCTCAATTTTTGTAGTTTTGAGAAAAATGAAAAAAACCTTTAAAAAATGAATCGCGTTGACCACAATTGATTAACTATGATGAATATGTTGTTCAAGACATTGCGAGTTTAGTCCTGCATTCTGCTAAAATTACTTTTTAAAAACATTTTTAGACTTGAAAAGAACGAATATACGAGGTTTTCATCCTTAACTAGATCTGAATTTGGAACTTACAAATTTTTCGTCTATTTTTACAACCTCAATCCTCATTCAGCCCAGATAGAAAGTCGTTAGAGATACGAGCTTTTGGTGGAAGGTGGCGGGAAAAATTAGAAAGCTGACTATATATCTAACTAAAAAAACCAACCAAAATCGAGATTATCAGATATGAGGTTTTTGAATTTCACAGACGATATTCAACCATCCCTTTCTCTCTCCCTCTCTATCCCTTTCATGCTTGTGCTTGCATCCGACTCTTTTCCCCTTATCTTATCTCTGGACTTGTCACAATAATTTGGGGGGTTTTCTCCTGCCTCTGAATCTGTCAATTTTTCTCAGAATTTTCAAAAATCAATTTTTGAATATCTGTTGAACTCTAATAATTTACAGTATTTTGCTTACCATTTACAATGCCTTACTTCTGCAAGGCATTATACCTTAACATTTGCATATTGATTTAATCAGATAAGTAAATGCACTTAATGTAAATTTAGCTCTTATTGAACAAAAGCAAGATTTACCCAAAAAAAATGACTTGACTCAAGTGAAAGAAGCATAAGCACTCACCTAAACACATCAAGTCAATGAAGAACACAGTTTCAAGCAAACAAAGGCATGACAGTTCCAAAAAAGAATAGTAATAAAAAGAATCACATCTATGATATCATAGCAAAATTTCTATATCAAACTAGCTGAAAAATCAACAGTAACACCACTAACAGTGATTTCAAAAGTATGTTTACTCCAAATTCAATGTTCAACTTTCAAGTGAACATGTTTCCGCAAACAGTGAACAGCAAAAGATTCAAGCACAATCACCCACACAGCACACAAAAAAAGAAGAAAGAAACAGAGCAGTGAAAGTGTCAGCACACATACTGCAACATCAAAAGATTTATTGCAAGCTGCAGCCACACACGTAGCACTAATTAGTTTTAAAATGTCCATGCTTCGTGTTTCATTAAAAAAAATGATATAAACTTTAAGAAACAACCTATTTTAATATCGCAATAATGGATCTGATTGCAAACCTTTCACTTGCACAACTATTTCAATTGCCAACTAAATCGCGTGAAAAAACACACAACAACAACAGTAAATTCTTCCAGGATGAAACGCATGCCAACACAGGAACACTGAACGATACACGTCAACACAAATAAATGAGAAACACAGCACACCAACATCGAAATCAAACAAGTACAAATATATGTGACAGTGCCAACACTCCTTAATTACTTAAGCTTTTTTCCCCCATATTCCCATTCTTCACAGAGCTCATTGTCTACACATTATACACCTTCCCACAAAATACAAACTCAAGTCAGAACAAAGCAGAAAGACTCAAAACTTGACATGGCAACTAAAGTTCAAAACAAACAAACATAAAACGCTTTGTTAATTGCCAAAAAAAGCCACCAGTGACGAGCGAGTTAGCTGCTAGTTTGCAGGACGAGTTACACACTGGGCCACAAGTCTCTATAAGGATTGAAGCAAACCACTCATGGCTCAGCTAACGTCCAGCAGGCAACTGATGAGAGTTACACAAGGACACGCAAGTCTTCAGGAGTTCAGAAAATGCCAAGGGGCCGTTATCAAAACTTCATGCATTCCATTATTAAACTTCTTTTCCTTTTTTGTTCACACCTTCATTAGATCTACTACCGACATAGCATAAAGATACATTAAAAGCAATGTTAACTTATAAAAATGTTGTCTTTGACAAGCAAAGTTAGGGTCAATATGGGTCTCAGTTTTCAGAGAATCATCTTTACACATATTGACCAAATGTAAGGATATATACAATTTTTTATAAATTATTTTTCTTCTTTTTTTTTTTTTTTTACACAGAATTACCAAACATTCAACGGAACCAGTCTCTTAGATTCTGCTGCTCTGTTGTCTAAACCTTTGACTTTTTTCTTTCTTTTTGGGTGGTTAGATGATTAGCTAAATGATTTTCTTTTTCCTGTGACAAGTGTACATTTTTGAAATTGCTTTCTACTAGGTATTACATCTTATAGACTTAACCCTTTCGCCGCCAGTCATTTTTCAACAAAAAAATTCCATTAAATTTACCTGGGCAGAGAAAAAAATCTGTCGTAATATTGGGGATTCCTCTGTGACATATTTAAAGTAAGGCCTATCCTTACTTCCCCAAATTAAGAGAATATGGTCTTTGGATAACAGACCCTGATTTGATGCCTTTTTAGTAACATGGGTGTTAAATCATTGTGGTGCAAAAATGCGACGTTGGCGGTGAAAGGGTTAACAATGAATCTTTACATGCAACGTCATACTAAAACAGCATCCAGGCACTTGTCACGCAGCAATAAAAAAACCAATGCTACGTCTATCTAAAAGAAAAAAAAGGATGCAGAATGCCTTGTCCATCTTATTTTTCATGGTTGTTTTCTATTTCCTACAATGCTATACATAAGACACTGCTATATAGAAGACCTCTTGTTTAGAGGTTGTGAGCAAGATTTATGCTCTAACTACAACCACTTATCATCCCCCCCCCCCCCCAAAAAAAAAAAAAGCCTATTTTTTAAAAAAAACAGCAGTATGTGACCCAAGTCTGACCAAACTTTACTTCCTGTCAAGTCAAAATAATCTTTATTGACGATAAAGGAATAAGCTAAACAAAGCTTTTTTTCATCCTGTAACTCAACATGCAGGATGTTTTGATAACGGGACACCCAAGTCTCCGTGCGCGTGAAGCAAAGTGCTGACAAGATGACTCGAAATTTTTTATAAAAATAAAAAGAGACAGCTGAACTAAGGATCGAAGGGCAAAAAATAAAAGAGAAAAAAAGATGCGTTAAACGTGAGCTTGTGAACCAGCACACAAACCATGGGATCTGCTCCGCTGAAGCTGCGGTGACGCCTCAGCTCTCGGTACTCCTTCTTGCTCTTCTTCTCCCTATAGGAGGTGCAGCGCTCCTGGCCCAAGCGCTTGGCCTTCAGTTGGGTGGGGGACTTGGGGCGGGCCGTGGAAGGGGAACTGCTGGCGGAGGAAGGGGCGTTGGTAGCGGAGGAGGAGAAAACGGCCGCCGGGATGGCCTCGATGTCAGCCTCCGTCGCCAAATACTGCTCATCACACCCAGGGGACATCACACTCACTTCTTCTTCTGCATTCCCGGGCCATGTGGCCATAATGGGTGAGGTATGTATGTGTCCGGTTTTCAGTTTTCACTGGTCTCCCCGCTGCATTCAGCTGATACATTCCGATTTCGGAGGAGCTCAAAGGAGAAAATGATTTTGAAGACTTTTTGAAAATAGAGCAGGAGAATGGGCCAATAAGGCAGAAAAATAGTAGATGACAGAGAGTAAAGGGAAAAAGGCTAAGAGTCAAAGAGAGTGACAGATATCCTGGTTCTAATTTATTTTATAAAGGCTCTAATTCTTTATGAGAACGAATGGTCTAAAAAAAAATTGTACTAAGACTGACGGGTGGCTGATGATTTTGCGCTCCTTTTTTATTTAATTTAAAGGGATAAGCATAATCACACATACAACACACACAATTGCCCACCAAGAAGATGGGGCTATGCTGCATGCATATAGGACTGCACTCTAGGGTCCTTACTACTATAATATTTTAAAACACTGTCACAAACAAAGTATACAAATTATTAAAAGCCCATGCAGCCATGCCTTCTTTCATCACTGTCGAAGCACAGATGTCATAACTTCTAGCTTTTTCAGCAATGTTCACAACAATCACAACAACTTTAATGAACCGGAAAATAGCCATTTCATTATTAATGATTATTGAATCGTCACACAGAGAAACATGCATGCGCACACATACTCGAAGGACGCTTAAATACATACAATCATGCACACGCTCACATAAATGCACTACTTCCTTTCAGCACCGCCTACAGATACACTTGCACCTAAATAGATTGAAGCAAATCAAGCTCCTCAATGAGAGATATAGTTTGCTGATTAATTACCGAGATAAGCGAACAACAGGAACTAAGACAGACAGCCACATTTTAGGCATACAAAACATATTTTCTCAAGTCATACTTAAATATTATTTCATCTGTAAGATGTCTGCATTCAACTTCAAGACCCATTTTTTCCAGTCACACTTTCATTATGGTTACCAGTGTCATTTTCAATGGGTTTTGTTTTAAATCAAAATGTAGAACACCATCCTAACCAGGCTTCCCCGGCCCAACAGAAAACAAAATCAAACGGACAAGGTTGAGTAAGCATTCAGATAAACACAACACCAAACAAACACTTTTTCATGACAGCATTTAATAATGACTTAACAAGCCACATGCTGTTGACAACTTGATTAACTGAGACATGCTAGCCACAAGTTTTTCGCCTCATTCCAAAAATCAATGAAACAAAACACAGCCATATGAATGGGAAAAAAACTAACATGTACAGTACAACATACAGAAAATCTGGGACAAACTCACCGTCTGCCAGTCTGACTCGCTCCTCTTCACCGCAGCTTCTGGGTCACATGACATTCTTGACGCAGGAGTGTTATCCTAAAACAAAAAATTATATATCGATCTGCAAATGTGAGAAAGAAGGCCCAGCCGAGTGGGACGATGAGGTGAATGTGGTCTATGTTTTTTCTTAGAATTTTCATATTGTAACTCTTTTACTCTTGTATAATTGTGAGTGTGCGTGCGTGCAAGCATTTGTGTGTGAGGAAGAAAGAGAAGCATCGTGCTTATTTTACTTTCTAATGATTATTTGTTTGCCTTTAATGTTCTTGTCATCAATGTAAAGCGCACTGAGCTCATGTGAGAAAGAGCGCTATATAAATCCCCATTATTATTATGCACATTGAAAATTATTCTGAAAGTACAGTACATCCCTAAAAAGAGAGAAAAAATGTGAGGAGGGTTGGAAAAAAGGGAAGGATTGTTGCAGAGAGGTATAGACTATATAATAATAGAGTACAGGTGAACAAAAGGATACAACAAGAGACAGAAACAAAGAGAGACGATGCATGAATGAATATGTGCCTCTGAATGAATGTGTCGATTATAGGAGTAAGAATGAAGGACTTCATACATTTGGAATAAGACAATTGATGCATTAAAAAAAAATCAAGGAAGTACAATTTTACATTGTTTGCAATTTACATCAATCCTTGGAAATATAAGCATACAGAAACACACGCAGACACGGAGACACAGAATGACAAACACACATAGTGACACACAGTGATACACACACACACACACACGTGTACATACACACACACACAGAGGAAGCAGACAATTTCCTTCATTTAACATCTCCTTCATTCTTCATCACACTCAAGCACTCTCTCTTACACTGAACCTCAGAAAATTTACCAAACCACAAAGAATGTGAAAAAGACTCAACTACTTTTTAACCTCCCCAAACATAGATCTGAACTCCACAAAACAGGCCTTCATAATGATTTAACAAAGGGCAATTTTGAGAAGTTGTACATAAGTTTTACATGACGATTTAATTATAAGAAGAATCGTTTAGTGCTTACCATTCCCTCCTCCTCATCATCAAGTCTAAGAGAACAGTGAGTTACAAGCCACCAAATTGAGAGATCATAAGAATAAGCATATATATTAACCCCTTCACTGCCGAGCCCGGTTCTGGTTCCGGGGCAACTATTTGCCAAGCCGTTTTAGGTTGTTAAGTCTATCGCAAAACTTTCTGAATAAAAGTGCATATAACCTATGCTTTTCTGAACGAGGATTGAACATACTATCCTTTGAGAACACTCTCACATGCATTCGAACATACTGCGTAAAGCATATGGATAGAAAAAGAGAAACTCTTAGAATAACCCTATGACGGATATTTCCGTGACGGGGCAGTTTATAGGTTACCGGAAGTTGACGGAAATATCCGTGACGGGGCAGTGTAAGGGTTAACTCTTCTAGCACCATGGGCCCAGTATTCACCCGATATATCACTTCACTCCTACCAAATGCAAAGACACTCACTGCCAAGTGGCAGCCATGTGTTTTGTCTATTTTCAGAACTTATGTCAGTGATTTTTTTTTGGCTAAAGCATTGCACGCGCACTTGAAAAAATCGTTATCCCCTCTTGTCAGTTGAGATGCAACAAACAACCAAGAACATAAAAAAAATACATGGCCCTTGAAGGGTTAACCCTTTCACCGCCAGCCATTTTTCAGCCCCAAAATACCTTTAAACTTAACTGTGTAGAGAAAAAAATAACTGCAATACTGGGAATTCCTCTGTGACATGTATAATATTAGGCCTTTCCTTACCTCCCCAAATCAAGAAAATAGGGTCTTTGGATAACAGGCCTTGATTTGATGTCTTTTAGTGACATGGGTGCTAAGCCATTGTGGTGCATAAATGCGACATTGGCGGTGAAAAGGTTAAACAGCAAAATTCACATTTTCGCATGTAAGAGAAGATAATCTGGCGATGGAAAAGGCAATCAGTTTTGCTTTTTTTTTGGTCATCAAATGATCATCTTTGCAGGCGAAAGTGTGGATGTAGCCAATTAAACTTAACTGCCATATTTTTCGGACGATAAGGCGCACCCCCCAAATTTTACCAAAAATTCAGATTCTGTTATTATATTTTCTTACTATTTTAGTAGCAGACCTGTTTACCCCTATTTTGCAAAGTTATAATTCCTTAAACCAAAAAACGTAATTTTGAAAAAAAACCTGTAATCCAACACGTGACCAATGAATGTCGATATCGTACTGACCTGAGTGTGCAATACTAATGTCCGTCGAGCAGTAGACACAGAACACATGCTCGCAACCTAGTGCTGAATGACGTATTCCTGGAATTTTTAGGTAACATTCCCGGAATTTTTGTGCCACTTTTGATATCTTTTCTTTTGATTTTCGACCAGAAGATACAGAAGCTTCAGAATGCACTCGCTTGGACGCCATTTTGAAACAGAAAAGGAAATGGCGCGAAATGAATTTTCACAGCATCGCTTCAAAACGACAAAAGCTTCGCTTACCGATGCAACTGTATTTTTATTATTTTTATATTTAGGAAAAAAAAATTCCTGTTTTTTTTTTCCATAGCCATAATTTACTGTCATTTGACTTTTCCCCCGTAAAAATTACGGCAAAATCGGGATGGTAAACAGGTCTGTAGTAGTCATATTATAAGGTGCAGGGGTCTCAGTCTGGGGAAAAAACATCGCATAATAGTCCGAAAAATACGGTATTTCAAAATTAGTTCAACAAATAATAAATTCCACAAATAATGCATCAAAAAACAACACACCAAAAAAAACACAGGAACAAGAACAATAAAAAGCAACAGAGCTCCAAGATCAAGTGATCATTAAAGTCTTAAGCATTTGAACAGAAATCTAAACAGAATTATATGGCAAATAGAAAGGAAATAAAAACAACAAATTAAAAAAACTGCAAGGTAGTACTCGAATGAGACCGTTGCCTAGCCGGGATTCCCACAATCGATTCCAGCGGACGCACTGTAAAAAGTGAGGTGGGTGGGGTTTTTTAAAGTTGATTTTTTTCCTTATTTAATCTACAGTACTCAGGCAGAAAACAAGAAAGAAAATGTCCACCCCACACCCAATCCAAATGCATGAACTTAAAACAATCCACGCAAAGGAGTATAAAAAAACACCCACAAAAAACAGAATACACCACTTGACCATAAACATATATATAAAACTTTCATCAATAAAATTCTACTTGCACAATTGGTCTAAGTGTCTAAACACCTACAAAACAAATTCAACAAACATGACCTTCCATGGACAGCATCATGCAACCAGACTTGAAAGCCACCAAAACAATTAAAAACAAGAACAAAACAGCTTCCATTATCACCAACAAACAAACACAAAGAAACAAAAGGTGGATTATTACTTACTAAACAAAAAAACTAAACAAAAACTAAAACAAACAAAATACACAATCTACTTTTGTACATTACAATCCAAACTGAAAAATGGGCGTTCTTTCACTCTCTTCAGTGCTTTTTCAAGTTTGACATAAGCAAAAAGATTAGTAAAGATTTACATTTAAAAAACACCAAAAAACGCCTTACCGGTCTGGGTGGCATGTCAATTTCAGGTGTGACACTTCGGCCAGTGAAAAAGGGTCTGCAACAAAAAGAAAAACAGGAATAAATAGTCATCTTTGTGGAAAGTGTGTGAGTAAACAAATTTTTCAAAAAAATCTTTACATTTATTTAGAGGATGTGATTTATTTTCTAGAGTAAATGAGTGTGCACGATTATAATGTACTCACGGGTGTGCATGCATCATTTGTCAAGCATACATATTTGAAAGGTGTGAGGTCTTAGAGGCCACATTAATAATTTCATGCACACAAAAAAAGGCAACGAGAACAAGGAGTAGAGTTTGCACCATACCTCACCACTTGTGCACTTTGCAGGTGAGATAAGAATTTATAAAATTCAAGATTCCAAACTTGCTTTGAGAGCTACAAAAAAGCTAAAAAAAAAGACCACAAAAGTGGCACACAAATACAGAATTTAAAAAAACCCCAACACCTACAGAAAGCCACATTGGCCAAAGATAAGGAGAAAAAATTACGAGGCTAAGAACATAAGGCTAAGAACATCACCTGAGTCGTGGTTTTGGACACAACGCTGATAATGTTCACTTCAGGTCCACTGTCACTGAGGTCCTCCAACTAAAGAACTTAGAACATCATAACAGCTAAAAACAACAACTTACTCAAGCCACACTGATGTCACCTGAGTCGTGATTTTGGTGTGGACATGAACGCTGATGGTGTCCACCTTAGGTCTGCTGTCACTGAGGTCCTCCAGCTAAAGAACTAAGAACCTCACAACAGCTAAAAACAACAACTTACTCAAGCCACACTGATGTCACCTGAGTCGTAATTTTGGTGTGGACATGAACGCTGATGGTGTCCACCTTAGGTCTGCTGTCACTGAGGTCCTCCAGCTAAAGAACTTAGAACATCATAACAGCTAAAAACAACAACTTACTCAAGCCACACTGATGTCACCTGAGTCGTAATTTTGGTGTGGACATGAACGCTGATGGTGTCCACCTTAGGTCTGCTGTCACTGAGGTCCTCCAGCTAAAGAACTTAGAACATCATAACAGCTAAAAACAACAACTTACTCAAGCCACACTGATGTCACCTGAGTCGTAATTTTGGTGTGGACATGAACGCTGATGGTGTCCACCTTAGGTCTGCTGTCACTGAGGTCCTCCAGCTAAAGAACTTAGAACATCATAACAGCTAAAAACAACAACTTACTCAAGCCACACTGATGTCACCTGAGTCGTGATTTTGGTGTGGACATGAACGCTGATGGTGTCCACCTTAGGTCTGCTGTCACTGAGGTCCTCCAGCTAAAGAACTTAGAACATCATAACAGCTAAAAACAACAACTTACTCAAGCCACACTGATGTCATCTGAGTCGTGATTTTGGTGTGGACATGAACGCTGATGGTGTCCACCACAGGTCTGCTGTCACTGAGGTCCTCCAGCTATAGAACTACGAACCTCACAACAGCTACTAACACCAACAACGCTGATGGTGTCCACCTCAGAACACTGTCACTGAGGTCCTCCAGCTATAGAACTACGAACCTCACAACAGCTAATAAAGCAAACAACTAACTGAACATCGACACAAAATAGCCACATTGGGGTCACCTGAGTCGTGGTTTTGGCGTGGACATGACGCTGATGGTGTCCACCTCAGGACCACTGTCACTGAGGTCCTCCAGCTAAAGAACTACCAACATCACAACAGCTAAAAACACCAACAACTGAACATGGACTCAAGCCACACTGAGGTCACCTGAGTCATGGTTTTGGCGTGGACATGACTGATGGTGTCCACCCTAGGCCTGCTGTCACTGAGGTCCTCCAGCTAAAGAACTACCAACATCACAACAGCTAAAAACACCAACAACTGAACATGGACTCAAGCCACACTGAGGTCACCTGAGTCATGGTTTTGGCGTGGACATGACTGATGGTGTCCACCCTAGGCCTGCTGTCACTGAGACCCTCCAGCTAAAGAACTACCAACATCACAACAGCTAAAAACACCAACAACTAAACATCGACACAAAATAGCCACATTGGGGTCACCTGAGTCGTGGTTTTGGTGTGGACATGACGCTGATGGTGTCCACCTCCGGACCACTGTCACTGAGGTCCTCCAGCTAAAGAACTACCAACATCACAACAGCTAAAACACCAACAACTGAACATCGACACAAAATAGCCACATTGGGGTCACCTGAGTCGTGGTTTTGGCATGAACATGACGCTGATGGTGTCGACCCTAAGCCTGCTGTCACTGAGGTCCTCCAGCTAAAGAACTTAGAATGTCACAACAGCTAAAGACACCAACAACTGAACATCAACACAAAGTAGCCACATTCAGGTCACCTGAGTCGTGGTTTTGGCATGAACATAGCTGATGGTGTCGACCCTAGGCCTGCTGTCACTGAGGTCCTCCAGCTGAAGAACTTAGAACATCACAACAGCTAAAAACACCAACACACTGAGGTCACCTGAGTCGTGGTTTTGGCGTGGACATGACGCTGATGGTGTCCACCTCAGGACCACTGTCACTGAGGTCCTCCAGCTCGTCCAGCATCTCATCGATGTCCGGCTGGTTGGTGTCCGGGTCATTCATGTCGTGGTCAGCCTCAGAGTCCAGCTCCAACACCTTGGAAAGCAGGTTTTGCTTTTTTTTAAAAGCAAAATTTGTGTCAATCAGTCTACTACTGTGCGTAATCATAATGCTGTTTGCTAAAAAGCTACCCTGTATTGTGGATATCAGTACCCCACATTACAGACTAAACTCAAATAATTTTAGAATAGCTTTATACAGACAATGGACCAATCCTTTCCATTCTATGAGTCAATTTGTTTTTTCAAGAAATACCAAGTATTCTGTGAAAGTAACAAACAAAACATCAAATGGGTTGTTGAATTGAAGTGCTTAGCAAAATTTGTATAATTTCATTTTATGTTAAACTCATTCTACTTAATGATAAATTTAGTTTCAGCCAGTCCAATAAAACAATTCATACACATTTTGAATGATACATGTAGATTCTTTCCAAGCGGTCACAAGAACAGTTTTGTACCAGTACTCAAAAGAACTGAAAGGTATTCTGTCTAAACACAAGCAGTTTTTCCCTCAAGTTTGCTGGCAGATTTTTACCAGGTTACAAAAGACATAAAACAAAGCCGTAATGCACTCACATCTTCAGTAAGTTTGAACTTGCGAATCAAAGCACGGAACTTCTGCTTCAGATTCCGTTGCTGAAAAAAAGAAGAAGAAACCCCCCCCACATTCAGACCTTTAATAATTTAACTAACACATATTCATACTTAATTCAACAATTCATAAACACACTGCGACATTTACACACACACACATAGAAGGGTGAAAATTCATCAACAAATAAAACAAATCTCTCCCTTGTTTCAGTAAATATGAGTATACACATGCACATACGCACAGATAATAATAATCTTTGATGGCGCTTAGAAAGCCCTAAGTGCTTCAAGCAGATAAACAAATCAATAACATAAACATGTACACACACACACACACACATTCTCTCTCGATAAAAACTATTTTCACATACGTGCCAAATACTCCCATGAGTTGAGTTACAACAATGAAAGTTTTGTTGTTCTGTTCTGTTCACAAACACACACCCCACACTCTCTCTTGTCATCCACACCCTAGACAAACAGTACCCTAGTGGTGGCGGGCCTGGCCTTGATGCGCGATGATTTGCGGGGCCTGTGGTGCTCGTCCATCATGATCGGCTCACTGTCGCTCATTTCGTCGTTGGAGGAAAACTCGTTGTAGTCCTGCACCTCGTCTTCATCGCTGTCGTTGTCAACATCCGGGGATCGGTCTGCAAAACAAAGCAACCATGAAGTTGGTTGAGGCCTGATTTTTAAGCGAAGGTTATTGACACTCTATCACTGGGAACGCAGAAGAAGAAGAAAAATTGACTCTCTATACAAAAAAAAAATGCTACCGTATTTTACGGAGAATGAGTTACGAGTATAAGGCGATACTTTTGTCCCAGATTGAGAACCATACGCCTTATAATATGATGAACACATGAAATTTGTGTAAAATTTGGGGGGTGCGCCTTATAATCCGAAAAATATTGTCTTTCATTTTTTTAGCATTTGTGTGTGGGGTTTTTTTGTGGGTTTTTTTTGGGGGGGTTGTGTTTATCCCAAATTGAAAATCTTTCTTAAGCTATACCAGGTTATTAATCCATTCCTCCATTTCCCTGTATCAGATTGGTCCTCATTAATTTGGAGCCAGTAATGAAGTGAGAGTGTGAACTGAGTTGCCACTGGTTTTCAACAGTGACAGGAAATTATTGTGCTAAAGACCATGACTCTCAAACTGGGAGACATGGCACTGGCTCTTAGAGCTGCAGGTCAGGGGTTAAACTGACCGTCGGTCACCATCCCCAATGCAAACTACCATCAAAATCTTTTTGGTCGAGAGGGTGTAATGTAATGCTTGCTGGTCAAAGCATCTCCAGTCTATTAACAAATGTCACCCCGTTTTACCAGAATAGCAGTGTAAGATCTTACACACGCATTTAAGGCCTGTTCCACAAGTTACTAGAAGGCTATGCTGTGCTGGTCAGATGGATTACAGGAACCTGGAACTCTCACAAGATGCATCCTGTGCGCCAATAATGGTCTGAAAGAAGGCCGCTGGGCATGAGGCAGGATAAATTCAGTGTACAAAAATCTACACCTTTTGCATGGTTATAATTCTCTTTCCTTGTGCAGGATAAACATCCCCAACTGGAAGAGGCAGTTGTCTCTTCAGCTATCTGGAGATCAGTGAAATTAATCTTTTCTTTAACATCAAAAGGTCAGAGTCAGGGCACAAAATGTTAACATTTTAGGTGCATGTCTGGATATTTTCGGGTTTCACAATTCATGTAAGAATGCTTTGACATGACGCGACAATAGAAGCTGTAGTGCATACTTTGGGAAGTATGTGTCAGGTGACAATGTGCTACTTTTAGAACAGCTCGGGTCTGAAATCCTGTGCATCCGACGGAAGCTTTGAGCACCAGAGACGCAAACTTGTGCATGACAATTAACACTGGAGGTCATGATTGGACACAACTGACGAACACGCACATGTAATGACATAAGAGACACTGAAACAAATGTCAAACACACACATATACACTGTGCCTGCACTGACCAACGTCCGAGGAGGCCTGTTTGCGATGGCCATTATCGTCATGGTCAACGGGTTGACTGGACAGGCCAAAGACGGCCAGCTGGGCCACAGGGGTGATGCGCTCCTTGGCGTCGCTGTACAGGTTGAGGCTGTTGTCCACTGACCGCTGCAGCACCTGTCATCATTAAGGCACACACACATTAACAACGGGTGATGCGCTCCTTGGCATCGCTGTACAGGTTGAGGCTGTTGTCCACTGACCGCTGCAGCACCTGTCAGCATTAAGGCACACACACATTAACAACGGGTGATGGCATCGCTGTACAGGTTGAGGCTGTTGTCCACTGACCGCTGCAGCACCTGTCAGCATTAAGGCACACACACATTAACAACGGGTGATGGCATCGCTGTACAGGTTGAGGCTGCTGTCCACTGACCGCTGCAGCACCTGTCAGCATTAAGGCACACACACATTAACAACGGGTGATGCGCTCCTTGGCATCGCTGTACAGGTTGAGGCTGTTGTCCACTGCACTGCAGCACTGTCACATTAAGGCACACACACATTAACAACGGGTGATGGCATCGCTGTACAGGTTGAGGCTGCTGTCCACTGACCGCTGCAGCACCTGTCAGCATTAAGGCACACACACATTAACAACGGGTGATGCGCTCCTTGGCATCGCTGTACAGGTTGAGGCTGTTGTCCACTGATCACTGCAGCACATGTCAGCATTAAGGCACACACACATTAACAACGGGTGATGGCATCGCTGTACAGGTTGAGGCTGCTGTCCACTGACCGCTGCAGCACCTGTCAGCATTAAGGCACACACACATTAACAACGGGTGATGCGCTCCTTGGCATCGCTGTACAGGTTGAGGCTGTTGTCCACTGACCACTGCAGCACCTGTCAGCATTAAGGCACACACACATTAACAACGGGTGATGGCATCGCTGTACAGGTTGAGGCTGTTGTCCACTGACCGCTGCAGCACCTGTCAGCACACACACATTAACAATGAGTGATGGCATGGCTGTACAGGTTGAGGCTGTTGCAGCATCACCAGCATCTTGTCTTAAAACACTTTAAGCATCAACAAGCATCCACTTGCCTGTGACATGTTGACGTGGCCAATGGCCAGAGTCTTGAAGCCCAGGATGGTCCTGTTCTTGTACTTCTTACGGCGCTGCAGCATCACCAGCATCTTGTTGCCATCGCGCTTCAAAAAGTGGGGATACTGTAAAAAAAATAATCTAATCTTTTAATCAATTCTAAGTCATCTACATTTCAAAGAACTTTACTAATGACCAATGTAACCATTAATCAGCTGACTAAAATTAATCAATATACAAAAAACAACAGTAATTTACAACTGCATATCGTCAGTGAAATTAAAAAACTTGTATCTCTATTTTTGGTGTTAGTTAAGGACAAAAACCTTGTATCTTCGTTCTTTTCAAGTCTAAAAAAAAAGTGTGGTTTTTTATAGTAATTTTAACGAAATACAGGACTAAATTTGCAATGTCTTGAACAACATATTCATTGTAGTTAATCAATTGTGGTCAACGCGGTTAATACTTAAAACATTTTTTTTTTCATTTTTCTCAAAATACCAAAATTGAGATACGAGGTTTTTGAATTTCACCGACGATATTCAGCTTATCAGTAAATATTCAGCCTGACCAGTGTGCAACGTTTTACACTGTAAATTTCAAAACAGCTTTACAACCCGCATAAGCCTGATCATCCCATGACATAGATACACCTTAGTCTCTTAGTTTTCTAATATATTTTATTAAATTCTGTACATGAAAAATGGCTGAAACAGAGCTGTTGTAGTCTTGCAGGTGTGGCTGAAAGGTTTTTGGTTTGATAACAGAGCCAAAACCCTGAGCTACTCTGTACGGTTACTAAAACTAATGTGATGTGGGCTCAATCCTGTCAGGTAGTCTCACACATCAAAACCTCACATCATTTTCATTATTATCAATATTATCTTCATCCATTAACAAACAAAACATTTATAAAATTCTCTAGTCTTTTGCATCCTGACGTCATAAAGACTCAGTTTCAGTTATCACTCCCTTTATTGCCTGCTTGTGAAGTTCAAAGTCAATAGGAGTGGTATGCTTATGGGAGCTCATCATTAGGTACGGTGGCTCCTGAGTCCTTCGCAGGTAGACCCCAGTCATACTGGCGATGTCCATGGTAGTGGGGGCAAAGTGGTTTTGAAGGAAAATGGCCGGGGGTCCAGGGGACCGAAAAAAAATCAATAAAATTCCAGTGCATTTCAATGCATTTTTTAATAATTTTGTTTCAAACTGTTTCACGGATTTTCCGCGATTCGCGGAGGTCTACCATGCCAGCATTTATTGTCTTCAGTAGATAGCAACAGGCTCCAATAAATGTAATCAAAGTGACTCGGTGGCAGTGCAGGGTATTCTTTAGAGTGATGTTGATGGCCTGACATTGTTTGTTCTCTGTAGAATGTTGGCTTGGATTTGTTACCAATTTAGCAAGTGTGTTGGAAATGGAACTTGAGATTCATCAGCTGAGAGCAATGCCTTCCAAATGGGTTGACAGGGTTCATACAGATTTTTCATACCAAAATTCACAAACTTTCTAAGATCTTTTCAAAGACCCGTTATCCTATTTTCAAAGACCTCTCACGATTTTTGGCACTGAGTGTAGAACGCCTGTGTTTGTCAGCAGCAAGTTTTCGCAGCCACTTCTTGTACTCGGCTTTTTCAAGCCACTTCGTTGAAATGGCAGCTGCCTGGCATTTTCAATGGCTTCGATCACGATCACTCAAGTAGCACCAGAGTAGCCAAAAGACCCAGATACAGCGAAGGGAACTAACTCTTGACAAATCGAGGAAGTCTGCTAGACGGAACTAGATCATCGGCCCGTGGATATCGGAAAAGAAGCAAAATTTTGTTTCTTTAGAATTCTGTGTTGCGAATTACTTTTTTTGGCATCAACTCACAAACCGTTTCACAATTTTCACAGACCAAAGCCAATTTTCAGACTTGAAATGGCATTGCCTTCTCAAAGACTTTCAAAGACCGTGTGAACCCTGGTTGACCTAAAACAAAGGACAGCGAGGAACAAATTATGATGTCCCATGCAAGGCAGAAGGGACTGGACGCTTACTGAAATTACATAAACCATACCTGCAAAGAAAAGGACAAGTCCAGCCCAGTGTCGAAGACTCCAGCAGGGGGCACACTGATTTCATTGGAGCGAAGAATGCGCTTGGAGTTCTGACAAACACAAGCACACACACACACGCACGCACACACACACACAAACCATGATTAAACTGTGATCTTAACTGGAATTCAATCATCGCATGTCATAACACTGGAATTAGTCTTACCTCAAACTAAACATGACATGACTAATGCTTCAAATCGATATTGATTATCGTTCGTTTTACTATATAATTGAATCGGCCAAACCAGAAACGACTATCAAAACTGGTCTTTCATCCATAAACAATGAAAATATTTTATAATATTCAGTAGATGCAGATATAAAGAACACAAATCTAAAACATGTCTATATTCTTCTATGGTTTTCATTATTTAATGTAGATTATCAGGAATGACATTCTAAAACATGATTTATGCACTTGCAACAATGCACAGAAATTGAGCTTACTAACGTTCCTTCTATGGCTACAGTGGTGAAGAAAAAAACCACACCTGTAAATGAGCCCTCAGATAATTTGATAGAAAATCATTTAAGTCTATAAATCCCTTAGTGGAGCATCTTTAAAAATATTATGCATCAAGCATCTTAAGCATTAATTCAGATATTCATAAACAATTATTAGAAATTAAAGAATGATTTTAGTTTGTGTCTTCATGTTAGTTACAACCTTTCAACAAAATTCACCAGGTGTTCTATTTAAAGTAAATTTTCTTGAAATCTTCTGATGAAAGAAATGTGAAATGGGTCTTCTTTCGACTGATTAATTTTCAAAAATTACCTGTATTCATTAACATGCTGTCAGTGTCACTGGTGACTCCACTTTCAATACATCACCATCAAATTTGACACATCATGAGTGCCATGACCTATAATACTTAATTACACTTAAGCACTTCATGACTACATCTGTTAATGTTCCCAAGGCTTAAGTACACAGTGGCTAATTTACCTTCAGGACAAGTTAGCCAGCATTCCACTTTTCAATCTCCTGTCTACAGAAGCTTAGTCAATAAAGTTGGATCCTGCCACAGCTGTCATCAAGAAGTCATCAGTTCAGTCTGGCTTGAAGGCACGGTGTGAGAGCTACTGTATCATTTAAGTACTCCCCCTCTCATCTTTCTCTCTTGATATATGTGTGTGAGTGTGCATGTGTGCTAGCAAGTGAGCGAGCGTACGAGCGTATGTGTGTGTGTGTGTGAGAGAGACAGAGAAAGTGTGTTTGTGTGTGTGTGTGTGTGTGTGTGTGCGTGTGTGTAAGAGTGTTCGTGTGCATCATAGTGTCTGTGCTCTATAGCCGGCGCCACACATGCATAAAATTGTATGGTGATGCGATGAGATTGGGTCACGTGAGTCATGTCATGATTTATGTGAAATACTTCTGTCTAAAACTAATTCTGCCATTTTCGCTCACTATGCATACTCAAGCAGACCCAATACATGAATTTCATGTGAATCATGACTCACAGTCAAAATCGCATTGCATTCAGATCCGAATTGTACGTGTGTAGCAGGTCCTTATGTGTGTCTGTGTATATTATGCCTGTGTACCAGTGAACATAACAATGTATCCCTTTTTTCATATGTTTATTTTCCCTTTTAACCCTTTCACCGCCAAAGTCGCATTTTAGCACCACAGTGATTTACCAACTATGTCACTAAAAGGCATCAAATTGGGGTCTATTATCCACAGACCCTATTGTCTTAGTTTTGGGAAGTAAGGGTAGACCTTATTATATATATGTCACAGAAGAATCCCCAATACTGCAGATAGATTTTGTTCTCTACCCAGATAAATTTAATGGAAATGTTTGTCTGAAATATGGCTGGCGGTGATAGGGTTAATAAAAAGCAAATTCAGTGTATACAAATCTACACCTTTGGCAGGGTTATAATTCTCTTTCCTTGTGACCTTACCTGCATCTTAACAGCTACAACCATTGAAGTCAGCTCATTGTCCAGAGGCTTCAACACATGTAACCGTGTCAGGGTCATGGTACAGAGTCTGCAACAGTTACACAGAACAGTGCATGTTGTTTCTTTTAACAGTAAATAATACACAATAAGACAGATAGACAGACAGAGATGGATACATCTATAATCACAGCAATACATCTATAATCACATTGGTCAAATATACTTTTTCTTCTTTGTCGAACGCTCAGACAGTTTCCTGTCATTACAGTGGAACCTACCTTATAAGACCTTCAAAAATCACCCAAATTGAGGTCTTATAAGGGAGGGGTCTTATAATGGAGGTAATTTGGATACATACAAAGGGCAATGTCTCAGAGAAGTAGGTCTTAAATGGGAGGGAGTCTTATAATAGGTCTTATAAGGGAGGCTCCACTGTATAAGAAAAGATCCGTCATGCTGCCGTTATGCGCCTAACTAAGAAATAGGCCCAGGTCTTGGGCTGGAGAAAATCTTTGTAAGAATTTCTTGACAAAGGCAGGAGAACAAAATACAAAATTGAGCAACAACAAAAATGTGTTGGCCTGATGATACATTGGCATATTGCCTGCCATACTGCTCGCTGGAAGGTGAGGGGGACAGAAATGTGTGTGTTTGTGTTCATGACAGGCAGAAAATGGCAGAACATGCAAGCATGCAAGTATTTTATTACTCTTCCCATTCCCAGGATTGACCTACATAATAATACCCACATCGCATACAGCAAAGGTCACCCCAAATTTTCCTTCAGGTATTTAAATTGAGCTGGCATTCTGTTTGACTTTCAACATTATGAGAGCAGCTTGCTTGAGCAAAGCTAATGCAATCCAGGAATGCTGCATAAAAGCCACCCGGGTCTATAATCAGGGCCACACAATGATTACCCCTGACTGCACAACAAGCCCTCAGACCTTTGTACACTTTCCCATAGGGAGAAATAAAACAAGACGGCAAAGCCACATAAACTGCTCTCCCAGTTCAACACACACACAAACAACAAGGGGGACAATATAATTACGGTTAAAACCCCTTGACTGCCACCAATGTATCAGTACTGACCTGATGACATCATCAGATGAAGAGGAATAACCCTGATATGCTGGCTTTTACTCTAACAGTCAAGAGAGTAATATCCCCAGACCATTTTGCCTGATTAGCTCTATCAGCTGTCTTTTTCATGTCATAGTTTGCCCAATGATATTTTCTTTAATTTTCTCTGGCAGTCAAGGGGTTAAATTGAAATATGCTGCAAAGCTTATGCCTACCTAATTAAAGAGACACCGTAACTTGGTGACTAAGAACACTTCATGAGAACAAAGGGAGATAATTAGTGGTTATGTCCAATCATGTCAATAAAAATTCCCTGTATCGTAATGGCAATACCGATTATCTTCACTATGATGTAAATGGCAATACCGATTTATTATCTTCACTATGTAAAAGGAAAGTACTTACATAAAATGTTTTCACTACATCAGCTTTGGTTTAAATCCTTCCATCAGGCGATATTAACATTCTGATTCATCAGTATCTTTAAGCTTTAGAATATTCAGGTCCCCCGTGGGGATACCGGGGGATCTTTTGTACAAATAGTTCCTCCACCTTCTGGAAGTTCTGTGCTTGTAACTTCCTCTAATTATGTCATTCTCTTTGACTCTGCCTTTTCCTTTTGCTTACTGTTATCTGCTATCTTTCTATCTCACTGGTCCATTCTCCTGCCTTTTTAAATAAATTTTTCTATACATTCTTACAAAGATTTCTTCAGCCGAAGTCGGACATGCTGGGCCTAACTATTTCTTAGTTACGCGCATAACGGTAGCATGACGCATCTACGCTCATATGACAGGAAACTGTCTGAGCGAACGAAGAAGAAGAATATTCAGGGTGGGAGATGTGGGAAGAGTTAATCAGATTACCTGGGAGTATGTTTGTATACATGGTTTGATTTAGTGGAGCCTATATCAGCATCAGGACACAGAGGACAATTCCGTCGTTTCATTGAGATCAGTTCAGTGGTTAAGGACCTGTGAAGTGGAGTAATTATGAATGTATTCTTTGCTTAGTACAGGCAGACAGAAGCACAAACTTGTGCATGCACACAGACAGAGAACGAGGTCCTTGTTTCCACTGCAATGTACCCCCGTTTTTACAGAAGCGTGAGAACAGAAAAGGGCAAAGGAATAGAAGGGGCGGATCGACAAAAGTTGAAGGGCTGCTGCTACTGTTTCCATTTCAGCGCACTGCTGGTAACTAATTGTAACAGTGTGTGTTTGAGCGAGCGCGTGCATGCGTGTGTGTGTGTGTATGCGTGCACGCGCATGTGGGTGGGTATGCGCGTGTGTATGTTTCCATGTTTTGTTCTTCTGCCTTTATATAACCAATAACCTTCTGCCTTACTTGCTAATGATTTTTTTTATTTTTTTTTATCCCTCCATCTCCCCCACCACGCACACACACACGTACCAACTACCACCCACTCCTTCAACATGTCATTTTAATAGGTATAATCTTATGCATCATGCGTCAGTGCTACACTGATCATTATTACCTGCAGACACCATAAATCTGCATGTCACGCAAACTTGCATGTCAACGGGATAACATGCTTACTCACAAATCACAGCCTCACAAAATCTGCATGCTATAAATAAATGTTGCCATATAATGAATAGGTATTCACAAAAAGAGACTGTAATTAAGAATAACATAACATAACAAACCAGCATTGTGCATCAGAATCGTCAGCAGGATGACGGAAAGAAGAAGAACCAACAAACTCAACTTGAAACCTTTTACAAAGACTCACAATGTAACAATTGTTGTTACAGAATTACACGCCGTCATAGAAAATGTTTTATCCCAAAGAAGACAAGAAAAACAATTTTTTTTAACCTGTTCCAACTGGTTGCTTTAATCTTTAAAAAAAAAGAAGAAAAAAAAAGTCCCTCCTACTCAATAGGTCAACTGTTGTATGTCTCGCTTGGAAACAAAAGCAGTCAAAAGGTCTTAAGTTAAAAACAATGACAGACGGTTTTTTTCTATTCAATACTTCTCAACAAAAGTCAGAATCAGACTGTTAGAATCAGACTTACTTAAATGTAAATCAATATTCCTGTCTCTGATGAGACATTTACCTGGATGTTTTTGTTGTTTGTTGTTTTTCTCAAAGAAATTACCAGTATATATCCTTCCATCAATTTGTCACTGACAAATAAAAACAATAAAATGCAAATTTGAAACTCTATTCTCTACACAAAGAATAGCACTTTCAAAGTTGCATACCCTCTCTATTTCTTTTAAAATTGATCCCTGTCTGGATCTCTTACATCACAGTTTCTTTCGATTATTTTTAAAATTTCAATCTCCATTCTCCATACTGGAATTTGCTTTATACACCTACACACACACACACACACACACACAGAGAGAGAGAGAGAGAGAGAGAGAGAGAGAGAGAGAGAGAGAGAGAGAGAGAGAGAGAGAGAGAGAGAGAGAGAGAGAGAGAGAGAGAGAGAGAGAGAGAGAGAGAGAGAGAGAGAGAGAGAGAGAGAGAGAGAGAGAGAGAGAGAGAGAGAGAGAGAGAGAGAGAGAGAGAGAGAGAGAGAGAGAGAGAGAGAGAGAGAGAGAGAGAGAGAGAGAGAGAGAGAGAGAGAGAGAGAGAGAGAGAGAGAGAGAGAGAGAGAGAGAGAGAGAGAGAGAGAGAGAGAGAGAGAGAGAGAGAGAGAGAGAGAGAGAGAGAGAGAGAGAGAGAGAGAGAGAGAGAGAGAGAGAGAGAGAGAGAGAGAGAGAGAGAGAGAGAGAGAGAGAGAGAGAGAGAGAGAGAGAGAGAGAGAGAGAGAGAGAGAGAGAGAGAGAGAGAGAGAGAGAGAGAGAGAGAGAGAGAGAGAGAGAGAGAGAGAGAGAGAGAGAGAGAGAGAGAGAGAGAGAGAGAGAGAGAGAGAGAGAGAGAGAGAGAGAGAGAGAGAGAGAGAGAGAGAGAGAGAGAGAGAGAGAGAGAGAGAGAGAGAGAGAGAGAGAGAGAGAGAGAGAGAGAGAGAGAGAGAGAGAGAGAGAGAGAGAGAGAGAGAGAGAGAGAGAGACTTGACGTTTTTATTGTCATTACCTGAAAGGGTCTAATGACAAGGGGGGTAATCATAACATTTCTCTCTCTCTTATGTAGGGTTATAAACAAAGTTAAGGAATGAACATGACTAAATCCAGTACAGTATGCATCTTTTGTCACATTCAAGTATACTAAAGCATTTGTAAAAAGAAAATGTAAATTACATAGGCAGAAAAAATGACAAACAAGAACAAAAGTTAGCGATTGATTAGCAAAGTGAAAGAAGAAGCAACGAGTGAAAGAGAAGACAAGCTTCTCTCGACCTTTCACACAATAACCCACGGATAACATATTGTTGCATAATATTTAAATGAGGTGTAGACACCCTTTAACATCCATAATCTAAACAACAGTATTAGTAGCATTATGCACTGCCGTCAAACTTTTCTGGCGCACTGTTTGTGCCTCAGCTATAAATTTGGCTACTGACTTCAACACAGCTTCATTGTCAGACGACAAAAGTGAAGCAACATTTTTTCTTTCAATAATATCTGGGTTGAAAACAAAACATTTTTGCCTAACATTGTCATACACTTTACAATGGAATAAAAAGTGACTTTCGTCATCCACTCCTGTTTTGCATAAAGGGCATGGTGTTTCTATATCTGAATATGATTGAAACCATCTCTTGTTAGCGTTGAAGCCTAATGTTCGTAGTCGAAATCTAGCAAAGTTTATTCTATGCCATCTGTCTGTGATTCTTTCAAGATATTGTTCAGGTTGAAAAACATTTTTAAATGAAAAGAACCATTTGTATTTGTCTTTCGATTCCATGTCTGCATGCCAGTTCTGCTTGAATGAACACACAAGTCTATCTTTAAAGTCTTCTACAAAACATTTTTCATTTCCGACTCCTTGTGATAGCCATACAATACCGAATCCATTTTCAGATAACACCTTCTTTATCCGATAAGCCCAATTTTCTTTATTTAGTTCAAGTTGCAATAGCATCATAGTATAGGCTTGTCGACACAAACGTGATTGTGGAAGTCTTAGTAATTTTAACCAGTATTTAATAGACCTTACAACTGCTCTTATGCATAGAGGGTATCTTCCTGTTTCTCCATACAAAACAGTGTTTGAAGAATGAATAGGCACCCGTAACAAGCGTTTAATTGCATAAGTATGGACTTTTTCTAATTGTAAACTTGTATTTAGTCCCCAAACCTCAGAAGCATACAACAGTAATGGCTCTATTTGTGTATTAAACAACTTCCAAAATAATTTACAATCTATACTATTAAGTTTTTTCAATGATTTCAAAATTTCAATAACACCTTTTTTCCCTTTTCTTGCATACTCATCCCAATTATAATTTAAACTTAATTTCGTTGAAAATATAATTCCCAGATATTTGTAGGTGTTAACCACTTTAACCTCTTCATTCCCATAGAACCATTTTTCATGTGTTGACAGGTGCCCACCCATTCTGAAAACCATTATACTTGTTTTACTTAAGTTAACCGTTAAACCTAAGCGATCAGATTCTCTTTTTAAGTAGTTTAGCTGATTTTGCAAACCTGTAACCGTGCCAGACAATAGAATAATGTCATCTGCGAATAATAAAAGGAAGATCTCCATTGCACCTGGGGTGATTTGTATTCCATGTTTTCCATTCTTTATTAGTTCTACTGCTAGCTCATTAACAAAAAATGAAAATAACTGAGGGCTAAGTAAACATCCCTGTTTCACTCCATTGGGACATTCAAAATAATCTGAACACACATTTTTTCCACGCACACACTTGATCATATACAGCACGCACTGCGCTGTACAGTTTACCGTTTACTCCACTTTTGCGAAGAACATTCCAAAGGACATTACGATTTACTGAATCGAAGGCTTTCTTGAAGTCTACGAATGCGATAAACAGTTTCTTGTTGTTCAGTAAATACTTTTGTACGAGTGTGTATAATGTAAATATGTGGTCTGTAGTACTATATTTAGATCGGAACCCTGCCTGCTCTTCAATTATTTTTTCCTCTCTTTCAGCCCATTGTGTTAATCTCCTGTTTAAAATAAATGTATAAACTTTACTTATTACGCTAGTGAGAGCGACTCCCCTGTAATTATCCGGGTTATTGACGTCACCCTTTTTATGGATTGGAATGATAATCGATTTTGCCCACTCAGTAGGAAACTGGCCATTCTCAAAAAGTAGGTTAAACAATTTAACAAGAAAATCAACGATTGGTAAGTTAGCTTGCTTTAACATTTCTCCTATAATATTGTCTGGGCCTGCACTCTTACCTAATTTTAAATGATTAATACCCAAAATAACTTCTTCTCTGCAGATATGATCATCGAAAAGAGGTTCGAACTCATTGTCATGTTCACTGACATTTTCATCTTGTAATACATTAGTATATGAGTCATGGAATACAGTCCAAAAATGATTGTACCACTGTTCAATGGAAATTTCATTATATACCATACTCTTTCTATTAACAGATCTTATGACTGACCAAAAGGTTTTTGAATCATTCATTGATTCTTTTAATTCCTTTAGTTTCTTTTCATTAAATTCTGTTTCCTTTGTTTTTCTTAAAAGAACATATTCTTTTCGTGCTATTCCATATTCTTTTCTTTTCTCAATTTTGTTTTCTTTAGTTTTACATCTTTGATATTTCTTTAGTAATCGTTTCACCTCTTTTTGTTTTTGTCTACACTCGAGATCGAACCAATCGTTAAACTGTTTAACGCTCCGTGTGACTGATCTAACCATGCAAGCTGCAGCACTATATAACGTGTTCACAAACTGATTTAGGCCATCATCAACATTGGTGGATAACAAATCTGTAGCTGTCCTTAAACTGTTAAGAAACTCATCACTCTCAAGCTCATTCTTATAAACGCTGGCATATTCATCCGTCCACACAATTTTCTCACCACCTTGATGAGTTATTTCATTGTCCATAGGTTCACCAGACATATCATTCATTTTCCATGCTACTTCAACAGGTAAATGCCATGAGTCAACACGATCACCAACTCGTAAATCAAAATAAGGCAAAAAGTCATCAGGAATCAAAAAATAATCAATCACGCTTGATCCATTAGGGGATACAAAAGTGTACTCCCCTTCTCGGTCACCATTACAAAAGCCATTCAGAATAATCATATCGAACAAGAAACAGAAATCTAACAGCGATTTACCAAACTTATTTAGAGTATTGTCTTTGGAAGAACGCCCACCACTATTTCCACACATTCCATCATCATCCCCAACACGCACATAATTTGACATAGTTTCTAACTCGGCTTGATTCTGCCTAGTTCTTGCATTAAGGTCTCCCATTACCATGAAATAGACATCATCTTTATTAAACTTCTGTAACAAGGCTTCCTCCAAACACAAAATGCCATCCTTAACAACTTTATCAGCATACAAAGGACCGCCTTCTGGAACAACATAAGTAGATATAATAATGACATCTTTATTGGTATCAAACACACATTTATCAACTTTAATTGCAATAGTATTGTCACATCCTATATCAATTCTTGACACACATTTTTCTAATCGCTTTCTTACTAGCAACAAAACTCCCCCAGAGTTCCTACCCTGGAAGGAAAACTTTTTGGCTGGCACATGAAACTTTAAATAATCTCTAAACACATAACTAAAATCAAATGTCGAATCAAGGAATGTCTCAGTCAGACATATAAAATCAAATTGGTTAATGTAATTCATAAATGAAACATCTTTTATTTTGGTGAACAAATTCTCTACGTTGTAGTTGAGAAAGGACCACTTATGTGAACGGCCTAGCCTGTCTCATTGCTGTCTACTAGATCGCAAATTCCTGTCCCTTCCAAAAGGGCGGTTGTGTCCCTTTCCCCGTGTTGAATCCATTGACATCTTACGGGACTGGCCCATAAAATCATACAGTCCTGTTTGTCTGCCACCCGAATTTCTTCTTCTCGCACGTGCGGCGTTGTTATCGCCTTCAGAGTCCATCAAAGGGGGTTCCCCACCACCAGTCGTTGATCTGTGACGTTCACTCTCACCACTCCTTTCACCCACTCCAGTCACTCCCTTATTACCATCCCCACCACTCACACCCTCCTTTTTATTCTTACCACTCTCACCACTTTCTCCCTCCTTTCCATTCTTATCACCCTCTCTTCTCTCACCCTCCTTTCCACCATTCCTCCCTGCATCAATATATTCAGCTTCTGCTCTCTTGTCATCCTTCCCACTTTCACTGCCCTCTCCTTTCTTCCCACTCTCACTTCTTTCTCTTTCCTTCCCACTCTCTCCACCCTCGTTACACACATCTCCTTTCTTACACCCTTTGCCATCTCCGCCTTTTCTTCCATCCATTCCCGTTCCGTCTTCCCCATTCTTTTGATGGGTGTCTTTCTTTCCTTCATCATCACCCTTTCCACCATCACCCCTGTTTTCAAAAGATATTTCTACCACCCGCTCACTGTCCCTTTCACATGGTGATGCGACTTGAGCCACACTGCCAGGTCTGGGGGAGGGGGAGGGGAAAGATGCAATACTGTCAATAGCTTGGCCTTGCCATGTCATTTTGTCACCACTCGTGTCCCTACTGCTGGGGGCCTGATGAAACCGATAGAACTGATTTGGGGAGGGGGGTGCATTAACATTTCCAGAGACTGATCCTGCGTTGCTAGGCCTAGGCCTACTTGCCATTTGCGCATACGTGTTGCTGTGCGAGGTTAGTACATGGGGTTTTGGGATTGTGGGATCTGTGGGGTTGTTTAGTGGAACTACGCATAGCTTGCCTCTCTGAAAGAACACTCTTTCACCGTTTCTGCGGGCGGAGGCAACGATCTGTGACTGGGCCCTGGTCAGATCATTCGCGATTTTTATGCCACGATCACGCAACTTGTTTCGTGTGTCAGTCTGCGAAAGAATAGAGAACTTATCCCTCCAACGACTAAACTTCAGAGAGAGAGAGAGAGAGAGAGAGAGAGAGAGAGAGAGAGAGAGAGAGAGAGAGAGAGAGAGAGAGAGAGAGAGAGAGAGAGAGAGAGAGAGAGAGAGAGACAGAGAGAGAGAGAGAGAGAGAGTAGAGAGAGAGAGAGAGAGAGAGAGAGAGAGAGAGAGGGGGGGGAAGGAGAGATAGATAGAGAGAAAAACAGAAACACACACAAAAAACAACAACCACACACACATGTACACACATGCAAGCACGCAAGCAAGCATGCACGCATGCTCACACGCACAAAGAGGCTGCCAGTTCATATAAATCAAATGTGTTCATGGACTCTCTCTCCCTCTCTTAAAAAAGGAAATAAAGAAATATATACTGATAGGTGAAGTTCTTAATCTTTCATGCCTTCATCAGTACTCCTTCCCTTGTGATATCTTTCCCCCAATCAACACATTCCATCTTCTCATAAATTCCATTCCCTGCCCCATCCTCCATAATCTCTCTCATCATCTGCAGATACTCCAAAAATGCAGTCATGTGGTCATGAGGAATAACACATGGAGCAAAAAATTATAAAAAGCATTCATAAATTTTTTTTCAGATTTAACCAAGAGAAAAACATTTGTATAGTCACTTTATGAGGACTGGGACTAATTTACCTAATTCTGAAGATTGCGATGGCGTTTACAATTTTTTCAAAAAGACAACCACCACCACAACGAATGAACAAAATTTTATTTATACAGGGTAATGAGACAATGACAGTTGCTTGGAAGCTGTAGAGTTAATGAATCGGCGAATGCCAAAGTAAGCAGTTTGTGATTGTGCCAAGACAGGTGGTGTGGAATTGGGACTGATGGAATAGAATTCCTCTACTACTCAACATCCTTGCAAACTTGGAAGGGTAACAAGTTCAGTGCAGTCGAATTAAAAACTTTTGTCTGTCTGTTGTCTGTTTACCTAATTACCTGTCTGGCTGCCTGCATGGTAGTACTGTGTACTATGTGCGTGTGTGTGTGTGTGTGTGTGTGTGTGTGTGTGTGTATCTGTCTGTCTGTGTGTGCATGAGAGAGAGGGGGGGAGAGAGGGAGAGGGAGAGGGAAAGAAAGAGAGAGAGAGAGAGAGAGAGAGAGAGAGAGAGAGAGAGAGAGAGAGAGAGAGAGAGAGAGAGAGAGCACTATTTTTCCTCAAATACATTCTTTCTCTAAAAACAGTAAGAATGCACTTACAATAATATACCAGAGATCTAGACCAGTACAATAAAGACTAGTACAGTGGAACCTCCCTTATAAGGCCTCCCATTATAAGACTCCCTCCCTTATAAGACCTACTTCTCTGAGACATTGCCTTCTTTGTAAGTATTAAAACTACTTCCCGTATAAGACCCCTCCCTTATAAGACCTCATTTTGGATGATTTTTAAGGTCTTATAAGGGAGGTTCCACTGTACAATCATATTTCCTCCAGCTAAACCTTGCCACAGTAAATCTATTGTTATGGTAATGACTGTTCTACAGACCAGGAGTACTTAAGATCAGCCAGAAACTGAAACAGACAGCAAGGAGTGTATTGAAATGCGAACGAAAAGAAAGGTGACTTAGCCCTTGAGTCAATGTGGGTGCTTGACAATCTTCTGCATAATACCTGCACTGGTATAAGGCTTCACGTTCATATCCTTAAGGACAAGAGCAGCTAAGACTTGAAAGAACAGAAAACCATTCTGTCTTCAACTTCAAGCGTTAGGGCTCATCTGAAATCTACTTAACTCAAAGGGTCGAAATGAAGGTCAAATTTTACAACAAATGATTTTATTTGCACCTGAATATTGTTTTGTGCATACACATTAGTTCCTAGAGATCACTGCGGAAAGAGTTCTATTGTCAAAAAAAGTAGGGTTACATTGTGTTTTGTTTTCCTTATAAATCAAACAAATAAAAAGTGATTATTGAGCAGCCCCCCTTCATTTTAACACTCACACACACACTGCTTAACTGCAAAGCGGCTTAGAATTAAACTAAAAAGAACGTACATACTATTAGACAGAGGGCAGAAGAAACAAATCATAACTTGATAAACATGCAAAATAAATATTAAAAAGTATTGTTCTTCATTTTTTATTGCTTCTTGAATTTACCATTTTTAATTATCTGCATGACCCTCCACCCCACACCCCACTTTCTCTCGCTGCTTTTGAACACAAATAATGAGTATTTCTCTCTCTCGAGATCTCTCTCTCTCTCTTGACAGGAAGGACAGGAAGACTAGTCCCAGCCTAAATTCTTATCCTTGCTAAAATAAAGTATTTGAAGTTTGAACTTTCTCCCTCTATTTCTTTCCTAATCTTTCTTAAATTTCTTTTCTTTCTATATAAAGGTGAACAACCATGCAGTACATTAATAGCTTCTCAAGTGCCCCAATATCAATAACTCTCCTCTGTTCTGGCTGTTTCTAATACAATATTTACATACTCATATTACAATGACACTACATTGAAGAACAAACTCCCCCCCCCCCCCCCCCCCCCCCACACACACACACCAGGCATTATAGTGCAACAGGTGTTATGCTATGCTGTATACATATATATATGTACACAATACCATTATAGATAACTAGCAAACAATAAATGTATGGACCAGGATTAAACTGGCAGGTAGTGGAGCAGTCACGTAATGTACTTGTCTACTACGCACTGCATAAAAATAATAATTCAAGTATTGTAGTTTTCTGAATAAATGAATACGACATATTTTAACTCTTTCTATACTAACCTGCGCTCTCGTCGCAGGGCATGCGCACAACGCCTCGTTACTAAGGTAACGGGATATCGCATGTGAACTTTAAAAATTCATAGTTCATAGGTTAACAGTCATGCGTGCTTCAAAGTGGCTCAGAGGGCTACTACCACGTTTCATTCATGCCTCTAACACTGATTGGCTGGCTGCCGGTTATTTTGGGACCTTAAAATTATATTGTCGCTATTATGAGTGTGCCTGGCTTGACAAAACATGCATTTATTTTAAAATATCACAAATCAAAACTAATCAAGTGGATGCTTTGAAACTGTTGCAGGTGTTAGTACTGTATATTGTCTACATATTGCCTAAATGTCACGTTTGTATCTGTTACCATTATTTAGACAATAATTTGTTTGCAACCTATGCAAATCGGCCAGTACAGAACGCTTGCAAAGGGGAAGCAACTGGCCAGCATGGAATGAGTTAAAGGCACAGGATGCAACAGCTTGGGCACCACAACAATATATACCATTAACTGAACAGTTGCTTTTGCCGTTCAATAGGTTTCAAAACTGTTAACTTTTCCAACAATGTAGTGAAAAGTGGTAACGCATTTATTTGTCAAATTAAATGAAAGGCAGATTCACAATTCACTTGCATACAATTGGTAATTGAAAGGGTCGATAACCATTCCCAATAGTGATAATGATAATTATCAACCAAGTTATGACTAAAATGGCACTTCAAGATGAACCTGAGTTCAAGGAAATAAATCACACGCATGATGAAAGTTGAAACACTGTCAGTCCATGTTACATGTACAACATAGTGATACAAAATATTTAATGTTTCCTGATTGTTTTGCATTATTTGCCTGGATCAGCGAGACGTCTATATTGGTTTGCTTCTATTTTTCTAAGCTCAACATTTTGCACAGCACAGGTTTTGCCCTACAAAAAGACAAGTTCATTTCAACCGCAGCTTTAACTTGAAGATTGTGGCAGTACCGCCGATTAGGTTTAACCGAGGTGTGGTTACTGCAACACATATCTGTATTGTTAAAAAAATCGGGACTTTACTGGTTTTGCATTGCCTCCAGTATTGTTCCCACCATCTTTGCATTTACAAATGTCCCATATGTGTCTATGACCGAGAGGACGTAAAACACAATTTTTCATTCAACCGCAGCAGGAACCCCCAGCATGATTTTAACATGTGGTTATTCTGATGACTTCAGTAAAATTACCACATACCTCTTCCCTTTTCCAACCCTCCAGGAACTGATTATTCCCAAAATTAGTTGCTTGAGGTGAAAGCCAGGATAACCAGACTGAAAAGGGTACATGAACTACTGCACAATAGGCTGGAAAATGGGCTTCTCAGTATTACCTAAAACTTTTCTTCTTTCTTCTTCTTCTTCTGCATTCCCAGGCCATATGGCCATAATGGGTAAGGTACGTAGTTGTCCGGTTTTCAGTTTTCACTGGTCTCCCCGCTGCATACAGCCGACACATTTCGATTTTGGAGCTCAAAGGAGAAAAAATATTTGGAAGATATCTTTTTTTAAAAGGCAGGAGAAAGGGCCAATAAGTCAGAAAGAGAGTAGATAAAAATTAATAGAATGGAAAGGGAAAAGGCAGAGTCAAAGAGAGTGGCAGATTAGAGGAAGTTACTAACACAGAACTTCCAGAAGGTGGGGGAACTATTTTTATGAAAGACCCCCCGGCATCCGCACAGGGAGAAACTTTTCAAAAGTATTTTCTTTTAGTTTTACTTTTTAAAAAAATAGTAAATATTAACTATCGTACATAAGGGGTCTTGAGAAGTCAAAACAACCTTTGCGTTGTGAAAACTTTAAAAGCATTCCATTGAAAGTTCCAAGGTTGATTGTTGTTCACTTTCACAGACTCTTCGATCAAGAATTAATTAAACTAAGTGAACTGAAGTGACCCGACCTCCAGCTTCGCAAGGAGAGTGAAATTATTTTCTTTAGTGTTGCCATGTTGGGTATCAGTCTCAAGTTGCTAAGTTTCCTTACAAGAAAAGCTTCTTGTGCCTTTGTGATTAGCAATCATCTTCCTTCAGGATCAATACAGTGGAACCTCCCTTATAAGACCTTCCAAAATCATCCAAAATGAGGTCTTAAAAGGGAAGGGTCTTATAAGGGAGTTAATTTTAATACTTGCAAAAAAGAGCAATGTCTCAGAAAAGAAGGTCTTATTATATGGGAGGGAGTCTTATAATGGGAGGTCTTATAAGGGAGGTTCCACTGTACTACTATAGCTTGGCAATAACACAATTAATACAGATCTAACAGAATCAGAAATGAGTTGCACAGAGGCATCATCATTATTATTAGTTACTAAATATTAGCAACCAAAAATTTGTAAGTTAAAATCGTAATTCATGGGCACACAAATATGTGCAGGAAAATAGGGTAAAAAAACAAAAATTAACCTCCTTGTCATACAAAAATTTCCACAACTGGAAAACTCAGCACCTATGCTGTTTCAAGTAGTGCTTGCCTTCAAAATAAACATCAATTGGCATGAATTGTGCAAGTCAAACACTGGAACAGCAGCCTATAAATTATAATGAAAATTATTCTGGAATGCATTATGCCGGAAACGCATACATAAAATTCAACACACACACACACACTCACTGTCGCACACACACATCTTGATGAAATACACTAAGGTAAATGAGTAATACAGCATTTCTGACTTTGAGTTTGACACACACACACATGTACCTCGCATTTGTCAAGGGAGTTAATTTTTGACTATAGGGTCTTGATCTTGATCTTGATGATGTTCATCGGCAGAATCCAATTTTGGATATAAACGCCAACGTGGGGGG
>CM065688.1:35514890-35524890 GCA_017654935.2 Phymorhynchus buccinoides
CACAGACTTCCATGAAAGACTAAGCTGTACCATGATATCCAATACTGAACTGCACCATGATATTCCAATACTGTAGAATATCATTTATAGTACAGCTCTCATTTACTATTGGCTCTTTCTACATGCTAATGTCAACCAAATGATAAAAACCATTTGAGTAAAGGGTCTGAGTGTTACCATAGACTATAGAGAATGCCTTTGGTGTTACCTTCTGTGCTCATGATATAAAACCGAAACTAGAAAAGCATGCAAACTGAAAAATAAATTAAAACATAAAGCAAGAAAAACATGCAAACATGAAAATCAAACAAACAAAAACAAATGTCACCACTAAGCTTCAAATTAACTCTGTGTGTGTGTGTGTGTGTGTGTGTGTGTGTGTGTGTGTGTGTGTGTGTGTCAAGTCAAGTGTGTGTGTCAAGTCAAGTCAAGTCAAAATCATCTTTATTGAGGGTTAAAGAATAAGCTGACAAAGCTTTTTTTCATCCTGCCCACATTGTGTGTGTGCGCATGTGTGCATGCGTCTGTGTGTATATAGGAGAGGGGGAGGGAGGAAGGGGCACCTGAAGAGCGATTATGTGAATACATTTTCTTTTAATGTTGTACACTATATCTAGGCCCTTTACTCAAATGGCTTTTATCAAGGGTTGACATTAGCCTGTAGAAAGGGCCAATAGTAAAATAATTAATGGGAGCTGCACTATAATTTGCATAGATGATATTCTACATTATTGGAATATCATGGTATAGTTCAGTATTGGAATATCATGGTACAGCTTAGTCTTTTGTGGAATACTATGGGAGTGTTTGAATGAGGGTCCCTTGCACCGGCTCTGGTGCTGCAGCCAAAGGGATTGGTTGGCCTTTGGGGACTTTTGCCAACATCAAGAGACTCAACTCTCATCTTCAAATCCCTTTGGCCGAGATAGTGGGGATGTACCCTGAGCAAGACATAACCACTATAAACAAATTGTAGCCCAGCGCCCCAGAACAGTATCTGTCCCCTCTGCTATAGATCTGGCAGTCATTGTCGGAAAACGACACAGGCAACAACACTATATATCTATTTATTACTTATGTACATCTTAATGTGTTTTTATGTGCATAATGCCGTTATGGTTGCATGCATGCTTATGCATGAACATATGTGCCTGTGTGTATGTGTGCGTGCGTGTGTGCGCTTGCGTGTGTTTACAACAATACAAGTCTATTTCTTCTTCTTCTCTTTGGGGCCCAAGATCATTTAATTGATCATTCTGGCACCCTTCTGAATATATTTATAAGAGCCCTGTATATATATGAATGTCTATATGTACTTTACTTTTGCTGCTGTTATTGTAAATGTGAAATTTGTTTATGTAAATCGATAATTGATGTAATCTGATTGTAAAATGGTATTTAATGTCTATGTATTTTGTCAATATTTAGCTATGTATGTGTGTGTGTGTGTGTGTGTGTGTGTGTGTGTGTGTGTGTGTGTGTGTGTGTGTGTGTGTGTGTGTGTGTGTGTGAATGAGGGGGATAAGGATGAGGGTGTCGGTTGTTAATGCATGAATGCAAGTTATGAATTTATGTTGAGCTGCATTGCAAAGCGCTTAGAGCTTTAATATTTTTTCTTTGATCACTCAGACAGTTTCCTGTCAATTATGAGCGCAGATACGTCATGCTGCCGTTATGCGCCTAACTAAGAAATAGTTAGGCCCAGCGAATCCGACTTTGGCTGGAGGAAATGTTTTTGAAAGTGTTTTTCGTGAAAAAAAGGCAGGATAATGGACTGGTAAGGCAGAACGACAGTAGATGACAGTAAGCTAAGCAAAGGGAAAAGGTAGAGTGAAATAAAGTGACAGATTAGAGGAAGCTACAAGCACAGAACTTCCTGAAGATGGGGGGACTATTTATACAAGAGCCCCCCGGTATCCCCACGGGGGGTGAGCTTTAATATTTAGGCTTTTTTTTTAGCGCTGTAAAACAAAAGTTTTCTTTATAAACAAATAAACAAGATCTCTTTCGCATAATTTCGGCACCTGAGCAAATTGCTCCCTTGACAATCGAAAGTACTCTTTGAATTTCACATCGACAAACAGAAGCTCCTGGATTAAAAATGATAAGCACTGGTTGACGGGATGAACCCACAATCTGTGTTTTCTTCTTTTTTCTTCTTCTGCTTCTCTTCTCAATATTTCATCAACAAAAGCACCTGATTATCAACATGTTTGGACAGGTAGGGCGCCATGTCTTTCAAACAGAAAAAGCTCCATGCCCTTTGCATTGATTCAATACTTCGGGTTTCGTGACGGAACCTAGGACGACAACGACCAAAAACCTGTCGTGATGTCCGCATGGATTTCCAGCTTTAGGCAGCCAACTTCATCACATTGAAGATAAATTGCATTATCACTAAAAGTAGCAACATGTATGCAGTTGCACTAATTATCTCCAGCATTAGCATTAGTAGCAGACCTATAAAATGATTATAGACTGGTCAGAAAAGTGGAACCTTTATTTTAATGCAGGAAAGTGCAAAGCTATGCATGTGGAACATCAACAATCAAAAAAAAATTATGAAATTTCTCATGGTTTGACATGTATTAGAAACCTGTTCAGACGAATAAGACTTAGGAGTTATACTTATATCTGACTCAAAACTTAAATTCGATATAAACACATTACAACAGCAATATTTATATTGCCAATAAACAAAGCCAATATGATATTGGGTTTAATTAGAAAAAGTTTTATAGAATTAAATAAAGAAGTGTTCCTAAACCTCTACAAATAAGAGTCTAATAAGACCTCATCTTGAGAATGGAAACTTAATTTGGAATCCTTTTCTGAAAAGACAATCTACTGCTAATGAAATGAATGGGTACTGGGGCAAGCAATCAAACTAATCAAATCAATTAAAAAAATCTTGAATATGAGGAGACTTTGTAAGTTGAACTTGCCATCCTTAATAAAATACAGAAGATTGAGGGTAGATCTGATAAATATTTATAAAATTATTCATAATCCTGAAAATACTAACAAATGTTTAAATTTCAACAATCTAATGATCTGAGAACCTGTAACAGTGAATTAAAAATACTAACTCAATACAGTAGAACTAACATACGAAAAATTTATTTTCTAACAGTCACTCAATATTGGAACAATCTTCCTGTGCACACAAATTAAACTTGCTTCTAACATTAACAATTTTAAAAACCTCCTGGATAGGAGCTGCTGTAGCTCAGTTGGTGAGTCTGAGTTGCTAGCTTGTAATCTGTCAGGTTTGCGAGTGTGCGGGTTCGAACTAGCTCGGTTCACAGTGATGTGTCCTTGGGAAAGGCACTTTACTCCTATTTTCCTCACTCCACCCAGGTGTAAATGGGTACCTGACGTCAATTGGGGGAAAAAGTTCTTCGGATGAGACTTTTCAAAAACAGAGGTCCCGTGTGCAAACACATGCACAAGATCTTGTGCACACGTTAAAGCCCATCCCACAATTCGGTACGAGTAGGCCGGCCGGCCGTGTGTGCCAGTGGGATGGATGACACAAATTCACATAGCACGCATCCTGTGCGCTATTATCAATATCATTAATGGTCTGAATGAAGACCGGTGAACGTGGGGCAGGATAAACATCCCCAACTGGAACTAGTGGAAGGAAGAAAGAAAGAAAGAAAGATAGTCATCCCAAAATTGGTTTGCTGAAATACACTTATGATTAATACATCAATTAATGCTCAAAAATGCGTCACAGCTCTATGCTAATCTCTAAATGCAAAACAAAATCATGAAGAGAAGCATAGCATAGCAATTTGGCACTATAGGTTTATTTGTTAATTTAGTTAAGCCTTTTGCCCTCTAGATATCGTTTCAAGTGATATCATACTTTTTTTTACCCGTGAACTAATCGGCTTTTGTGTATTAAAATTTTAATCCTATTCCTAATAAAGTTCCTCTAAATTTGAGGAGTACATCATGCTTTTAAGTTTTATATTTTTGGTCAATATTGTTTTTGAATACGTTCAGTGACGATGCATTAACAGTCTCATGCAGTTGTAATTCTATTCGTGAAAATGTTTTGAGTGGAACGAGTATTGTTTATTTTCTTTGTAAGTTTAAAATTATGCCCTCAAGTTCTGATCTTCTTCTGAAAGTGTTAATAAGGTTTTACTTTTAGTGGTGCTAGCATCATAAATGATAAAGGTTGTATATGATTTTATAAACCTTGATAAGGTCACCTCTTAAACGTCTATACAATATTAACTTGGCAATTTCAAATATTTCAGTCTCTCTTCGTAGTCCACTTTGTCCAGTCCATATTACTCGTACAAAAAATTTTCTTTGTAAATCTCCTTTGCCGCTTTGGACACCCTCAATATGTTCAATGTTTTCTAAGATATGGGCACGAAACAGGGTTACCGTACTCTAAAATAGGGCGAACTAAGGCTTTAAACAAAGGCACCATAATCAGTTTTGATTTATTAGCTAGCTCTTGTCCTAATCAGGAGACCTGCAATACGATTAGCTTTCTTGATGACAGACTATCATATAATCATGAGAAAGGACACGTCAAGAGGCCATGAGGCCTAGATGTCCTAAGAGCCTGACCTGACCTGACCATGACCAGGCAGCCCCTCCCAACTTTTGACTCATACTTCATAGAATAACTAGAGACCCTTTTAACCCTCAAAAGACTGTCATTTGACGATGATTTGTCACTAGGCCTAGTCATTAAAATTAAGCAGTAAAGGAGTGTTTAAACGGATCTAAGCACACCTTTTCATTCAGACATCTTCTATCTTATAAAGCATTTCCATGCAAACAAATGTATGCTCAACGATTGTAGACAGCAGCCACAATTTGCGCGCGGACAAAACCGCAGACAAGAGTGCAGGAAGAACAACAAAAACAGCAGTCATCGTGATCGTCTGCGGTTCAGAATCATCATTCGATTGTTTATCGAACGAAGGCAGTTGAAAAAAAATTCAAGAAATATGTGTGACATTAAAAATTCGGATAGAGATAAATCAACATACCTCGGAATACAGCTTGGGGATGATTTTTCTATCTCCCATGTTGCGAACAATTTCATCGCTCGGACAGGCAAATCGCCCGATCCCACACTACGGGCTGCCTTTTCCGCCATCTTTATGAAAATGCCACCACACATGCGCAGACGTTGCCACTTCATTCATAAATTCCGGAAGCTGTCTGCATGATTTGTGATTTGTTGCAGACGACGCTCCTTAAAAAAATAATAAAGAGAGAGAGAGAGAGAGAGAGAGAGGGGGGGGGGGTCTACTACAGACAGATTGACTGTCTGGTCAGGTCAGGTCAGGTAATGAGGGCAACTAGGCCTCGCGGCCTCTGAAGTGCCCTTTCAATATAGTTTTTGTAGTATTGAGCACAGCTGTGACGGTTTTTGATGACACAATCAGTCATGTTGGTATCTCAATTCTGTCAATTTAGGGTCTTTGTCCAGGAGGTTTTTAAACTGGTTAAGGTTTGGTGCAAGCTTGATTTGTGCAGAGAGGTTATTCCAATACTTGGCAACTCTGTTAGCAAAAAAATGTTTTCTAATGTTAGTTCTGCTGAGATTGATAGAGAGAGAGAGAGAGAGAGAGAGAGAGAGAGAGAGAGAGAGAGAGAGAGAGAGGACTATGCATGATATGATATGAAATAAGGCTCTGTAGGCTTTTTATAGCCTTTTGCTCTCTACATATTGACTTCATTTCGTTTTTGATAATCGGCGTAAAAACCGATGGCTACGTAGCAGTTGTGTTATACTACTGATCTATTTTTGTAAAATTCATTGCATACATAATATTTTGAAAGTGCTTATCTATTGAATTTTTAAAAGCATTTAATGATTTTGCATTTACTGCGTGTTTCTAGGGAATTAGGGCCATAGATCAAAGTAGTGGTAAATGAAAGGCAGGAGCTGTGCCTGTCGGGGTTCGACCCCGGGGGGCGCTACGGTAGCCGGATTGGTCGTGCCTAGATACTGCGAAAGGTCTGTGGTCCTCCTCTGCATGCAACATGAGCGACCTACTGTCACACATGCCCCCTACTCCTTTGCATGCATCATGTGGGGCCCTCGGTGACTATTAAGTAACGGTCGTGCATGACACTCTGCATGCATCGTGCGGGGCCCGGATGTCTCCGGCTAAACCGGGGCATTTCGTCTTTCCCTCTACCACACATCTTCCCTCTACCACCCCACCCCCCCCCCCCCCCCCCCCCCCCCCTACCCCCCCCCCCCCCCCCCCCCCTCTTTCTTGCATTCATCTGCACAGCAAACGGTGTGTCTAAAAATACTTAAATTATCCCTGTTTTGGGATTTTTATCTTCTCCCGATATTATCTCATCAGTTCACTTTCTACAGTATCCTTGTTGAACTTATTTTCTTTATTTTTCGTACTACCCCCTAAGTGCAGCAGAATCTTCAAAGTGACGAAGTTGGCTGCCTATGGCGAAGAAGAAGACTGAATAAGTTTCATTTAGGCCTAACGTCTATCCACTTCTCGTGATATTAGACGGGGGGGAAATATGTTTATGTAGTGTGAAAGTGATTGCATGCATGTGCATGTAGTGTGTAGGCTATATCTAAGTGTGTGCATATGTGAATATATATGTGCATGTGTATGTACGATATGAATGGATATGCCTGCACTGTAGAAGTGAATAAACCAACAACAAAAATGAGAGTAAAAACAACAACAATAAAAACAAAAAATCCCCCCAAATGGGAAACAAACCCCAACACAATGAAACGTTTAAAGAGAGAGAGTAATTAATTGCTGTAACGACCGTTACCAAAGACTTCTTTTCAGTGTATTTGCCGTTACTAATATAGAATTTGCCTCCGTCTGTAAGCCCTCAAATCCGCTCCTGTAACGATCGCTACGTACTGTGTAACGACCGTTACTAATGTAGAGTGTGCCTCTGTAAGCCCTCAAATCGTTTGAATAGAGTAATTCGCTCCTCAGTGTAATTACGTACTGTGTAACGACCGTCACGCATAGTGACCATTACAAATACAGGATGTCTCATTAAGCCCTGGAAACGATTGAAGAGAGAGTAATTCAGCTGTAACGACCGCTATGAACTGTGCAACGACCTTTACAAATACAGAATATCAGTGAAACGTTTGAATTGAGAGCATTCGCTCTTGTAACGACCTTTACGCACTTTGTAGCGACCGTTACAATTATAGAATATGTGTCTGGGGCCCTCTCAAAACCTTCACTTTGATACTAAGATAGAATGTGTTCTGAGACCCCGAAACTCTTGAATAGAGATCACTTCGCTGTTGCAACAATCGTTTCGTTTCTAGACAATGTCTCTCTGTAAGTAGTTGAAACGTTTAAATAGAGAGTAATTCGCTCTTATAACGACGGTTACGTACTGTGTATGTAACGACCGTTACTAAATATAGAATGTGTAACGACCTTTACAAATACAGAATATCAGTGAAACGCTTGAATTGAGAGTATTCGCTCTTGCAACGACCTTTTTACGCACTTTGTAACGACCGTTACAAATATAGAATATATGTCTGGGGCCCTCAAAACCTTTACTTTGCAGTTGTAACGACCGTTATGTACTGTAAGCACTCGAAACATTTGAATAGAAAATATTTTTATTTTGCAACGACGTTACACACTGTGTAACGACCGTTATGCAGTTTGTAACGATTGTCTCAAACTACTGAATAGAGATTAATTCGTTGTTGTTGTAACGACCGATACGCACTGTGTAACGACCGTTTCTAATACAGAATGTGTCTACGTCTCTGTAAGCTCTCGAAACATTTGAATAGAAAATATTTTGATTTTGCAACGACCGTTACACACTGTGTAACGACCGTTATGCAGTTTGTAACGATTGTCTCAAAACTACTGAATAGAGATTAATTCGTTGTTGTTGTAACGACCGTTACGCACTATGTAACGACCGTTATTAATACAGAATGTGTCTACGTCTCTGTAAGCTCTCGAAACATTTGAATAGAAAATATTTTGATTTTGCAACGACCGTTACACACTGTGTAACGACCGTTATGCAGTTTGTAACGATTGTATCAAAACTACTGAATAGGGATTAGTTCGTTGTTGTTGTAACGACCGCTACGCACTGTGTAACGACCGTTACTAATACAGAATGTGTCTACGTCTCTGTAAGCTCTCGAAACATTTGAATAGAAAATATTTTGATTTTGCAACGACCGTTACACACTGTGTAACGACCGTTATGCAGTTTGTAACGATTGTCTCAAAACTATTGAATAGAAATTAATTCGTTGTTGTTGTATCGACCGTTACGCACTGTGTAACGACCGTTATTAATATAGAATGTGTCTACGTCTCTGTAAGCTCTCGAAACATTTGAATAGAAAATATTTTGCCTTTGTAACGACCAACACACTGTGTAGCGACCGTTATGCAGTTTGTAGCGATTGCTACAAGATAGAATGTGTTTTTGTAAGACCTTGAAACGTTTGAAAACGCTTCGCTGTTGTAACGATCGTTTCTGATAGAGAATGTCTCTCTGTAGGCCTAGTAGTACAGTAGTAGTAAGCTTAATTCGCCTATTGTAACGATGGTTATGTATGTCTGCTGTATATAACGACCTACTTAATGTGCCTACGTTAGAGTGTGAATTAGGTTTTAAAGTATTGTACACTAATACAGATGAGTTGTTGAATAAAAAAGACGAACTGCCGACACTAATTGACGACGAAAAGCCACAAATAATTGGTATTACTGAAACTGTGCCTAAACGTGTACATAGTTTTGTTATTTCAGAGTACAACTTAGATAACTATACAATGTTTCACAATGATCACCCTAGTCGTGGGGTAGCTTTGTATTTTGATAAATCACTTCATCCACAAGAGTGTATTTCGTTAAATAAAAAAGACTACAAGGAATCCGTTTGGTGTCACTTTCAAACGTCAGAGAAAGAAAAAGTTTTAATTGGTTGTATATACAAAAGCCCAAACACTACAGAAGATAACTTCAATAAACTCTATGACTTACTGAGAGACGATGAACTGAAGAAATATGACAAAGTGTGTATCATGGGGGATTTCAATTTCCCGGATATACGCTGGGACGGACAATGGACATCAACCAAAGACGAAGAATTTATTGAAGTGGCTAGAGACGCATTCCTGATACAGTCAGTGAAAAATCCCACCAGAACTAGAGAGGGACAAAAATCCAACATAGGGGAAGACGGGGTAAAAAGCGCATGGGCGGGTAAGAAGCCCACCCCAATTATCTTATGAAATAAAGAAAATTTCAGTCAAATTTGCCCATGAGACGAATGCTAGACATTAACGCTCGTCTAATGGGCAAAATGAAACTGAAATTTGCTTCATTTCATGAGATAATTGGGGTGGGCTTCTTACCCGCCCATGCGCTTTTTACCCCGTCTTCCCCTACTTGATTTGATATTTGTGGATGACACACAATTAATATCTGATATTAATCATGTTAGCCCACTGGGAAAAAGTGATCATCAGGTGCTACTATTTAACTTGTATGTTAATGTACATCACTCAAATTATTCAGAACAGGGTGTAAAATATAACATGAAAGGGTAACTTTGCTCAAATGAGACAGGACTTTCAAAGCCTAAATTGGGATCATTTGGATAATTTGAATGTAGAAGATTGTTGGAACAATATTAAAGATAGGATCCATTTATTAATGCACCAACACATTCCAAAAATGAAGACTAATTGTAACAAAAATTAAAAAAAGGTAAACATAAACCTTACTGGATGTCCATAAATTTAAGAAAAAGTGTTAAAAAGAAATATAGACTACATGTGGATATAGAAGATACTTAGAAAAAGGTAAATCCAAGGCTAGTAAACAGTATCTAAAGTATGTTAAAATAAGAGATTCTTCTTGTAAGCAATTCAGGAAGGAAAGAAAAGCTTATGAAAAAAATATTGCCAAAAATAGTAAATCCAATCCTAAAATGTTTTGGAAATACATAA
>CM065688.1:35529890-35557390 GCA_017654935.2 Phymorhynchus buccinoides
GTATGTCCCAGCTAGTTGATGTAATGAATGATTTTACAAAACTAATTGATGAAAAGGAAGCATTTGATGTAGTGTACCTCGATTTTAGAAAGGCTTTTGATTCAGTTCCACACGAGAGATTATTACTTAAACTTCAAGCCTATGGTATTGCTGGTAACATGTTAAGCTGGATAAGAAACTTGTTGACAGGCAGAACTCAGAGAGTACGGGTAGGTGATAAGTTATCAAACGGCATAGAAGTTTTGAGTGGCATCCCACAGGGGAGCATTCTTGGCCCGATTCTTTTTACAGTTTTTATTAACGACCTACCTGACGAAGTACAAAGTGTCTGTAAAATCTTTGCAGACGACACAAAAATATACAACTTATCTAAAAATTCTAATAAATTACAAAATGACATTAACAAACTTATTGACTGGTCTGCAAAGTGGAATCTTTACTTCAACGCAAATAAGTGTAAAGTCATGCAATTGGGCCTAAGCAATCCTCGAACAGAGTACGAAATAACACATGGTAACGACAGACACGTTTTGGAATCTTGTGTAGAAGAAAAGGATCTTGGAGTGATTTTTGATCCAAAACTGAAATTTTATAAGCATATAACATCCGCAATTAATAAAGCAAACAAAATGTTAGGATTAATAAGGACTTTTATAGGACTAAATGGAGAGGTGTTTGTAAATCTGTATAAAAGTTTGGTGATACCCCATTTGGAATATGGCAACTTAATTTGGAATCCTTTCCTAAAAAGACAGTCTCAGGCTATCGAACGTACGTGTTCAAAGGAGAGCAACCAAACTAGTAAAAGCATTACGAAATTTAGATTATGGTGACAGGTTAGATAAACTGAATTTACCATCCCTAAAATATCGGCGACTACGTGGTGATTTGATAAATGTTTATAAAAATGTTCACAGTTCTGATATTACTAACAAACATTTGCGACAACTTAATTTCTAACTACTCAAAAACTAGGAATAATGATTTGAAACTACTAACCCAATACAGCAGAACTAACATTAGAAAGAATTTCTTTAGTAACAGAGTCTCTAAATACTGGAATTCTCTTCCAGCACATATTAAATTGGCACCTAACCGTAATCAGTTCAAAAACCTCCTCGATAAAGACCCCAAGAATCAACAATTGAAATGTGTATTATGATTAACACATCTAAAAGCGTCCTAGTCATGCCAATCATGAAAAAGAATACAAATAATCAGAAAGGACACATTAAGAGGCCGCGAGACCTAGTTGTCCTCATTCTCTGACCTGACCTGACCTGTAAACCCTCAAAACTATTCAATAGATTAATTCGTTGTTGTAACGACTGTTGTGCACAGTGCATGCTAGTGTAACGGCCGTCACTAATAAAAAACAACAACACAAAAACAACGTGTCTCTGTAAGCCTTCGAAATGATTAAATAGGAAATATTTCGCTCTTGTAACGACCATTATGCACTGTGTAACGACCGTTACAAACATAGAATATGTGTCTGCAGCCCTCTTTGTGACCCTTTTGAACAGAGATTAATTCGCTGTCGTAAGGACCGTTACTCACAACGACCGCTACACTTTATGCATTATCGTGATGAAGAAATATGTACTGGAATAGCAACACATTTTATACCTAATTGAGACTTAGGGAAATGCGCCTTTTAACCTTCTTGGTGATTTCAATGCAGGTATTGGAAGTGAGAACAGTAGTTAGAGGGTTAACAAAATTATATAGAAGATGTACACGTATAATTTCAGTGTATGCGATTTCACATTAAAGGGGCACCCTGACGGATGAGTTTTTTTGGTAAGAAACACGTCGAGATCACCAGGAAAACACCCTTTACAGAGACTGCAACACTCACTTTCCTCTGGATTCCTAGAAACCAAACCGTCAAATCGGCGATTCCTCCTTGGCGGAGTTGTTGGAAGTCAAATTCTTTCTAATGGACGCCAAATCGCTTAAACGAAATTTCCGCAATACAAGCCTTTTTAAAAAACAAATTGTACTAGCTGTGCAACCCTTGGCACATGAGACATAGGTTTAAAGTCTCAGCGCTTGCGCGCTTCGAGTCCTTGCGCTTCGCACGCGGTTTGACTTCTCGTGTTTAGCTAAAGTCCGCCCCCTTTTTGACTCCGCCCCCTATGATTGAATCAGCGCTTGCGCGCTTCGAGTCCTTGCGCTTTGCGCGCGGTTCCACTTCTCGCGCTTCCTCCTTGGCGGAGGTTTCCGAAAAGTAAGGACGGCATGACCTTCGGAGGGTGCCAAGGATGCTTGATACCAAATTTGGTGTCGATCGGTTGAGAACTGTGGTCGTGCATAAGGGACACACAGACACACACACAGATTTCGAAAATATATATAAGATAGTTTATCTAAAGGAGGTTCGCTCACAACAAAGGAAATAGCTCCCTTTTTTGTTGTTACTACACTACTAAAAAAGACAAGGGCATCGCCGAGCGGCAGCAACGCATTGTGACAATGCAAACCCGGCCAGAGTTATGTCCTCTCCCCCCCCCCCCCCCACCCCCCAATAAACACACCACTTTCTACCCTTACAGAACGCATAAAATACATAGCCCAAAATTTGAAGCGATTCTGTTCACTAGTTCACGAGATACAGCTGAACTTTTATACAAACTTCCTTGCACCATGGTATACCACCACACAAAATTTGAAGCGATTCTGTTCACCAGTTCACGAGATAAAGCTGGGGGGAAATTACATAGCCCAAAGAAGGAAATTTCGGTTTTCAAGGTCAAACTTCAAGGTCAAGGTCAGCACGGTGTTGATTAACGAAAGGAAGCTTCCTTTTCAAGCTGTCTACCCCTCTGCCAATTTTAATGAAAAGTCCAAACAGTAGTTTTTAAGAGAATCGATACACAGACACACACACACACACACCGATCGCAATAACTCGGTCTCTGGCCGGGTAAAAACGCTTCAACCACAATGAGTGACTTCCACCCACCCCATCCAAAATGGCTACTCCCTCCGGCATCTCTGCCAAGGAGGAATCGCCGTTTTGACGGTTCAATTTCTAGGAAACCAGAGCAAAGTGAGTGTTCCGATCCTTGGAAAGGCTGTCTTTCTGGTGATCTCGACGTGTTTCTTGCAAAAACTCATCCGTCAGGGTCCACCTTTAAGGTGGCTCAGATATGTTTCCTTTCCCTTTCTTATAAAGGCATCAACGATGTTATATTGTTACATGTCTTTGGACTTGGGTACTACATCAGAGACAGACTTGAGGAGGGTTACAGGGGTTCTGCCCCACCCCATGATTCCCCTAAAAACAAAGAAAAGTAAAAACAGGGAGAAATGCAGTTCCATTCAATAATGTCAGCTTATTCTCCCACCTGAGGCCTTCACTATCTTTTACATTTAAATTATGATTAGATTCCGGGCGGGGGGGGGGGGAGGGGTGAACCCCCCCCCCCTCCCACCGAATGCTCCCGTCCCCCTCCAACCAGCATAGCCGATCCATCCATGTAAATGGTTGTCTTTTTATATTCTTCTGTTGTATCTTTTTAATTTACCTGAAGTTTTCTTTCATTTGTACAATTGGCGATTGTGGTTAAAAATACCAGTTATAAAGTGTTTTGGCAGCATTCACCAAGACACGTAATTTAACGACCATCCACCTATGCCCATGCCGGGGGTGGGGTCTCAGTACAGATTGTTCCCCTGGCCACCTTCTGGAAGTTCTGTACTAGTATCTTCTTCTAATCTATCACTCTCTTTGACTCTGCCTTTTCCTTACTGTTATCTACTATCTTAGTGGTCCATTCTTCTGCCTTTGTTGTAGAAATTCTTACAAATATTTTCTCCAACTGAACATGGTTCTAACTATTTCTTTGTTAGGCGCATAACAGCAGCACAGCGCTCATATGACAGGACACTGTCTGAGCGATAAACAAAGATCTCGAAAGATCCTAATATCCCATGAAACACATATATAAACACACTCAGACACCCACTGTTCGACTGTCCCCTTATGAAATGAAGCAATATCTACCGAGCTTCCAATTACATGAAAATCCTTAAATAGATTGTTTAAATATTATAATTTTAAATTACTTATTTCTGTCTAATGTATCAAAATATTTACTTCACAGTCCCATTAGTATGCTTGCATGACAGTTTCAATTTAATTTCTTCTTTTTTTGTGTGTAAAAAGATAAAAAGAATAAGTTTGTGTTCTTTTTGTTCTTGTTAATTGGACAATGCTTTTATAATCTTTTAATTTATATAATCATACCAGTCTAATTTTGATCTCAATCATTTATATTATCATAGTCACCCTAAATATTTCAAGAGAAAATATGTTAAATGAAACAAAACGAACACACACACACTCTCTCTCTCTCTCACCATAGAATAAAAATCAAACAGTATATAACTCTTTGCCTATTAGTTTATTAGTAAAATAAATGATTTATTTGACTAGTGGGTGGCTAATAATTCCAAAGCGTACACATGAATGTATGATCAAAAGTTAGGACACATTATGTGAAAGCAACAAATGCAATAAAACTAACAAATAATGTATGTATTTAATTCAGTTTGTATTTAGCTTTTCTGCTGATAAATATATTGACTGTGATTGCTTTTAGTCTAACTAATTTTCCATTCTGTTATCTTTTATTAGGCATGTGTACGTATCATTTTTTATTCATTTTAGTTCATTGTATTATTGCGGAAGAGAAAGGTGGGTTTGGAGAAAGGGGGTAGATGGTGGGAGAGGGTGAGGGAGAGACGGGGGGAGGGGATGGAGCGAGAAGAGTAGAGGGGTGGGAGGAGGGAGGGACAGGAGAAGGGAGAGAGGGGGAGAGAGAGTCATAGAGAGAGAGGGGGAGAGATATATATATATATATATGTTTTGGTTTGATTGTTTAAATAGGGTCTATAATGTTTCATTGCCAAAGCCCTGTGATGAGGTGGGATGTTGGTGGGAAGGGTGGAGGGTGGTATGAAAATGAGCGCGCAAGCGGGGCGTATGAAGTGTGAAAGAAACTTTTAAAGCATGTAACTACAATTTATTTTGTTCTTTTATAAATTGTTTGGTTTCTTGTGTGTACATGTGACGTGTCCGCAGGAAAATTATCCTTGTTTTTATGAGGACAAAATAAAAGTTGAGTTGAGTCGAGTTGTATGTCGGCAGTATACATGACATGGTTTGCTTCAACAAACTTATAAAGCGAGGCAATAAAGTGCAAACTGATAAGAATCAAAGAATTGAAGCCATTAGAAAACCTTTTAAAAATCAAAACTTTTTGCTTATTAGCTTATTAGTAAAATAAATGATTTATTTGTATAGTGGGTGGCTGATAATTTCTAAGCGTACAGAAATGCATGATCAAAAGTAGGGACACATTATGTGGAAGCAACAAATGCAACAAAACTAACAAATAATGTATGTATGTCGGCAGTATACATGGAATGGTTTGCTTCAATAAAGCTAAGTGCAAACTTACAAAAAAAAGAAAAAAAGAAAAAAAGAAAAAAGAAAGTGCAAACTTATAAGAATAAAAGAATTGAAGCCATTTAAAAATCAAAATCTCACACACCAACAGACCTTATTCTGATTTAAGTCCATATGCCTATCTCTTGAAAAAACGTTATCTCTTGAAAAAACAGCACTTATGACAAAATGTATGAAGAACAAAATTAAAATAAATTAGTAAATTGAATATTAACAAGGTCAGTCAACAACAACAAAAACAATCTAAAAGAAACACAAACCAACTAACAAAAGAAAAAATCACAACCACCCACCACCTCACCTCAAAAAAATCAATCAAAGGAATCAAACAAACATACAAAACAAACAAACAACAACAAAGTTTGAAAGAATAAGAGAACCAACTAAACAAATTCAGAAACAAATTCAGGTGTTCCAGTAGTTCTTGTAGAAAATGACGTTTTACATTTACTTCTATGAAACTTGCCACAAAGCATGGAAAAACAGTCATGAGGTAATTATTGAAGAGGAAGCATACCATTGTTCCCACATGCCGCTAGTCCCACACTGTAATTGTACATCCATGATACAACTAGTCCCACATACCGCCATTCCCACAAAATGTATCTTTCAATGTTTGTGCCTGTCAAACCCTGATGTGTGTGCGTACACACACACATATACGCACACACTCACACACAAGGCCATCCAGTACATAACTACGTGTGCATAGCACACACACAAAAACAATGGTAGGAGGTAGGAGGGAAACCAGTATGTCACCATTGAAAAATAACTGATTGTCATAGCTTGTGACCCAGCACCACGGAAGGGACATTAAGTCGCTGGGCTAGTTTCCCACAACAGGCTTGCAAAGTCAAAATTCTTATTTTTTAATCAATTTTCAGTTATGGGTATTTTCGTGTTCTCTAACAATCTCATCTTTCATATTTATAAAAGACAATCCTTGCTATGGTCTCTAAATACTCCAAAAAGTGCTTTTAAATGAGTAGGTTGATGCATTTTCTTCAGCTAGGCTAAACTTTAGACTGTGAATTCTCAAAATAGCCGACAGTCACCCTACCATATTTGAATGCCTATAACTCTAAAACAGAAAACATTACACGAATGATTCTTATATCATTTGAAAGAGAATTGTATGAAGTTTCGAACTGTACCATTATCTCAGAATGGTCATTTTGACACTTCATGTCCCTTTCGTGGTGCCAGGCCACATTTGTACGATGAAAGACGGTCTACTTATAGAAATTGAAAAGAAAAACAAACTTACAGCATACAGTTAGAGGCAGAAAGACACCCCCCCCCCCCCCCCCCACACATTTACAAACAACTTAGTCATTTACAAACTGTAAGTCACTGTTTACAAAAACTGTACATCTATTCACACACAGACACACACACGCATGCACACACACACAGACACACACACATTTTATTTTCTGAGTACAAGACAACATATTATTCCAAAATACAGATTATTATTATCATTGCACTTAACGACACAAAAAGCCCCAAGAGCTTATATACATGAACCAAACAATAACAAAAACATACTTAGATTTTAGAAAACAGATTTACATAAAATTAAAAGTACCAGCTAAATGATAGCTGACATTTCCAAATTAAAAGAAGAAGAAGAAAAAAGATCAGTAAAGCTAAAGCAGTTCATCAAATTTCCATGTGAAATAAACATTTACAGAGAATATGACTTGAAGTCTGGACTTAGAATCTTACAACATCCATTTTCTTCCATACTCCCTCTACCTGGTGATATTGTTAATATATTTAAATTAAACAACAACAACAAAACAAATATATTTTAAACAAAAATGATTACACTAAAACATGGAAGCAACTTAATTCCTGCTCAAATGAGGAATACCCGGTAATACTTTGTATGAGAAGACATGAAGCCAAAAAATGCATTTGGCACTGAAAGCAGAAATATGTATAATAATACTCAATGCGCTTTTCATTCATCATTCATACAAACATTTCTAACATACTGGTTCACGTATCCTCACCGTTCATCTATATGAAAATGAATACATTAGAGAATGCATTGCATATAATCATAACACAACACACTAACACCCACCTCCCTTCAAACCCCCCAACCCCACCCCTAAGAAAGACAAAAACTGTATTTCAATCAACTTGCTATAAATGCACTATAACAAAATCTTGCAGCAAAATTGTAAGAGCAATGCAAACAAACAAAAAGGAACCCCAACAAGCTTACTACTATCAAAAAGATAAAAATAAAATCTGTAATAAGTCAATTCTTTAGAAAAATGTAGAAAAACTTCCAAGGCAAAATGAACAAACAAATAAATCGGCAAACACACAGGAAGGATTCAGGTGAATCACAATCCAACTTGCAGCCAAACTATCAACATTGAATAATACACAAACATTTGTTGTGTTGAAACAAGTAAAATAGCCTTAGTAAAACGGTGTATTCTTATACGCGTTTACACTAAGGCTATGGGTTAATTTACGCAAATGATATGTCAAGACATTGTTTTATATCGCACGTTTGCAGGCCTCTTTAGCACTACTTGGAGATCGGTATATAAACATTTGTTGTGTTGAAACAAGTAAAACAAAAATGCAAAAAGAAATAGTCAATTTCGTTAGTCCAAGAAACTTTGCACATGACTTATCCATTTTCAATACATGTATGTCAAAATTCTTTGCTGTTGACATAGTAAGGTGAAGGTAAAGATGTCCCATAGCCTATCCGCCGTAGGGGCAGTAAACTGTTAGAGGTTCACCGTGTCAAGGGCACGGCATCATGGAAGGCGGAGCCCATCCCCCTCATTCCACCGCCTCTTAACCTTCCCTGAACGAATCAGGTATCCATTCATTGCTGGGTGGACAGAGAGGGTTTTCAGACCAGAAAAATCTGACTCCAAGCTGGACTCGAACCCGCGACCTTCTGCACAGCAGCCTGTACGTTGTTGACATACCCTGGCTAAAAGACTCCAGGGATCATCCCAACAGCGGAAGCACTTGAATACTATGGTACAAATGCATCAGTTAGGGGTGAGAACATTACGTGTGTGACCGTTTTTTGATCACCCCGCCACATGGGCAGCCACACTCCGACTTCGGGGAAACATAAAAATTATTTTATTTAATCTTTAAAACAGGATTATCAATGTGTGCACCCAAAAAGAAAATGAGCTTATGTTGTGTAAAATTACCTGTTAGAAGAGAAGAAGACTGGTCTATTATATCACCGATCTACTAAAGCCAAGGCATGGATTAAAAAACTAAATTAATCCTTTCAAAAGATACGCAATGTGGACGAAATTATACATAGCGATATAATTTTTGTTTAGAGTGAACCCTGTAGACCAATGGTAGTTTGATTATAAGTATACATGTAGAATACTGTAGTGTAGTTCATATTACATGCCATTAGCTTTATTATGACTTAAAATTTATCAACCAAAAAAAGGAATGGTTCCAGCAAAAAAATAGTCTAAGTGCATTACATCGATTTCTCGGCAAATACATGTATGTAGATTTACACCCTCCTGATCCATTTCTTGGTTCTTTCCATGGTTAGGGATAGGGTTAGGGTTAGATGGTCTTTTCTTTTGCCACAAGCATCTGTTTTTTTGGGTCAAAATCATCTTCTTTTTTTTAGCATTAAATCGCTGCCCTTTATTATTCAAGCACCTTTTTCTATAGAACTGTACTTGAGGTTCTTTTTGTAGACAGTGTGATTACACGTGCACAAGAATTACAGGTGTATAAACCTTTCCCACTTTATATCTAGTGTAACTATATGCATTATTGTAATGTGTAGTCAAGCATGATTGCTTACCTATTTTGATGTTTCGAGAAATATAAAATAAATTCCCTTGGAATATATCAAATGATTCTTTGATTCACAACTATAAGCTGATTATCTTCAAGCAGTTGTTGTTGTTGTCATTCCCTGGCTTAAAGACTCCAGGGATCATCCCAACAGCCGAAGCAATTGAACACTATGGTACAAATGCACCAGCTAAGGATGAGAACATTACGTGTGTGACTGTTTTTGATTACCCCGCCACGTGAGCAGCCACACTCCGACTTCGGAGGAGATCTTCAAGCAGTTATTTAATCTCTTTTCGGAAAATATTTACCTCTCAAACTGAATACTGGAATGTAGTGAGTATCAACATAACACAAACAAGCAAACAAAAACCTACCGTAATAACAACATTATAACACAAGAAAAAACCCTGTCAAATCTGTTTATGTCTGGATACGTCACACTGACGATAAATCGCGACGGAACTTGGAGGATGCACGAACCTAATAGAAAACATAGAAGGAGAAAGAACTACTGCTTACCCTGGGTTAAGGCCATTAAACCCCCCAGCTGAGCCGGAAGGGCCCAGGCCCCACTTCCAGAAGCAAGCCAAAAAAATAAAAAAATGTGTGTTACTCTTACACTGCAGGAAAGCACAGAAGGAACCAAAAAAAACCACGTGGACCCCCGCTGCACTTATTCCCACAGGTAAAAACACCACTTCACTATTATTTTGATAAAATTTGTCTCTTCATTTATCCAGTACATTTTGATTAGCAGCAGCCATTTTGGTTTCAGCTGTTAAACATTTGGTGAAAACCATTGCGTTTTACTCTGTTGAAAAAAACAACAACATATTTTTTTTCAAAGAGAACATTGATCTGTTTGCATAAGAAGGTGGTAGGCAAAAAGAAAACAAAAACACAACAGAAAATGTAAAATATTAATTGGCACAAAAACCAGAATGCTGAGATGCAATGCATGCGCTCAAGATATCACGCTACACTCCCACCAAATGCAAAAACAATTCACTGCCAAGTACCCTGCCATGTGTTTGTCTATTTTTAGACCGTAACGGACTGTTTCTTCTGTTAAAGCAAAATGTGTACACTAAAAAAAAGAGGTTACTTCTCTCTTGTAGGTTGAGATGCAATGGACAACTAAGAACGTCAAAACATATACATGGCACTAGAAGACTTAATACATCACAAAGCTGACAAAGAGCTTAGGAAAAAGAAAATAAACACATATTAAATATAAAAAAAAAAAAAAAAAAAAAAAAAAAATAAGGGTGGTCATAAAACACAGGTAACTTGAGAAAAACTCAACAAATTCAGAAAGATTCAACAAATGCAAGCAGAAGGATAAAACAAAGATGGTAAGGAAAGATTATAATGGGATTTAAAATGCAAGTGGTTCACTTCAGCTAAATGCCATGCCGTGCTAACACGGGATGTGACGCTAACGTGGTTAACAATAATACAGGCAAACAGGAAGTTACAAAGAGAAAAAAAAAGTGGGATTCCATATGAAAAGTAAAACAAAGGATGAAAAGCAAATGAGGGCAACACAAAGAATGCTATGGAGGATGGAAGTTCAGTTTAACGTCGCGTATCGGCTTCCGCCATGTAACGACGGGCTGAACAAACCAGCCAGGGTATACACATTTTTTTTATGTTCCTGAATCACTGTCTTAGCCAAAAGGCCGAGAAGCGATCAGAATAAGAATGCTATTTTCTTTATAAAATGCAACATTTCATGTAAATGCAAAAGAAAACAAACAACCATCACTAAATTGTCTAAGAGTTGCATTTAATTTATTAAATCATGATGTTATAGCTTCACCGATTGCAAACAACCATATCATGGTAGCACCGGGCATTACCATACAAATTACAATGATCAACCTATGGCGATATTTTTTACGCCAGAGGGCAGTCAATGCACTAGGGGCTTATCACGCGATTTTCTTACTTGGGCGTAGTGAGAGAGAGTGATGGTAGGACCACTCACTGTCTCTCTCTCTTTCTTTATCCCCAACTAATAATATAGAGAGGATTAGCCCCACACGAGCGTCATGCCCTCTGGTGTGAGAAAAATCGCACTAAGTCTCTCACTGAGCAACAATCATTCTTGTTTTAATACTTACAGTCAGACTATTCTTTCAAAAAGAAACAAGTACCTCTTGAAACACATTAACAAATAACAACAAAACGAAAGCAGCAGAATAATATTTAAACCCATTTCTCCCATACAAATTTGACAACACATTTATAGCCATCAACAGAAACAATCATTACATTAGCTTAATCAACAGCTGCATACTGATTTACTACAGACAAACCTCTAATTTAAGACTTCCAAAATGTCTGGAAAAATCGGTCGTAAATTGGAGGGGTCGTATGACGGAGGTTTTCACTGGCAGCCGTAGAAAGAAAAAGTTCAGCACAGTTCATACTCTCTTCTTCATGCACACATACAATGACATATTATTTGGGTCTTTCCAACTCCATAGGATTGTGCAATCGATATTACAGTTTCACTTTGCCGATTTCTTTTAATCACCTCCACTCTCGTTCAAAGTCAGTGGTTTTCTTTTTCAAAGTCAGTGGTTTTCGTGCTTTTCCTACGCTTTCCGCCATCTTTTCTACAACAAGGTGGTCGCTTAACAGAGGGTCGTAAAATAGGGGTTTGTCTGTAGTCACAACATACATTAAACAAACTCGGCAAACATACTAAGGCAGTGTAGAAGAATTATCATTCTTTTCCTACATATTTTAACTAACTGAAATGCTTCAAACAAGGACTTTGTCTAGTTTTTGACAGGGATGGCCATATTCATGTCTTTGAGCACGTCCTCTATGCACTGAAGCAACTTCTTCATGTCGTTGGGATACAGGTCTCCGATGCTGCCGATCCGGAAACAATCAATGTCCAACGTCTTTCCGGGGTAGATCACTTGATCTGTGGGAAAGAGAGAGCCCAGAGATGATGATGATGATGAAAGGTGAAAACAAGGTTTACAAAACCTATAACAAAAACGTTTTAACCCTTTCGCCGCCAGCCATTTTTCAGCCAAAAAATAACATTAAACTTAACTGGGTAGAGAAAAAATGTATCTGCAATGTTGGGAATTCCTGTGTGACATGTCTAACATTAGGCCTATCATTACCTCCCAAAGTTAAGAAAATGGGGTTTCAGATAACAGGCTCAGATTTGATGCCTTTTTAGTATCATGGGCGTTAAACCACTGTGGTGCAAAAATGCGACATTGGCGGTGAAAGGGTTAAACAGAAAGGGCTTAGCCGTGTTCGTTTAGATGGCATCCCAGTGAATGGCATGGACCTATCTATCCATGGTTGTAGGCCTGTAAAGTTAAAAAATGATTTACCACTTAGTATTGATAAAATGCGAGTCCCAATCTTTAAATCTTAAGTCTGCATAGATAAGGTCTGCAATGTAAAAGATAATTTACCTGTTTAGTACTGAAAAATATGTGAGTCCCAACCTTAAAGTCTGTCTGAATAATACAAATCATGATCCTAAACAGCAAGCAAGTGACCTTCGATTGAGATCAAACGCGAATGAATAGTTAATTGTTTTAAAAGCATATTCAAATTTGGAATTGGTTACAGTATATTCTGTCAAGTCAGTCCAGAACATAGAGTAATAACTTCCAGAACTTCCTGTCTTACAGACGTTTTTCTCTTATTTGTAAGCCCCAAAAATGTACATTTAATTTCTTATTGCATTAATTTTTCTTTTTCTTCACAGACTTGATATGAGCGATCACAAGTGCAGCATTTAAATTCAAATCTTCATCTGTTTGTCTGTTCGTTTTTTATTAACAGATTATGAATTCCGTTTTCTCTCAACATACCATATTTAAAGAAATAACAAGGAGTGCCTAATGCTCTGAGCTACCTTAACTCATTTGCATCGCAACGATTTTGAATTATTAAAAAAACTCACGAATCACTCCAGCCATAAACACAAAGAAAACATACATAAACAAAAGGAGAAATGAAAGAAGATTACGGGTTTTTACTTCAAGTTTAGACATAGGGAAGTGGTAGATCAGATTTTTTTAATATATAGACTTTATATAGAAAAACTCTCTACACCAATTGGGTACCCCACAATAAACCTGTACAAAAGCAAAGTCAGAGGCAAAATTGTGGTCTAAGGGAACGAAGCGAGTTTAGAAATGACCAAGGTGCATATATAATTACTTCCCTTGAAGTGTGTGTATGTGTGTGTGTGTTTGTTTGTGTGTGTGTGTGTGTGTGTGTGTGTGTGTGTGTGTGTGTGTGTGTGTGTGTGTGTGTGTGTGTGTGTGTGTGTGTTTGATAACTATGTTTTATGTCAATTACATATGCTTTTATGTTATTCTACAAATTGTCACTTCCTATAACAATGTCTTATTTTGTCTTCATTTTTATGTGCATGCCGAAAAACAAATTTCTTCACTTGTTTGGAGACAATAAAATTGTGGAATTGTGAATTGAATTGAAGCAAATGCATCAAATTGACAGCTATCTATTAATTCCTGACATATATGGCTGGAAAGACTTGAATGAGTAAAAGGAAGGAAATCTGGTTACTCTAAACTTACATCATGTGATCAGTTTTTTCATTTGGTTAAAAACCCACTATAACTTCAGTGATGTACAGAGGATCGAAAAGTGATAGGACAAACTGTCCTGAGACAAGAGAAATCAATAGGACAAAGTCCTGGCTCTTGCAGAAATCAATAAGACAAAGTGTGCCAGTGCTAAAAATGTTATCAGACATTTGTCCCGACAGGGGAGAACACAATAGGACATACAATTTTAATAAGTCAACATCCTATGACCAGGGCCTCGGAACATAATAATAATAATTATTTATATTGCGCCTATTCTCTGATTTAGAGCTCTAAGCGCTTTACATATTTAATACAAATACAACATAGAATATACATTATCTTATACAATCAGAACATGACGAACGTACATAAATTTTACATGAGTAGAATATAGAAAAGTACATATACAAATGAACAAAAACGCATATCTTGAAAAAGGTACACAACTTACAGAAACACACACACACACGCGCGCGTGTGCACACACACACATGCAGGCACGCCATGTAACAGCCACTTCAGCATTTCAAGGAAACTGAGTACAAGGGGGTGGAGAGGAGTGGATTGGTGGGGTAGGAATTATGATCGTTCAAAAAAGTTGGTCTTCACAGCAGACTTGAAGGACGAAGTTGAAGGTAAGTGTCTGATATTGATGGGAAGTGTATTTCAGACAGTTGGTCCCTGAAAGGAGAAAGAACAATGACCGAAGGACTTTGTTCTGACAGAAGGAACACGGAAAAGACGAGAGTCAGCAGAAGGAAGTTGACGGGATGGGGTGTAGATGTGTAGAATGTCAGAAAGATATTGTGGTCCAGTACCAGAGACAGAAGAGAAACACTGTAACTTATCAAATCATTTATTCATGTTCACTACTCACCCTTCTCATTCAGTCGGGTGTAGAATTCTTGGAAAGAGAAGTTGGGATCTTTGGGATAGAAATAGGAGGTGATGATGTAGCCTTGTGCTGAACTGTCCAACAGCTCTTTGAAGCCCAGTTGTTTCATTCCTTCGGTCAGCACACGGTGGTTCTCTTTGTACCTGAGAACACAAAACAATCATAAGGTTTTTCTTTACGATATGATACAACACTCCATCAGTGCATCAGGAAAGTGCAATTTGGTGAGTCATTACTACCGTGTGCTTCAAGTTATGCAGACAACTGTTAACCCTTTCACTGCCGACATCGCATTTTTGCACCACACTGATTGAACACCCATGTCACTAAATGGCTTGAAATTAGCAACTGTTGTCCAATTACCTAATTTTGTTGATTTTGGGAGATAAGGAAAGGCCTTATTTGATACATGTCATAGGCAGATTCATAGTATTGCAGACGCTAACTTTTCTTTATCCAGGTAAATTACACTAAAAGTTTTTGGCTGAAAAATGGCTGGCGGCGAAAGGGTTAAAGTATTCAACGTAAGTTCTGTTCTACTGTAACTTTCTGGTCCATAGGGAGCAACTTTTTGTTGTTGCTTAAAATTTGTTATTTTATAAACTGATCTCTGAAATATATGCTCTATTGAGTGACAACCTTTCTCTGTCAGCAAAATAAAATCAGAGTGACCAGCACCAAAATCAAACAACTTTTCCCAAGGCACTTTTGGCAGATTTAGTGATATCAATACCTGTAAGTGTAAAGACAACCTTTCAAACTTTACACATGCCTGTTAGCTCTGCCTTCGATGCCCCCTTCTTGGTCAAACTCAGCGATGGCCTGTCCGAAGGCCAGCATGGCGTGAGTGGCCGGCGTGAAGCGGAACTGACCGTTCTTGTTCAAGGCGTCGTTCTGGTCATGCAGGTCCAGGCTTAGGCTGCGAGAGTTACCTGAAACACATAGCCGCACAGTCAAAACCTGGGCCTGTATTCACATTGAGATAGTATTCTTCTTCTTCTTCGTTCGCTCAGACAGTTTCCTGTCATATGAGTGTAGATGCATCATGCTGCCGTTATGCGCCTAACTAAGAAATAGTTAGGCCCAGCATGTCCGACTTCGGCTGAAGAAATCTTTGTAAGAATCTATAGAAAAAAGGCAGGAGAATGGACCAGTGAGATAGAAAGATAGCAGATGACAGTAAGAAAAGGAAAAAGGCAGAGTCAAAGAGAATGACAGAATTAGAGGAAGTTACAAGCACAGAACTTCCAGAAGGTGGCGGAACTATTTGTACAAGACCCCCCGGTATCCCCACGGGGGAGATTGAGATAGTATGAGACTTATCATCATGATATCTCTTAGAAGTCCTTCGAACGTAGTAAGATTTAATAGGACTTTACATCATGATATCTTAGAAGTCCTTCTAACGTAGTAAGATTTAATAGGACTTTAGAAGGACTTCTAAGATGTCATGATGATAAGTCTCATACTATCTCAATGTGAATACAGAACCTGCTCACATTTTTTGTGTTTCTTTTCAGTTGCTGTCTTTAGTTTTTGGGGCGTAGAGTGGCATTGCGCCCACACTGCTCATTTTGAGTCCCAACTCACAGCCACCCCACCCGGTACGTCTGGTTGCAGAAACCGAGACCAGCAGTTCAAGGGGAGCAAATCTATGTTAAGTTGTCAAGAGGCGACCAACCACCAGAGGAGACACCGCACTGCTGCTGAGTCACTTCGGTGGAGTTCAGTGGAGCCTTGTCCCATTAAATTAGACAAAGAAACTGGAAAAATGTAACATTTTGTTGAAATGCTCAGGTCATGATCCAGGGAAGGGACTCTTACAAAGTAATTAAAAGAAAAGAACATTTTATTAATTCAGTAAAGTTTCAAATTTCTTACATTTAGGGTTAGATTAGAGAAATTGTTTTGGGAAATGGATATGCATATTTCATAGATAGTCACATTTCGCTCCGTTATCGGCTCAAGCCTTCCACGCGTACACACATGCACCTCCCCAACACACACACACAAAATCACCTTACCTTTACACTTAGCCAGGGCTGAGTTGCGGGCCACGGCGTAGGAAAACCCTGGGACACCCTGCATGCACTTGTTGGCCGAGCTGACCATGAAGTCCACTTTCCCCGCTTCAAAGTCCAGGGGCACCGCCCCGAAGCTGCTCATGGCGTCCACAAAGTACACAGTGTCTGCAAACACAGCACGCAGTGCATGGGTGAAAGTAAAACATTTCTCTCAATCCTGAAATGACACATTTCAATGTTCTCTGAATCTTCCCATACCTGATGTGGTGACCGCTTAAAAAATAATTTCCAATGTGTGTCTCTGTGAATACAGGATGGGTGGGGGTGGTGTTAGAATTGCATGTCTATCATCTCGTTTTAATCTGCTATCAACTATTGGCAGAAATGTCTGATTTTATATGACCGTGGATCCGGATGACAAGGTGGCTAATCCTGAACTCTTTCTACCAGCTTTTCTAATCCTGATTTCAGCCCTGAGCATACCTGAACTACTTTCACCTATGCACACAGAAATCTAAAATCCAGTGCTGTGCCTCCTAATTTGAGAGCCATAGTCATTCGCAATAACTAAAACACTTGCTCTACACATTTTGTTTCTTACATTTTGTGTGACGCTAAGTTTGAATGCATGTGTCAGCAAGGGTTTGTGCTACACATTACAATTTGTATATCTAAAGTTTTTAATGATCGTTTCATAAGTTATAAGCACAAAAACATTAACAAAAGATCATGGGGAAAAATAAAGAAATTCAAGACATTTCTTTCTGTCTCCTTCCCCGCTTATCTCTTTCTCTCTTTTCTCCTCCTTTCTAGCTTCTCCTTTTACTGCATTACTGCATTGTGGGCTTCCACCAGAAGCCTTCTTTCTTCAACAGGGTTGATGATTCTGGTGCCTTTTAGTCTCATAAACATGGAATTTTGTTTTTTAAATGTGCACAATAAGCAAACCATTACCCGATTTGTGTGCTTTCACCATAAGCTCCATTTTTCCAACAGGGTTGACGAACCTGGAGTCAGTATAATATGGTAATCGATTTTTTCCAATATACACAATGAGGTTTTGTACTGTAACTTATCTGCTCCTGTCTCAAGCACTGAAACGTGTGCGCCGCCTACATAAGATTATCTCCCTTACCTGTGTGGGAAGGTTAGGGGAGATAGGGCGTGAGAGTGTAAGGTGAGACAGGACGAGATGGGAGGAGAATATACGAGACTAGAGAGGAGCGGACAAACGGCAACGACGTGAGGGCGACGACGACGAGTTCTAGAAGGTAAGATGTAGGTTTTAAGTATGCGCAGGGGTTCAGGGGTGGGTAAAAGGGTGGGATAGGGTTAAAAGTATAGGATAAAATACTAAACCTGTCAAGAAGTAGTAGTATATAGCCACAGAAAATTCTCTGCCCCCTACCTCGTCACTAGGTGGCATGGTTGATTCAGTCATTAAAATAACGCCCTTTCGTGTCGCCAAGAAGTACCATATTTTTCGGACTACAAGGCGATACGTTTTCCCCAGACTGAGACCCCTGCGCCTTATAATGTGACTGATAATATAGTAAGGAAATAAAGAGTAACGGAATCTAATTTTGTGTGAAATTTGGGGGGCGCACCTTATAAGTTATAGCTATAATCAGGTGCGCATTATAATCCGTAAAATACGGTACTCCACTGTAGTCTGAAAAATATGGTAGTACAGTATAAAGCCCCATTAACAGACCATTACTCGCCTTGGCATAAGGCTGTGTCAAACCAATTGACATAAGCTAGAACACCAAGGCTACATCAAAATGTTGCTACGTTCTGCATAGCTATGCGGGGATTGTCTTTAGCCATGGCAAGCTCCTAGCATAACATAGCATCAGTCCAAAATCCTCCAAAGTCAAAGTGTGGCTGCCCACGTGGTGGGGTAATAAAAAACGGTCACACACGTAATGTTCTCATCCTTAGCTGGTGCATTTGTACCATACTGTTCAATCGCTTCGGCTGTTGGGATGATCCCTGGAGTCTTTAAGCCAGGGAACGACGACAACAACAACAACAGACCATTACCTGGACTGTGCGCTTTCACCAGAAGCCCCACTTCCTCCACAGGGTTGATGACTCCAGAGCTGGTTTCACAGTGGACGCAGCTCACCAGACTGAATTTCTCCGCTTTCAGAAGCTCCGACACTCGCTGCAAGTTCACCATTTCGTTTTCCATGAACGTTTCCATGTGGTAGGGGATGGAGGCGGCCTTGCAGATCTTGGACATTCGCTTGCCGTAGGCTCCATTCTCCAGGATCAGCACCTTGGATTAAAAAACGGAAATGTTCTAGATAATCGTTTAGGGTGATATTCACTATGACGTGTGGTCTTGAATGGTGAAATCTGCTGTATGATTGTATGTGCTATGATCTGTCTTGTTTTTTTCTCCAAAATAACTGTTGTAAGGAACAGGTTAAAAACTGAAAGACATAAGGAGGAAAGGAAGAGAAAGGGAGTGAGAGAGAGAGAGAGAGAGAGAGAGAGAGAGAGAGAGAGAGAGAGAGAGAGAGAGAGAGAGAGAGAGAAAGAGGGGGGGAGAGCTTGTGTGGGAGAGAGAGAGATTTGGAATGGAAGAAAAGGGATGGAAAATAATGACAGAGGGCTATAATTTATCAAAATTAGAACCACCTTTTCTACTTTTACAATGACATACAAGCATTTATCTAAAAATCACTGCAACAAGTAGATCAATGTTAATTTAAAAAAGAAGAACAACACATACATACAAGCACACACACAGACACATACACACACACTGACACACACATTTATATATACATGCGCATGGACGCGCACAAACACACACTCACTCATTACAGACACACCTTGCTGTTATCGCGTGGTACGGCTGTTTGAAATACCGCTTCAACTGCAAACGTTCCACTTCCCTGGATGGGGACACAGGTAAAATCTTCCTCTGAGACACCTGCAAGAATCAAAGGAATCATTTTACTTTGAAACACACACAATTATTATAGGCGTTTTCCCCCAATGTGGTAATTTTCTATATAATCACATATATACCAAAACTTTCTGTGCTTTTCCACACACATTATACACTTGTTTTTTAAAAATTCTTTCTTCCACATGATGTATGTAGAGAAACATTCATAGTAAACAAAACACCCACATGTTAACACAGATACCTAAGACAGACACTCGCATACACACTCACACAAAAACCACACTCCAACCTCTTCCTTCATTTCCCATCCCATTTCCCATGTCATGGTTGAAACTTTTTATTTCCCATTTCATCTCTCCCCTTTTCTCTCCCCCCCCCCCCCATCCTCTTCTCCCCCAGACACAGTATTTTACTATAATTACCTGAAATTTCCACAAGACGTGATCGTATGTACTTGACTAAATTGATAAACTCGATGTCTCTGGACCCCAGGTCTCGAAGCATGGCCTCCTTTACTGTCAGAGAAACACCCAGGGGTCCTGGCGTGAATAGTTTCTTATCTGAAAAATACAAGCGAATCAAGTGTTCCAGTTTAGGAGATGATTACATGATGATGATCAAGCTAAACAATAGATGTTAAATCATTAAATGAGGTCAAAGATGGCTAGTGACATAGATTTGTGCAAAAGGTCAGTTACATTGTTAACATTGACTAGAAGAAGAAAAAATCTACTGAGAGAGAGAGAGAGTGAGAATAGAGAGAGAGAGAGTGTGAGAGCAGAGAGAGAGGGGGGGAGGGGGAGGGAGAGAGAGAGAGAGGGGGAGAGGGAGAGAGAGAGACAGAAGGAGAGTGGGGGAGAGGGAGAGAGAGAGAGAGAGAGAGAGAGAGAGAGAGAGAGAGAGAGAGAGAGAGAGAGAGAGAGAGAGAGAGAGAGAGAGAGAGAGAGAGAGAGAGAGAGAGAGAGAGAGAGAGAGAGAGAGAGAGAGAGAGAGAGAGAGAGAGAGAGAGAGAGAGTTACAGACAGGAAGACAGCCAGCCAGCCAGACTGACAGAAAAACACTGACTGTAAAGGCAATGACACCGTGAATGTGGAAAGTCTACTAAATAGAAATTTATTTAATGCATTATCTGATTCCTAATTACATAATTCAACACATTGTTTTAATTATATTACAATAAATCTATCAGCAAGCCTACCTCTTCATACTTCTGTAGCAGTTTGTATACTGTACAGATTCATTCTGTCCCTCTTGATTGTTAAAATTTTATACAATAGGTTCTGAAGAGCTGCTTTGCTGTAAAATGTCTATTTATCTGCAGACCTAAAATAAACTGTTATTATTCCCCAGACCTGAAATAAAGGGTTATCATTCTCTTGTCTGGCACCACCCCTAGCTACTTTCAAAATTTGGTCACAAACTTTACCTTTTCTCTCGACTTTTGCTTCCATCTTGATCTTGACCTTTCTTGCTTGTTGTGAGTGTAGCATGCACTGATTGTGTGGAAATAATTTGGTGTGCTATCTTAGTGGGTCAATTCACCATGAATTTGGTCACAAAGCTTTACCTTTTCTCCCGACTACTGCTTCCATCTTGACCTTGACCTTTCTTGCTTGTTGTGTGTGCAGCAACTAGCATGCACCGATTGCATGGAAATAATTTGGTGTGCTATCTTAGTGGGTCAATTCACCATGATTTGGTTGTAAGTGAATAATATGTGTAGGTATATGGCTGTCAATGTGTCATGATTTGCTTGGTTTGATTATTATTAATTTGTTTTGGCTGTCCCATCTTCTGGGCAGCAACATCCAGGCTTGTTCAAGTCGCAGAATCTGAAACCAACAGTCCAAGGGGAGCGAATCTATGTTACTTGTTAGGCCGTCAGGAGGCAACCAACTGAGGAGACACTGCACTGCTGCTGAGTCACTTCGGTGAAGTTCAGTGGAGCCTGTACACAGGGCACCACCTACTAAGCCCTCTACTGACGACAATGTCTTGGTCACGAGTGACGTTCTCCTCCGAGGGCGCCAGCACATCCGTCCATCGACAGCTCCCCAGAACATACTGATCCCCATGACTTTGACCCGAACGCACAAAGGGCATAAACTGGGTTGGTAATAGAAACTGAGGTCACCATGAGAGCAGGGCATGCAAGGTCACTAATTTGAGACATTTTTTTTCTCTTCTGATGATTGATGGAAATGCGGCAGTTCATCCCCGGGTAGTGCTTCACTAGCCGCATAGGTCTTGCCTGGATACTGTGAAACAAAGGTCTAGATGGCACATATATGCATCTTCCTTTTTTCCCCTCTGAAATATGAAGCAAGTATGTCTGTAAGTGTAACCTGTAACACCTTTACATGATATCCTAAAGTAGTTCTGCTTTCCTACTCCATACAATACTACTACAATACTGCTTCTACTCTCTCTACTTTATAACTGATAAAATTCTTATCTTTGTACTACACACTAAGTGCAACAGAATCCTCAGCCTGTTGAAGGTGTCTGCCTAATGGAAGAAGAAGAAGACCCAATCAAATATAGGCAATGTCCACAGTTATTTTCCTATAAGACTTTTAAGAGGCAATAGATAATTCATTGACAGATGTTTCTTTCCACTTATAAATTGTCTTCTCTTACTCTTGAGCTGCTCAAATAAAACTCTACCTTGCAAAGATCTCTAGTAGTCTTCTTCTTCTACCAATAATGTCCACCTGCCGTAACCGGCAATTACTGAATTAGTAGTACAGCACTTTTACATTTCACAACAATGCCTGCACACATTCTTCTTCTTCTTTATGATGTCCAACTTCATCGTTTTAAAGATTATGATGGCAATGAGGGTTCTGCGTGTCGGGTTAAAATTCCTAGCTCGCTATACTATAAGACTGACTATTTGCGGCATTTTGCGACATTGAGCATGAACGACAAATTTCACTTTTTTCTAGGGTTAGGGATAGGGTTAGGGTTAGGTAAATGGTTCAAGTAACGAAAAAGTTAAATTTGTGGTTGTCGCAAATAGTCACTCTCATAGTAGCGAGCTAGGAATTTGAACGAGCTAGGAATGTTAACCCTACACTGCGAAGAAAGGCTATTGTTCTTGTCCGGTGTTTATGTCGTCTTGGTTGGTAGGAAGAATGGGGTTGGTGGTTTACAGAAAAGGAAAAGAGTATTTCGGCATCTGACTGACAGACTTATTTGGTCTGATATTACCCTTGTCTTGTTTTAGATTCACCATCTATAACACAGAGATTGTATCTATATATTACAACTAAAAAGAAGAAGACTGCTGAAAAACCTAAAAGTAAAACTGAAAAGCACAACACCCACCCCACCCTGCCCTCGGAGGAGAACATCACAAGGTGACCAAGACATTGTCGTCAGTAGGGGGCTTAGTAGGTGGTGTCCTGCGTACAGGCTCCACTGACATAGCCTGCCAATCATAACCCCCCACCCCCCACTTTGTTTTTGCTTTTTGCTTTTTTAGTTAGGGATCAATAGGTTTAGGTGCTCTCCCCAGTTTTTTTTCCCAAGTTGGCGTTTATTTTACTTTATATCCAAAATTGGATTCTGCCAATGAACATCATCAAGATCAAGATCAAGATGTGTAGTCTAGCTTGATCAGTAGATGTGTAAACCCCCCTCCTCCCCCAGGGCTGGTTGGCTGAATTACCAGAAACGTTACTATTGCCGTTTTCAACCTTACCTTTGAAACTTGGCACTGATGTTGACAAATTAGCAACTTGTCTAAAATCAACAACTGTGCATGAAGGGGACCACGCCTTTCCTGTGCCCATGGCAACGTCAGGTGCTCGCATCCAACGTCCCACAAGACTCCGTTGACTCAAAACCATTGATCGAGCACTGAAAGACATCTTCCTTTTCCTTTTTGAGATCAGGCGTAAGAACTGACAGGTCCAAAAAGAGAAGTGGGTCGCTTGTTGATGCTGAGCACTACAACCCTACTCGTCAGCTGAAAATTCATGTGCCTCTTCACACACAGGAGATAAAATAGTACCTCGGTGTGTGCCACGCGCACGCCGGTAACAAGTGCGCTATTTGAGGACAAGCTATTTAAGAATAACAAATCAAATAAGATAAAATTACCTAAGGACTTATTCTGATCGCTTCTCGGCCTTTTGGCTAAGACAGTGATTCAGGAACATAAATTTTTGTTTATACCCTGGTTGGTTGGTTCAGCCCGTCGTACATGGCGAAAGCCGATACGCGACGTTAAACTGAACTTCCATCCATAAGAGAAAAAACACACTGAAAATATATTTTTTTAAATGAAGAATTTTTTTTCTTTTCACGAAACAAACGAAAGACATAGCCAATCAACAGACATTTGTCTACTGCAGCTAAGTGACTACAAATACTAATTGTTAAATGTGCCGGGTGTAACATGCTGAAAGTCGGACTAAGGGGGGAAACTCATATATTTTTAAAATTTTTTAGTGATGACTTTCACAGTTCTCTCTCTTTCTGCTGCTTCACCCCAAACGACTGACTACACAACTACGCACATGACGACATGAAAACCCCCACTACAAGTCTCTCAGCCAGTTATAGGCATACTGTCGCAGTAATTAAAACACACTGGTGCGTTAACAAACAAACAATCAAAACAAACAAACAAGCAAGCAACCAACCAAGAGATGGAAAGCGGTTGAAACGTTATCTTAGACGTCTCTAATGTTTGTGTTTTTATGGCCACCATAAACAATCAAGAACAGCAAATCTATAAGGCGGGGATAATGAAGAATAAAAAAGGGGTGGGTGCGTGGACACTGATTTGGCTATCAGACTAAACATAAAAGCATTTTTTTAAAACACTTTGTAAGCGTGCAACAATGCCTATGAGCTGTTCTTCTTCTTCTTGCATATAGCATCCTCCATCAACAATTTGATGATTATGACGCTTACGAACGCTTGGAACCGAAAGCGACCCCCAAAAAAACCCACAACAACAACAAAACACCATAGCCTACAAATAGGGCATTTACCACGAGTGTTCGTTCTCTATATTAGACTACTAATTTGCCCGCACTCGTTTTGCCCGAGTTACGCTGACCTTTCTAATTCAACTCTCTAAACTAGATTCAACTCAGTGAAATTCAAGGTCGCAGGCACGCGGCAAATGCCCTATTAGCAGCGGAACAGGCTTGGATGCTTCACTGACTGGGAAAAGAGTCTTGTTAGGTGTTGACCAGTAAGGGTGTTCTATCCGAGCTGGTCCCATTGCGGGATCACCGTGTGGGCAGAGTCTGTGGTGTGAGTCCTTATTTCACGGTTAGGGGACCTAACTTGGGCGATGGAGCTTGGGAACTGACTTCGCTGCCTTGGATGGAGGCTTAGTTGGACTCTACTGCTAACCCCAGTGTACACATCCCCCGACAACGCCATTAAGCTCCGTGTAGGCCTACCTCTAGTGTCTAGTGTCCTAGCTAATACAAAGCATCTGTTTTGTTTCAGTCTGAGTTTTTTCACACCTGCTGCCATTTCATTCGCACCCACTGGCGTGCGTTGTTTACTCATTTGGTCCGCTGTCGCCCATGTTGTTTGGGTCTTGGAGAAGGGAGACCAAACGAAGCAGACCTGTTTGTCCCGTGCATAACCTGTCAGCGAGTCAAAAGCAACAGGGCGTGGTCATGTGCCATTTGTCAAACGATTGTCAAACAAGTTGTGTAGTAGGGGAAGACGGGGTAAAAAGCGCATGGGCGGGTAAGAAGCTCACCCCAATTATCTCATGAAATAAAGAAAATTTCAGTCAAATTTGCCCATGAGACGAATGCTAGACATTAACGCTCGTCTCATGGGCAAAATGAGACTGAAATTTGCTTCATTTCATGAGATAATTGGGGTGGGCTTCTTACCCGCCCATGCGCTTTTTACCCCGTCTTCCCCTACCTACCACACTGATGAACACCCTGCTTTGGACGGGCAGGAAAACAACGCAGACCAACGCCTGCACGAGAACCACAACACCAACCAAAGCAACTGCTTGGTCAAGGACAAACAACTTCCTTCTCTTCCTTTCATCCTCATCTGATCATTCCTCCCTCGATCATCCTCATCCCAGGAAGTCTTCGCCTTCAGACCACGTGTCCTTAAGAGCCCATAGGGGCTACCATGAAATTAATTAGGCCTAATTCACCTACTAAGATCAAGTCCATAAACTCCATTGACGTCATAATCAGAGAGAGAAGGGGGGGGGGGGGGGGCAGAGTGATAGAGATAGAGAGGGGAAGACAGAGACAGAAAGAGGGGGGGGGGGGCACATAGAGAGAGAGAGAGAGAGAGAGAGAGAGAGAGAGAGAGAGAGAGAGAGAGAGAGAGAGAGAGAGAGAGAGAGAGAGAGAGAGAGAGAGAGATAGACGGTGAGAGAGAGAGAGAGAGAGAGGGGGGGGCAGACAGACAGAGAGATTAGAGAGAGACAGAGACAGACAGAAAGAGAGAGAGAAGGGAGACAGAGACAGAGAGACGGAGAGAGAGAGAGAGAGAGAGAGAGAGAGAGAGAGAGAGAGAGAGAGAGAGAGAGAGAGAGAGAGAGAGAGAGAGAGAGAGAGAGAGAGAGAGAGAGATAGATAGAGAGAGAGAGAGAGAGAGAGAGAGAGAGAGAGAGAGAGAGAGAGAGAGAGAGAGAGAGAGAGAGAGAGATAGTCAACTATAGTCCTTTGTGGTATAATAAGTTATAAAACATATCGTAACAGAAGAACTGTCCTTAAGGCCGTGTACACATACATGCGGAGATTCCGTGCGAAACCCGTGCGCAGTCCGCAAATAAGTATTTTTTTTAAAGAAGGGAAAAGATTTGCGCACGTGTTCGGATTTCCCATATATATTCCGTAAATTTTTACCCTTCTTTCTTCGACTTATTTACGGATTGAGAACGGAGAGAGAGAGAGAGAGAGAGAGAGAGAGAGAGAGAGAGAGAGAGAGAGAGAGAGAGAGAGAGAGAGAGAGAGAGAGAGAGAGAGAGAGAGAGAGAGAGAGAGAGAGAGAGAGAGAGAGACTCTCGTTCCCATTCCAATGCATTTCCGTTCTTTTAGAAATAGGAGCTAAAAAAATAAAATAAAAACTTGGGATCAAGCACCCTATTTCCTTTTGATTACTGTGCTAGATGGAAATTAGAAATTAGTTGTTTCGACATCAACCAACAATAAAATGATCTTGCCAGAGTGGATTGTGTCGTCACTCGAAGACAAAAATAATTTGCTAATGGGCATGTGCTGGGACAACCTTTGTTTGTTTAACTCTTTCATTTGTTTTTGTATGTTTGTTTTGTTTCTCAGTCTTGCAGTTATCATCATCATCATCATCATCATCATCATCATCATCATCATTATCATCTATTGGTATTTGGTATATTCTAGTCACAGACCTATCTTTGTGAAATTCGGGCTGCTCTCCCTCGGAGAGCGCGTCGCCACAAGTGCAGCGCCTTCCCATTTTTTTTTTTTTTTTTTTTTTTTGGGGGGGGCACACTTGGAAAGCCTAGCCATCAGTTTGGCCATACCAGGCAGCGGGATTTCTCCCTGCTTTTACCGACTTTCAACTGCCGTGGGATTTTTACGTGCGTAAAGCGCACGGGTCAGACTAGCTATAAGTCCCCAACCGAAGGACTGGACGTTCAGTTCGACTTTTCCTGTCAAACTAGAAAGAAAAGGCGAGGCCGGGATTTGATCCCGGGTCACTCATACTGCAGTCACGCATTACATTTGGCAGGCGAACGTCT
>CM065688.1:35562390-35574890 GCA_017654935.2 Phymorhynchus buccinoides
CTAAACCTTTGCAAAATCACAGAAGTGCATTGCTAAACTTTTGCAAAATCACAGCAAGTGCATTGTTAAAAATAAATAAAAGCTGCATTCATCATAAAAATGACAACAAAAATAATAAAAGGACTGCACACAACATTTTTACTCCTCGCCTTTTAGGCGGGAAAAACCTTTTCAGGGCCTCAAATGGCACACCGTTAAAGGGGCACTCTGACTTATGAGTTTTTGTAAGAAACACGCCGAGATCACCAGGAAAACACCCTTTACAGAGATTGCAACACTTACTTTGCTCTGGTTTTCTATAAAGTCAAATCGGCGATTCCTCTTTGGCGGAGGAGCAGGAAGTCAAATGCTTTCACTCAAAGAGAAGGCGAGCGCTGTCTCTTTTCTGATGGCTGCTAAATCGTTTGCACGAAAGTTTTGCAATACAAGCATTAAAAAAAAAAAAAATTAAGGTCATTTCTCGGTTAATTCCATTTTGCCGTTTTTGCCTTTCTTACTAAGCATAAAGCTGTATTTCATTAACCTTTTTTTTTAGCTAATAACCTTTTTGGAATACTAACCCTATCCCATAACCCTAGGCCATTATCTAATAGGACCCCCCCCCCCCCCCCCCCCCCCCCCCCCCCCCCCCCCCCCATGTACTGCAGTGTACGGCGTCATTTGTCACAGTCGTGGTTGATTGCGTTTTTCCGTTTTGTAGGGTTGGGTGGGTGGCAAGGTTAAGCTTAGGGCTAGGGTTAGTATTCCAAAAAGGTTATTAGCTAAAAAGGTTCATAAAATACAGCTTTATGTTTGGTAAGAAAGGCAAAAACGGAAAATTGCAAATTAACCGAGAAATGCAGGGGGGGGGGGGGGGGGGGCACATCTTTACCTTTACCCGTTTATCTAAAGGAGTTTTACTCACAACAAAAGAACCAGATCCATTTTGTTTGTTACTGCACTACAAAAAAAGAAAACGCTTCAACCACAATAAGTGAACTTCACCCACCCAATCAAAATGGCTTTTCTCCAGTATCTCTGCCAAAGAGGAATCACGCTGTTTTTACAGTTTAATTTCTGGGAAACCAGAGCAAAGTGAGTGTTCTGATCCTTGAAAAGGCTGTCTTTCTGGTGATCTCGACATGTTTCTTGCAAAAACTCATCCGTCAGGGTCCACCTTTAAACATTCTTGCTACCCCCCCCCCCCCCTCCCCCTCCCCGGTTGCCAATCACTAACTATACTAAGCTACTGTCGGCCACGCTCCACCCCACCCCTTCACTGTCGTCTGCTTAAGCCTTTGCAAAATCACAGAAGTGCCTTGCCAAACTTGCTAAATCACAGCAAGTGCATTGTCAAAAAAAGATAAATTAAAAAATGCATTCATCATGATAATAACAAAAACAAAAGTAAAATGACTGCACACTTAACATTTTTATGTTTCGCCTTTTTGGCAGGAAAAACCTTTACAGGGCCTCAAAACAAAGCGAAATGTATCATGTCAAATGGATTTCATTTAGCAGACGATATTCCTCTTGGGGGGGGGGGAAGGGGGGGGGGGGGGGGGGGGGAGTATACTGTGAAGCAAAGCTGTTCGTTTTGCTATTACTCGGATATTAGAAACAACATTTTTTCTTTCTGTATTGCTTGGCATTGTAAATTCATCAAACCCTTTCTTTTGAAGAAATACTTACGGATGGACTTTACATTCTTCTATCCTCACGTTCATTTATCAGTTGACTATTCCTTGACCCCGCCCCCTTTCTTCTTCATCCGTGTGCATCACACGACCGTTGAGAGACTCATGAGTATGCTTTAGCCTAGCAATCTGACCAAAAGCTATGGAAGCAGGGTAAGTCTCTATAGGCCTAGTACAAAGGTTAGCAGACGGACACAATCATTTGACAGTCAAAGATGAACATGAGCCAAGTTTGGTTCTTTTCAGTTTCATTCACACAACCGTAGGCTGAGCCTAACCATACTCTCGTTGTGTTTATGACTCTATCTCAAAAGTCAAAGTCTGGTTTCTCTCAGTTTCATGACAACAACCCTAGGCTGATCCTAGCCCTGTTCTCTTCAGACTCTCGATCTCAAAGTCTGATTCTTTTCAGGTTCATGACAACCCAATTAGGCTGATCCTAACCCTATCCTCATCGTGTTTATGATTCTCGATCTCAAAGTCTGGTTCTTTTCAGTTTAATGACAACAACCGTAGGCTGATCCTAACCCTATCCTCTTCGTACGACTCTCGATCTCGAAGTCTGTTTTTTCCCCAGTTTTATGACAATAACCCTAGGCTGATCCTGGCCCTATCCTATTCATTTGTATGGCTCTCAGTATCAAAGTCTGGTTCTTTACAGTTTCACAACTACCCTAGGCTGATCGTAACCATATCCTCTTCATGTTTATGACTCGATCTCAAAATCTGGTTTATTTCAGTTTCATGACAACATGTATAGGCTGATCCTAACCGTATCATATTCATGATTGCGACTCTCGATCTCAAAGTCTGGTTCTTTTTAGTTTCATGACAACTCTAAGCTGATCCTAACCCTATCCCCTACATTGTTTATGATTCTTAATCTCAAAGTCTGGTTCTTTTCAGTTTAATGACAACAACCCTAGGCTGATCCTAACCCTATCCTCTTCGTGTTTCGGTTCTCGATGTCAAAGTCTGGTTTCTTTTAGTTTCATGGCAATAACCCTAGGCTGATCCTAACCCAATCTTCTTTGTGTTTATGACTTGATCTCAAAGTCTGGTTCTTTTCAGTTTCGTTACAACAACCCTCCCTGTCAACAACTTAAGGCTGATACTACCCTTATTCTCTTCATGTTTATGACCATCAATCTCAAAGTCTGGCTTCTTTCAGCTTCATGACAATAAACCTAGGCTGATCCTAACCCTATCCTCTTCATGTTTATGATTCTCGATCTCAAAGTCTGGTTCTTTTCAGTTTCATTACAACATCCTTAGGCTGATCCTAACCTTATCCTCTTCATGTTTAAGACTCTCGATCTCAAAGTCTCTTTCTTTTCAGTTTCATGACAACAAACCTAAGCTGATCCTAACCATATCATCTACGTGTTTACGACTCTCGATCTCAAAGTCTGGTTCTTTTTAGTTTCACGACAATAACCCTAGGCTGACCTTAGCCCTATCCTATTCAATTTTATGGCTCTCGATCTCTCAAAGTCTGGTTCTTTTCAGTTTCACAACAACCCTAGGCTGATCTTAACCCTATCTTCTTCATGTTTATGACCCTCGATCTCAAAGTCTGCTTTCTTTCAATTTCATGACAACCCTTGGCTGATCCTAACCTTGTCATGTTTACGACTCTCGATCTCAAAGTCTGATTCTTTTCAGTTTTACAACAACAACCCTAGGCTGATCCTAACCCTATCCTCTTCATGTTTATGACTTGATCTCAAAGTATGGTTTCTTTCATTTTCATGACATCCCTAGGCTGATCCTAGCCTTATTTTCTTCATGTTTACTACTCTTGATCTCAAAGTCTGGTTTCTCTCAGTTTTATGACAATAACCCTAGGCTGATCCTAACCCTACTCTCTTTGTGTTTACTACTCAATCTCAAAGTCTGGTTCTGTTCAGTTTTATGACAACAACTCTAGCCTGATCCTAACCCTAAACTTTAAGTGTTTATGATTCTCGATCTCAAAATCTGATTTATTTCAATTTCTTGACAATGACTATAGGATGAGCCTTGCCGTATCAGATTCATTTTTATCGCACTCGATCTCAAAGTCTGGTTCTTTTCAGTTTCACAACAACCCAAGTTGATCCTAACCCCTCTATTCTTTTCATGTTTACGACTCTTGATGTCAAAGTTTGGTTTATTTCAGTTTGATGACAATAACCCTAGGCTAACCCTAACCCTACTCTCGTCGTGTTTATGACTGTCTCAAAAGTCAAAGTCTGGTTTCTTTCAGTTTTATGACAATAACTCTAGGCTGATCCTAGCCCTACTCTATTAATTTGTATGGCTCTCGATCTCAAAGTCTGGTTATTTTCAGTGTCATGTCAATAACCCTAAGCTGATCCTAACCCTATCCTCTATTATTTTCGTGTTTACATTACAGGAGTACATTTTATGTACTTGTGTATTTTTATTTCTTTATCCATTTTGTCTCACTGTTTTAAAATGATTTTACGTTATAAGTGTTTTAAAATGCTATTTTATTAGTATGTGTGTGAGTGTCATTCATTTAATGTTTTTCCACTAATCGTGTGTGTCTGTGTGTGTTTGTGTGTATGCGCGTGTGTGCGTGCGTGTGTGTCGGTGTGTGTGTGTGTGTGTGTGTGTGTGTGTGGGGGGGGGGGGGGTGAATGTTTATTAATATTGAATATAATGTGCCTTTTTTGTGACTATTGTATGTACAAATTATAGTAAGTTGTTATTTTATGATGCATGCAACTGTATTTCAGTCATATATATCTGTCTCTGTTTGTGTGTCTCTCTCTTCTCTCTTTCTTTGTCTGTTCCTCTGTCTGACTCTCTGTGTCTAAATCTCTGTCTTTCTCTGTCTGTCTGTCTGTATGTTTGTCTCTTTCTCTCTCTTGTTCTCTTTCTCTCTCTATCGTTATAAGTGTGGGTGTGGGTGTGATTTGTTAATAGTGCGGCCTGGGCGTCTTTAAGTGTCCATCAGTGTGAGTGTTTCAAGTTGGTTGCGAAAGTGTACTGTAGATTATGTCATTCATTATTTGGGCGTGATTGAGAAATTGACTGAGGGATCAGGGAAGGGGGGTGTTGGTCAATGTTTGATGTATACTTTTTGTTCATTGTGTTTACTATTCATTTTAGTGATTTCTGTAAAGCGCTTAGAGCTTAAAGATTAGGCGCTATAAAAGTTGTCTTCATGTTTATTACTCTCGATTTCAAAGTCTGGTTTCTTTCAGTTTCATGACAATAACCCTAGGCTGATCCTAGCTCTATCGTCTTTGTATTTTGACTCGATCTCAAAGTCTAGTTCTTCCTCGGTTGTTTGCTTTCTGACGGCTTACAAAGATTCGCTCCCCTTGGATGGCTGGTCTCGGGTTCTGCGATTTGAACAAGCCAGGGTGTAGCTGCGCTTTGGGAGTCAGAATGAGCAGTGTAGGAGCAACGCCACTGTACGACCCAGCATATGGGACAGCAATAACATTTTAAAAAGTCTGGTTCTTTTCAGTTTTATGACAACAAACCTAGGCTGATCCTAACCCTTTTCTGTTCATGTTTATGACTCTCAATCTCAGAGTCTGGTTTCTTTCAGTTTCATGACAACGCTAGGCTGATCCTACCCCTCTCCTCTTTGTGTTTATGATTCTCTATCTCAAAGTCTGCTTTTTGTCAGTTTAATGACCACAACCCTAGACTGATCCTAACCTGATCTTCTTCATGTTTATGATTCTCGATCTCAAAGTCTGCTTCTTTTCAGTTTACTGACAACCCTAGGCTCATCTTAACCCTATATTCTTTGCGTTTACGACTCTCAATTACAAAGTCTGGTTTATTTCAGTTTTATGACAACACTCCTAGGCTGATCCTAACCCTATTCTCTTCGTGTTTATGATTGTCAATCTCAAAGTCTGGTTTTCATCAGTTTCATGACAACAATCTTGGCCTGATCCTAACCCTATGCTCTTCGTGTTTACAACTTTCGATCTCAAAGTCTGGTTTCTTTCTGTTTCATGACAACAACCCTAAGCTGATCCTAGCCCTATCCTTTTCGTGTTGATGAGTCTCGATCTAAAAGTCTGGGGTTTGTTTTCAGTTTACTCACAACAACCCTAGGCTGATTCTAATCCTATTCTCTTCATGTTTATGACTCTTGATCTCAAAGTCTGGTTTCTTTCAGTTTCATGACAACAACTCTAGGCTGATCCTAACCATATCATCTTTGTCTGGTTTCATGAAAATGTGTAAAGTGTACATTTGTTTCAATTGGTGCTTCTTATTTTTCATGTCACTCTCATTATGTGTTAACGAAAACAGCATTTTGTTATTTAAAAGCCTTTTCTGACATTGTGAAACAAAATCTTGGAAACGTGAACTCTCCATAAGTATATTTTTTAAACAACTTAGGATCACAAATACTTTGGAAGATGAATCTCATCTGCTTACAGAACTAAACCTACATTTTCAGCAATATAATATGATCTCGCTTTATTGTGTTGAACTTTTTTTTATGACACGTTCATATGTTATGTCACTTTTTCTCTTCTTCTTTCCTAAGGTAACCAACTACATCACGTTGAAGATATTTTGAAAAGACATGTTCATTATTATTTTACACTTTTGAAGTGCAATACAACACTGTTTAGCCTCCTGTTGATCTTTGATCAACTGAATTTCTTGTAATTGGCTAGTTTCACGATCTCTGCGATCTTGAGCATCAAAATTAGAGCCGGTTCCATTCTCGAGCAACAACAAATCGCGCAGCTACGCATCAAAAATCCTGCCGCGCCGCGAATCTCTCACACGCAAGCGGCGCATCAAACTGCGCCTTGCAGCAAAAAATCGCCGCGATCTCGAGATCTTGACGCTAGTGTGCGAAGCCCTTTATGATGGCTCTTTTAACTCTCCATCGACGAGTTGCATTTGAGTGGAGAAGACAGTGGATTGTCGCTGGATCTGATGATGGGAAATTAAGAAAGAAAGAAACAAACAAAACAACAACAAACAAACAAACGAACAGACAGTAGTAGTGGAAGTGACTCGCGTGAATTGTGGATGACTTCTGAAGGAGAGAGTGTCAAGGTATTTTTCATTATGGTAAGGTCAGGGGCCAGGTCTTTAGGGCAGCCAGGCCTCGCGGCCTCTTGATGTGCCCTTTCTTTTGATTGTTCGTTTGAATGATTTTGGAGTTTGTTGTCTGAGCTAAAATGTTTCTTAAATTTTTTTAATTTTATTTTTTTAAGTAATGTGCTGGTCCATAAATATGCTCTGTAGACCGTAGTCCCTGTCTCTCAGAAGCATCCATTTTCCATCTAAGGTTGTCTTTGATTCGCTCAAGTCACCGTCTCTCTCTCTCTCTCTCTCTCTCTCTCTCTCTCTCTCTCTCTCTCTCTCTCTCTCTCTCTCTCTCTCTCTCTCCGTCGCAGCCCGAGTTGAAAATAACTGATCTGAACATCGCCCCTTGCACTGCCAGACACTCTTGAACTGGCTGGGTGGGAGTCCAACTCCAAGGCGTATTATTAGTTAGAAGTGAGGTGCATTGCCTTTGCGGTCTTGTCACGGTAGGGCTTGTAGGCCTGTTCGGACCGCCCCCGAAATAGAAAACCACACGTAAGCAACTTTCTGGACCGAGAAACTTGCTGTGGTGTCTCAGCCAGCCATTCGGAACGGAACGAAGTAAAGTCTACATCATAAGTACATGTGTTGTTGTTCTTTAAATTTTTTTTTATAACTCTCTCACGTTGTTTCTCACCTATCCCTTGCCCTTCCTCCCACATTAATGTTCTCCACCTTCCTTCTGTCTCCCTCACAGGTAGCAACGTTGCTGGGTTGATGGGAAGTTAAAAGAGAGGGACCACAGCAAACAAAACTGAACAGAAATGGGGGCGGAACATTTTGGTTACGTAACATTGTGCCCCCGTCTCCATGTACGTCCCCCCCCCCACCCCCCCAGTCTCTAAGTGCAGTCGCCAATTTTGTCTCTGTGTCCCTGTCTCTATAGGGGAAGACGGGGTAAAAAGCGCATTGGCGGGTAAGAAGCCCACCCCAATTATCTCATGAAATGAAGCAAATTTCAGTCTCATTTTGCCCATGAGAAGAGCGTTAATGTCTAGCATTCGTCTCATGGGCAAATTTGACTGAAATTTTCTTTATTTCATGAGATAATTGGGGTGGGCTTCTTACCCGCCCATGCGCTTTTTACCCCGTCTTCCCCTATTATGCATCCCGTCTCTGTGTATCCCCAGTTTCTACATGTTCCCGTTATATATCTATCCGTCTGTATGGGACACAAAATCCTAACCTTATCCCTAAACCTAATCCGAAACCCTATCCCTAACCCTAAAAGGAAACCCAAATCGCAACCCTAACCAGATGGGACGCATAGAGACTGGGACACACAGAATCTGGGACACATAGAGACGGGAGCACATAGAGATGGAGACGCATGGAGACGAGGACACATAGAGACGGGAGCAGAATGAGGGTGACACATAGAGACAGTGGCAGAATGAGGGTGACACATAGAGACAGGGGCAGAATGAGGGTGACACATAGAGACAGTGGCAGAATGAGGGTGACACATAGAGACAGGGGCAGAATGAGGGTGACACATAGAGACAGGGGCAGAATGAGGGTGACACATAGAGACAATGAGGGGCACAATGAGGATGACACATAGAGACAGGGGCACACAATGAGGGGGACACATATGAGGGGGACACATAGAGACAGGGGCACAATGAGGGTGACACATAGAGACAGGGGCACAATGAGGGTGACACATAGAGACAGGGGCAGAATGAGGGTGACACATAGAGACAGGGGCACAATGAGGGTGACACATAGAGACAGGGGCACAATGAGGGTGTGACACATAGAGACAGGGGCAGAATGAGGGTGACACATAGAGACTGGGGCAGAATGAGGGTGACACATAGAGAGAGGGGCACAATGAGGGTGACACACAGAGACAGCGGGCAGAATGAGGGCGACACACAGAGACGGGGGCACATCGAATCGATCCCGCCCATTTCACCGGCTGCTGTTGGTGTGCAAGTATAGCACTCAGGGCCTGTCGCCACTTTGTTGACCACTTTCGCTTTCCGCGTGTGACCGAAAACACCGCCAGCCCTTCCCTGCCCGTAGGGGACTACTTGTCACCAACCCTGTACCGCCAAGGTTGTGTGCGTGCGTGTGTCTGTCTCCTCCCCTCCTCCCCATTCCCCCCTCCCCCTCCCCATTCCTCTCCTCACTCTTTCTCTGCTCTCTGTTTCCCCCGCCCCCCTCCTTCTTCAGAACATCCCTTTCTGTCCGGTCAGTATTCTTGTCGCACTGCGTTTACCTGGGGGAATTTTGCTGGGAGGCCAAATCTGTTGAGTGCAAGTTAGGTGAGATACAAACTTACTACTACTGCTACTACTACTACTACTACTTACTACACGTGTCCTCCCACCTTTTAAGGTCACTAAAGGGCAAACTACTGGACATAATAATAAATATAAGGTTATAAAGAGTAAGTACCTGCTCTGTTGGTTTTAGAAAAGAAACTTCAATTGTCAAATCTGTTGAGTGCAAGTTAGGTGAGATACAAACTACTAGTACTGCTACTACTACACGTGTCCTCCCACCTTTTAAGATCAGGACATACTACAGGACATAATAATATAAGGTTATAAAGAGTAAGTACCTGCTCTGTTGGTTTTAGAAAAGAAACTTCAATTGTCAAATCTGTTGAGTGCAAGTTAGGTGAGATACAAACTACTAGTACTGCTACTACTACACGTGTCCTCCCACCTTTTAAGATCAGGACATACTACAGGACATAATAATATAAGGTTATAAAGAGTAAGTACCTGCTCTGTTGGTTTTAGAAAAGAAACTTCAATTGTCAAATCTGTTGAGTGCAAGTTAGGTGAGATACAAACTACTAGTACTGCTACTACTACACGTGTCCTCCCACCTTTTAAGATCACTAGAGGGCAAACTACAGGACATAATAATAATTTTTAGGTTATACAGAGTAAGTACCTGCCCTGTTGATGTTTAGAAAAGAAACTTCAATTGTTTGTGACAGAGATTCTATAGAGTCACTTTAGAAAAAACAAACTGTTATAATTGTTTGTGACAGAGATGAATGATGAAAGTTCGTTTAACGTCCTCCGGCCTGGAACAGGCACATACATGGGACATTAATAACCATAAAGATATTGGGACGATCCTGGAGGTACTGCAATAGCAGGAAAGTCTTTTTTGTTTTACTAATTAAGGTAGTTTGTTTGGATTGTTTGTGACAAAGATTCTAGTGTAACCTTTTTTATTGGTACTTTTTTTAATTTGCGTTTTGCACCCGTTGCGTTTAATTATTTACTCTTTCTGTTATCACCCCCCCCCCCCCCCCCCCCCCCCCCCCCGTCTTTTTGCTTGTCTGGACGCAGCGACAACAGTTAGGCTCCAAGAAGATATAGGAGATGGCAGGCCTAAGTACCAGTGCACATGTCACTATAATGTGACCCAGCACCACGAAAGGGACATTAAGTGTCAAAATGACCATTCGGAGAAAATGGCACAGTTGGAAACTTCGGGCAATTCTCTTTCTAACGATATACAAACCATTCTTGTATCCAATTTTGTTGTCAGAGTTATGAGCATTTAAACATGGTAAGGTGACTGTCGGCCATTTTGAGAAATCACAGTCTAAAGTCTATCCTTTCCTATGAAAATGCATCAACCTACTAACATTAAAGCACTTTTTGGAATATTTAGAGATCACATTAAAGATGATCCTTTATGGCTATGAAAGATAAAATGTTCGAGAGCACGAACATACCCATAACTCAAAATGGATGAAAATGACATTTTTTGACTTTGCAAGCCCGTTGCGAGAAACTAGCCCAGCGACTTAATGTCCCTTTCGTGGTGTTGGGTCACATATAAGCAACCTACCTATGTGTGCGGGCGCGTTTCTGATATAAAAAAAACCAAACCTACATCGAGACTGACATAGGCCCTACTATATGTGGAGCTGACGCCGAGAATGATTCAGTCACCACTATACCTATAAGTGACTGACGCCGCGTGCCAATGCAACGAACGCCTATGTGAACTGCTACAACTAGAGGCTACCGGCGAGTCGGTGGCTTGGTTGCTGTATTGTCGGGACCGTACCGGTGTTGCGTTAAACTTGACGCTTCTGGCACAAAACCATCAGCTTGAAAGTTTGTCTGTCGATCTTTCCAGGAAACGGGCCGGTAAAAGTGCAGCGCAGTGGCGGAATCCTTTACCGCCTCGAGTTCTGCTCGTTGACATTGCGGTTGAGTATTCAGAGGATTTAAAAAATCAAAAAAAATCGTGTGAATATTGGATTAACTGGCCAGCCGCCTGGGTGGTCACTTCTGGTGTCATTATTCGTGACAGTTTTGGAATCGGTGACAGCAGCATATCAAGACTGTGGACAAGGTGATTGCATCCTCCCATTCTAGCAGTGTCAGGTACGTTGTTTGAAGCACCGTCCTATTAGCTGTTTCATGTTTTTGTTTTGTGGACAATGATTGCCTAAACCCGAACGTTAAAACACGTGTGTGTGTGTGTGTGTGTGTGTGTGTGTGTGTGTGTGTGTGTGTGTGTGTGTGTGTGTGTGTGTGTGTGTGTGTGTATGTGTGTGTGTGTGTGTGTGTGTGTGTATGTGTGTGTATGTGTGTGTGTATGCGTGTGTGTGTGTGTGTGTGTGTGTGTGTGTGTGTGTGTGTGTGTGTGTGTGTGTGTGTGTGTGTGTATTCGTGTGTGTGTGTGTGTGTGTGTGTGTGTGTGTGTGTGTGTGTGTGTGTGTGTGTGTGTGTGTGTGTGTGTGTGTGTGTGTGTGTGTGTGTGTGTGTGTGTGTGTGTGTGTGTGTGTGTGATTGAACAAGTTGGAACAGATTTTTGAAGTAATAAGGGTGACGCGTACCCGTTCTGCCAATGCATGCAAAAAGCCTGATATTCACACACACACACACACACACACACACACACACACACACATGCACGCACGCACACGCACACGCACACGCACACGCACACACACACACACATCGTTTTTTAGTTTACATCTGTCTGTTTATGTGTATCTCTCCCTGTCCATGCACATCCCATATATGTTTGCGTCTTCAAAGTTTTGTAAAAAAACAAAAAAACACCCAAAAAGAAAAAAGAAAACAAACAAACGGTGGCGAAAGGAAAGGAACACCAACGGCGGATTTAGCTTTCGCGCTGTTGTTTTGAGCGGCTGCTTTTAGGGTTAAAGTTAATTCATTAAACTTGAACCCTTCCATTTGATGAAAATAGTTCTCAAAAATGATTTTAACTCTATCCCTTATCCGATTCAAGGCGAAACTTGCAGGAAATCGGCGCAGATTATAATGGTAGCTGATTTAGGATTTAACCGACAACACTTTTCATCAGTTTTTGCATAATTTTCCCAGGAGTCAGAAGCAAGCGAACAAAAGCCGCGAGATGCTATAGGCAGGGAGATTTATGAAAGCGCGTATTGGCATATTAGAAACGAGGAAATGTTTTTACGAAAGCGCGTCAATTCGTCGTTCATAAGCGCGGAATATTTTTCGCATTGTGAGCACGGACTTCCACCACACACACACACACACACACACACACACACACACACACAATTTAAGCCTCCCGTTTGCCTCCCAACATTGACACACCTTCGAGTGTACAGAGAGAGCGGAGAGAGAGAGAGAGAGAGAGAGAGAGAGAGAGAGAGAGAGAGAGAGAGAGAGAGAGAGAGAGAGAGAGAGAGAGAGAGAGAGAGAGAGAGAGAGAGAGTGACATGTTTATATGATGTGTTACACCGTTGAT
>CM065688.1:35579890-35582390 GCA_017654935.2 Phymorhynchus buccinoides
CGTTGCTATTTGTAATATGTCGTGAAGCTCCAGAGTGAAATTCGGTGTCGAAGAGAGAGAGAAGAGAGAGAGAGAGAGAGAGAGAGAGAGAGAGAGAGAGAGAGAGAGAGAGAGAGAGAGAGAGAGAGAGAGAGAGAGAGAGAGAGATCTGAAGTCTGAAGTCCTTTATTGATTAGGCCTCTCTACCAGTATCAATACTTTTTATGAACGTAAATAAGTGTAAACTAATACAAATGAAATCAAATCATGCGCATGCATAATAATCCATAAAATTGGAGGAAAGAAATTGAGAAATAATATTTATGCAGAGACAAGTGATTGACTTCTAAGAGAAAACGCTTTAGATAGAAAAAGAGAAAGAGATGAGCATTCGTTAATAATAAAGCCAATTTAAATGCATTAGGATGGTTATATTTTATGTTTTTTGAATGAGTTGCTCTTTATAAGTTTGATATGCAGGGCATATTAAAATGAAATGTAATTCAGATTCTTGTATACATGGACAAAAAAATATAGGAGAGATCATTATCTTAATTGACACGGTTTTAAAGAAGATACACCCATTTAATTCTTGTAAGAAAATTTTGCATGAAATAATTTTTAATTAGGTTCACTTATTGTGATGGGTCTTGAGAGAGAGAGAGAGAGAGAGAGAGAGAGAGAGAGAGAGAGAGAGAGAGAGAGAGAGAGAGAGAGAGAGAGAGAGAGAGAGAGAGAGAGAGAGACTTCAGACAATTTATTTCACAAGGATAAGAATTTAGGCTAGGCCTATTCTTACATTCTGTCCCTGGTTCTAAGCATACAACATGTAACTAATACTATAAATGAACGTTGAGACAAAGTAAAATCATCAACAGAGAGAGAGAGAGAGAGAGAGAGAGAGAGAGAGAGAGAGAGAGAGAGAGAGAGAGAGAGAGAGAGAGAGAGAGAGAGAGAGAGAGAGAGAGAGAGAGAGAGAGAGAGAGAGAGAGAGAGAGAGAGAGAGAGAGAGACTGGCATGCATTGGATACTGGCAAAGTCAGCAATTTTTATTTTCACTATGTCTGTTTGTGATTCTCATTTCTTTCGGTTATTAGTCCCCGAGCCGAAGGTTCGGGAACTATTGTTTCTGTCTGATCCGTCCGGCGTGCCTCCCCTCCGGCGTGCCTCCGTCCGTCCGTCCGGCTATTCGTCCGTTTTTCTCAAAAACTATTCAGTCTATCATCATCAAATTTGGCATACTAGTTTGCCAAGATGCACGCTATCCACTGATGTATTTAGTGTTACATTAAGGTCAAAGTCGCGCCAGTTACGGGGTTCAACCCCCAAAACACATAATCGCTAATATCTCGCGAAGTTTTGCATGTATTTCAATGCAGTTGTTTTCACAACATTTCTTGATGAATGGTCTATAACACAGTTGTCATGAATTTTTCTGTGGATAAGCCCGCTGTGCCCTAGGCCCTTTGTGTCACAGGCCCGATATGTCCCACTTCTTTCCGGCCGTTCATCCGTCCGTGCGTGCGTCCTGTTGTCGGTTCTCAATGGTCTCCCCGCTGTGTGTACAGCCGACACATCCCGATTTCGGAGTAGCTCGGCGATGCTGCGAGGGGACTTTGCAGCCCCTCGGCGTTGCAATTGTTTTTTTGTTGTATTCTGCCTCTTCTCCTCTTTATACATCTTTATCTTTCCCTTTTGCATTCCAGACATCTAACAGGTTCTGATGTGACAGCTTTCAAATACAACATTAATTTATACACAAAGTATATGACCTCTTGATAGCTGTCACGGTCGGTCCGAACCCAGAAGACCTTCTTACAATATATACTAACCAACTAAATGTCCACTGTTTATAGGCGACACTCGTGTTATCGGAAGGGATTAGTGTTATCTAGAAAACCATGCTATGATATGTTGACCAAGGCGCATACAACTTCAAGTGGTCAGTTTTGGTGTCTGAGTGTCGTGGTCACTACTACACTGAGATTTAAGTAACATTTGTAAGAGCAAAGGTAGAGTTAAGGGTGACGTGCTGATTCGGCTCTTCCCATCTCGCCCTTTCTTAACGTGGCATCTTCTTCTTCTTCTTCTTCTTCTTCTTCGATCGCTCAGACAGTTTCCTGTCAATTATGAGCGCAGATGCATCATGCTGCCGTTATGCGCCTAATTAAGAAATAGTTAGGCCCAGCAAGTCCGACTTCGGCTGGAGGAAAATGTTTTTGAAAGTGTTGCGTGGATAAAGGCAGGAGAATGGACAGGTAAGGCAGAAAGATAGTAGATGACAGTAAGCAAAGGGAAAAGGCAGAGTGAAAGCGAGTGACAGATTAGAGGAAGATACAAGCACAGAACTTCCAGAAGGTGGGGGAACTATTTATGCGAAAGACACCCCCCCCCCGGTATCCCCCCGGTTTTTTTCTAACTAGGAGGGAAAAGGCGATTGGGAATGTTATTGAGTTTTCAAGGGGGGAGTGTGTGTGTGTGTGTGTGTGTGTGTGTGTGTGTGTGTGTGTGTGTGTGGGGG
>CM065688.1:35589890-35592390 GCA_017654935.2 Phymorhynchus buccinoides
TATGCTTGAATGTAGAAAGTGAAGAGCACATGGGTTTGAGTAAGAGCCGACCTGATGCGAAAAATTAGTTGAGCGACTTAGCTGGCTCTTTTGTCCGCCAGGTGGCATAACGCTCGAGTAGGGCTAATCCTCTCTATATTCTTAGTTGGGGATAAAGAGAGAGAGAGAGAGAGAGAGAGAGAGAGAGAGAGAGAGAGAGAGAGAGAGAGAGAGAGAGAGAGAGAGAGAGAGGGGAGGAGTCCCACCCTCCCCCTCTCTCTCACTACGCCCAACTAAGAATATAGCGTGATAAGCCCCTAGTGGATTGACTGCCCCCTGGCGGTCAAATTATCGCCACAAGTCGACAACTAGGTTTGTTTCTGATTGGAACCGGGCCACGAATCTCTCTTTCTCTTTTTGCATAATCGGCTCAACTGTAATTTATTTTCATTGAAAATAGAAGGCATAGTCTTGAGAGGACAGGATAGGTCATCTCAGCTGCTCAGGGCACATGTCCTGCTCACTCACATGAGAAACATGGGGTCAGGCAGGGCTACAAACAAACATGGCTGAATGGCTGTACCTCCCTTCTCGTTTCCGTCCCTCGGCTTCTAATCATCAGTCAGCTTTTACATACAGACGCCTTCTTTCCGGACGATTTAACCGAAAGACGCCTAAAGCCAAAGCTACCAGACTTACTAGAGGTTGAAGAGACAGCGAAAAAGAAAGTTAGAAATAACATTTCGGAGGACACTTTAACTAAGAGGATTCCGAGGGAAAGAAGAGGGCTGTGAAAGAGACGAAGAAGATCAAAATGAATACAAAGCTAGTGCTTCATTAGTATTTGAAATTGCACGTGAATAACATTTAAAGTTTACAGTTCACCATGGTTAGGTGGGTAATTCTAACTTGTGATTTTAGGGCCAACGATGACTCGAGCTAATGAAATGGTCAACGCACTCCATCCGCGTAAATCTGTCAGCTTGTAGGCACTGCTTTTGATCTTCTTCAGAGGTTATAACCCAAGGATATTGGAGGCTCTCTTTCCTAACGAGGGGCACGATCAGTACGATCTAGAACAGGAGGGAGAGAGATAGTCCTCTAACTGAAACCCCTCTCATGTATCTGATACCCCCACCCCCTTCCTTCCTGTCTGTCACCAGCATGGACAGTGGTCACACTGGGGGAGGTCAGATAGAAGTCAGATTCCTTCGGTGCATTACTCGTCACCGGGCCTTTACCCTACACCCCACCCCGTCTCCCTTTTCTTCTGGCTTTGAGGTCCGTTGTGGGAGCAAGGCATAGTCAGTGGCGGCGATGATTTCGCATATAATAAGGTTATTATGGGCGGGGATAAGGGCAAAAGGAGGTGCTTTGAAGTAGAGGATGTTGGAGAGAACCATGTGTATTATTGTTGGGTTACATTCTGGATGAAAGTTTTTGCCTTTCTTACCATACGTAAAGCTGTATTTTAGGAACATTTTTAGCTAATTACCTTTTTGGAATACTAACCCTAACCCTAACCCTAGCCCTAAACCTAACCCTACCCCCCACTATGTACTGCAGTACACCGCGATTTGTCACAGTTGTGGTTCGTTGCGTTTTTCCGTCTTATACGGTGGGGGGTAGGGTTAGGGTTAGGGCTAGGGTTAGGGTTAGGGTTAGTATTCCAAAAAGGTTATTAGCTAAAAATGTTCCTAAAATACAGCTTTATGTATGGTAAGAAAGGCAATAACGGAAAAATACAATTAACCGAGATAGGTAGGGGGGGGGGGGGGGGGGGGGTGGCACATCTTGACCTTTACCCAAACCCCATACACGAATGACTGGAGTCTTCATCCACGCTTCCACTACACACGCCCTGTCTAATTATCTGTCGGGTGTTACTCACAGAATTAATCCTTTTAATCCTTTCTCCTCCTGGGTTACTTAATCCACAAGGCCATGTATTCTAGCCATTGGATGAGAAAAAAGGGGAAAAGGGAGACACCCCCCAAAACCCCCACCACCAACAAAAAAACAAAACACCTACCCCCAAAACACCAGGAGGAAGTAGTTTTGTCGTGCATGGTCGAGTGGATAAGTCAGCTGACTCGTAATCCGGAGATTGTGGGTCCAAATCCCCGTTCATCTTGGTGGTATGTCCTAGAAAAAGACACATCACTCCTGTTTTCCTCAATCCGATCTGCCCTCCAGGTACGGTATTCATGATCATGAGTGCGTCTGAAACGGTTAACACGGGTAGTAACATGTAACTTAGCAGAAACAACTAATCGTAGTGGCAGTTTCTTCTATTTTACATGTTAATACCCGTGTATTGGATGTTTATGCTAATGTACATGTTACTACCCGTGGTAACTGTTTCAGACGCAATCACGAATACTGTACCCGATTGCGGTTGAGGATGAAGGCGGTTGAAGGAGAGGGATTTTCCTCCGATTTTCACTACCGACTCCAAGACAGTGTGATGGAATTTCGTCCACAGCCCCGACGGCCATGTTTAGCCATTAGTCTGGCGATT
>CM065688.1:35604890-35612390 GCA_017654935.2 Phymorhynchus buccinoides
CGGAAGCTGGCTGAAGAGAGTTCCAGACTTCGCGTCGTAAGTGATGACTTCATTTTTCATTCTTGCCGTGTGTCGGGATTTGGCTAAGAAACAAGATGGCCGACGAGACAAGCACATAGGTGGAGTTCCAGTTACTTACAGCAGAAGCATTGCTATAAGTTAATAATGGTTATTGATCTTCTCTCTCTCTGTATCTATGTCTCTGTCTGTCTGTCTGTCTGTCTGTCTGTCTGTCTGTCTGTCTGTCTCTCTCTCTCTCTCTCTCTCTCTCTCTCTCTCTCTCTCTCTCTCTCTCTCTCTCTCTCTCTCTCTCTCTCTCTCTCTCTCTCTCTCTCTCTCTCTCTCTCTCTGTGTTTTAAATGTGCACATTTCCAAGTTGATATAATGAATTTTAATGATAATTATTTGGTTGGTATAATTTTGTTTCACACGTTTGGTTAATGTTCTTTCAGTTATGTTGTATCTCTGTCATGTTGTTGCACCTAACCTGAATTTCTCTTTTGGAGATATTAAAGCATACTTGAACTTGAACTTGAACTTGAATATTGTATGTACTACTACTAGGGAGTCTTGGTCAGTTTTTAGATGCGGAGATTCTATTGACATTACAAAAAGTAATCTCACGAGATAGAGCATTATTATAGTACTTATGATGTAAAAGTTCATTATTTTGGGCCGCACCAAAACTGTTGCGCAAAGCAAAATGTCCACCAACGTGAATGGAGACTCCGAGCAGAGAACATCTCTTTCACAGCAAGATTTGTTTTACATGTGATCTTGATATTTTGATACACAAATAATTGAATTTAGGTATCTTCAAAATTTAAAATGATAATTGAATTTGGGTATCTTCAAAATTTAAAATGATTTGAATCAACCATCATTGTTTTATACGCATATCAAAAAGTGGTATTTTTTAACTTAGGTTGATGTCTGTATTTATTAAAGCCATTTACAAGGGTATTAAGCTCAAACGAAATTGAGGGCCTCATATCCTTGGTATTATTTAGGAACCATCCTGTCAAACATCATCCCGAGCAGAAAACTATACTTTACGCTGCTGAGACTTACATGCAGTTTTCTTTGTTTACACAGACAGGCAACAAGATAGACAGAGAGACAGATAAACGACAAGAACAATTGACAGACAGCCACGCAGGCAGGCAGACAGACAGAAAAAACAACAAGTGCAACGCCGAGCGGCTGCAAAGTCCCCTCGCAGCATCGCCGAGCTACTCCGAAATCAGAATGTGTCGGCTGTACACATACATAAAAACGCATCAAAGCAGCACGTAACCTACATAAAAACGCATCAAAACAGCACGTAACTGAATAGTTTTTTTTATATATAGCCTTGGGGTTCGGACCCGTGATTTGAGCTCGCGCGATCATGCGCACACGCGCGCACAGAAAAATTCATGACAACTGTGTTATAGACCATTCATCAAGAAATGTTGCGAAAAAAACTGCATTAAAATACATGCAAAACTTCGCGAGATATTAGCGATTATGTGTTTCGGGGTTTGAACCCCGTAACTGGCGCGACCTTGACCTTAATGTAAAACTAAATACATCAGTGGATAGCATGCATCTTGGCAAACTAGTATACCAAATTTGATGATGATACACTGAACAGTTTTTGAGAAAAACGGACGAATAGCCGGACGGACGGAGGCACGCCGGACGGACCAGACAAAAACAATAGCTCCCCGAACCGGTTTTTCTTCCGATGGCAAGGTTCTCTTTTTCGTAACAAAACAAAATAGCAAACCTACGCTGAGACTGATGTTACTTTGCTTTGAAACTCCATTTGGAAAAAAACCCCAAAACAAACAACATAATCAACAGCTAACTCTGCCCCCCCCCCCCCCCCCCCCCCCCCACTTCACCCCACTTCATTTCAAAGTTTCATACTCAATGCTCATACCCTAAACTACATTTTGATCCCTTGCCATACTTGCATTAAAAAACAAACAAACTGTTTTCTTTCGTTTTCGTCTCTCAACTTTTAAGAGATCGCTACACTGCATACGATTCGATTCACATCGATCCGATTTTGACATTTATGAGGCATGATTCACGTGCAATTCTATTGTCTAAATAAATCTGATGAAATCGTACTTGTTATGTTCGCTATATTTGTATTCCCACTTACACGAATCTGATAAAATATCTGTATTTTTGTATCATGTATTATATTTGATTCGTGTATTGCGGTCTACATGTGTAACGTGAACCAAAATAGTACAATTATTTTTAGACGGAAGTATTTCACACGAATCATGACTCACACACACCGTCACAATCGTCTCGCATTTGGGTTGTATGCAGTGTAGCGTGCCCTTTAACCAGAGCACAGAGTTGCTAAGAACCAAACTTTGAGTGGAGCGTTATGCTGTAATGAAAAGTGTGGAGATGGTTTCACCATCCATTCACTGAAGTGCTCTTCTTTCTTTTAGCTGGGTCTCCCCCTCTCTGTCTCTGTCTCTCTGTCTCTGTCTCTGTCTCTCTCCCTCTCTCTCTCTATGTCTGTTTCTGTCTGTCTATCTGTATCTGTCTCTGTCTATCTGTCTCTCTCTCTCTCTCTCTCTCTCTCTCTCCGCCCCATTATTGTGCACTTTTGCCGGTGGTCAGACAAGATGGCCGTCCTGGGAGACAGAGTGATGAGAGACAACCTCAGAAACAGTGACATTAGAGTGTCTGCTGATCTGACGACCCATCAACGTGAAACTGTGGAGTTTCACCGAGGGCAAGGCAAGACTGCCTATTACCTGCATGGAAAGCTGCACGTAAAAGAAAGAGATCAACCCTTTGGTGGCAATAGACAGCAAACTTTCCACACTTTCCGTCATCAAGAAGAGGATGACTGGTCCACAGGGGACTGGTCTAAATTTCCAGATGGCATGGACAGACGCAGCAACCAGCAAGGTGAACCTTGGCAAATGGGAAGGCGTCATACCAGGCTGAACAACAATCAACAGGACGGTGACCAATTTTCCAGCAACCAGCCTCAGCCCAGTAGAAGACCCTACCAGGCAAGGAACCAGGCATCCTTCCAGCAGCGAAAAGTGCATCAGAGGCAAAACAGTCATCCTGGTGACATGGACCGAGGACGGTCATTGTTTAGGTACAAATCAACAAGAAATGAATACAGGTATGACCACAGGTATGGAAAAAACTCTCACCAATCCAATCACAATGAAAACAGGGAAGTGCCCATTGTTCCTGGTGACCGCTTGTTCAATGAGGTGGTCAGGGAAGGGAAACAAACTGATCAGGTGAGAACAGTGTTTTTGACAAATGATAACACTATGACAATTTCTGCAGGTTTGGGCGGCAAGGGTACCAGCAGTGATCAGAGTGAAAAGGGGCACACAGTTAACTCCACAACAGGTCACGACAGACCAGACTCTGACAGACAGATTAGGGATGACTGTAGGGACAAGACAGTAACAGGGGTTGTTCAGTCAGACACTGGAACAGAGAATAAGGATGATGTCGAAGTACCTGACGATAATAGAATCGTGACCAATGACAGGTCCAACGAAGATGAATGCGACACACCCACTTGTACTGATACTGGGACCTATTATACAGATACTGAAGCTAACATCAGAGACCAGGAAGAACATTTGGATAAAAGGCAAGGTAAAGACAGTGACTTGGCAAATGTTAAAGTTGTGGATGGAACTTTGGACGAGTCAGACATTACTATAACAAAGTCAGGAACAAACACACTTGAGACAAGACTGCATGACAATGTAGAAGAACAGAGAGTGGAGCAAATTTCAAACAAGATCCATAACCAGACTACAGAAAACAGTAAACAATCCACATCTTCTCCTCAGTCTTTACCCTCTAACCGCAATGCTTCCCTCAGAAGCGCATGTAAACAAGGTAGAGAAAAGGCTGCAGCACGATCTGCGAGCCAAAGCAGTATCATTGACTCTTTCAAGAAGGGGTCAACAGGTAGTGGTGCAGAAGAGAAAACCAAATCCCAAAGCAGCGAAGGTAATGAGAAATAGGGACACGGCCGGGCCACAAATTACTGCCAAAAAAGTAATGATGCAAATGGTAATAGTCTGGCTAATGGCCCAGGGTCAGAGTCTGTACATAGTACGCCAAAGACTCTACATAACAAGTTTAAAGTTGTGAATGGATTCCAGCTTAGTTTTGTTACGTATAATGTGAATGGTCTATTGAATAAGCTTGATAACAGCGATTTTATTAATTTTCTTCATAAGTATGACGTTATCTGCCTGACTGAAACCTTTTTAGCTAATGATTTGGACTCGGCTCTTTTTCGTGATTATGTTTCATTTACTTCTAAAGCAAAAAAGCTCTCATCACATGGGAGGTATTCTGGGGGTGTAATCGTGCTAATAAGGAAAAAGTATGCTTCTTTTGTAGAAAATGTTGAAATAGGGTATGACAGTATTGTTGTGTTAAAATTACACAAAGATATGTTGAACACAAACAAAGATATTATGTTAGTTTGCTCCTACGTACACCCTTATGATTCAGACTTTTTGAAAACTAATCATGATGCATTTGGCATGGAGGTTCTCGAACAATGTATACTTGATTTGCAAAGTGTATATGATGATTTCTCCCTCATGTTAACTGGGGATTTCAATGCACGTACTGCGTGTGACAATTACTGTATTGATAATAACGATGATTTTGAAAGGCTTCACATTGCGTCAGACACTATGTGGCCGAGAAAATCACAGGACATGTGTATTAATTTGTTTGGTAAACAGTTAATAGAGGTTTGCAATATGTTTGATTGTGTAATTTTAAATGGTCTGTGTAATCCTGGTTTTGATGATGGTTTTACTTATATTTCATCTTCAGGTGCTAGCACAATAGATTATTTCATCACATCTACAGACTTGATATCAAATGTTGATATTTCGTCTCTAGTTGTGGAGAGTTTAGTAGAATCAGATCATTTGCCCGTTGTTATTAAAATTAAATGTGCAAATCAGCATGAAGAGAGTCAACAGAAGAAAGATGTCATTGAAAAATGCAGATGGGACAAAGATAAGGTAAATGATTTTCTCAGTGTCCTTCATAGCGAAGACATGCATAACAAATTGTTGAGGGCTAATGCAGAATTGGAGAGTAACGTTGACAATGCTCTTGATGTCTTTGTCAGTTGCCTGAAAGATGCAAGTGCTTGTATGTTTCGGAAGATACCCACTCATCACACCAACAGAAAATCAGAATGGTTTGATGATGAATGCTATGTCTTGAAAAAACAAACTAGAATGAAGCTGAACCGGTTCAGAAAAACTCGAAAAGAAGAGGATAGATTGGATTATGTAGCTGATAGGAGAGAATATAGACGATTGTTGAGAAAGAAGAAAAGAGAGTTTAGAAAGAAAAAAGTTGAGTCTTTAGCTAGTAAAATACACGATTCTTCTCAATTTTGGAAAGAAGTTAGAAACATGGGCTGTGGTAACATGGACAAATGTGGAAATAATATTAGTACTGCTGACTGGTTCATTCACTTCAGGGATCTGTTTAAAAAACAAAATGAGGATGATGAACATACTACGGTAGATGTTGACTTGATTGAAGAGAATGAACATATTCTAAATAAGGATATATCACTGGAGGAAGTTATCAAAGCTATATATAAACTTAACGAAGGAAAAGCATGTGGCATTGATGATATATCAGCTGAAATGCTAAAAACATGTGACAAAGATGTATTGTTGTTTTTAGTGAAACTCTTTAACGTTATTTTTCAGTCAGGAACATACCCCAAAGAATGGGCTAAAGCCATTATAATCCCTATATATAAAAAGGGTAACAGAGAAAATGTAGACAATTATAGAGGGGTTTCACTTTTAAGTATAATATCGAAGTGTTACACAACAGTATTAAATGCAAGGCTTTATAATTGGCTAGAGGAGAACAATTTAGTTTCTGATAATCAAGCAGGTTTTAGAAAAGGTTATTCAACAGTAGATCAGATATTTAACTTATATTCAGTTGTTCAAAAATGTATGCACAGAAAAGGCAGAAAATTGTATGTTGCATTCATCGACTTCAAGAAAGCGTTTGATTCGGTTCATCATAATAAATTGCTAGAATGTTTAAAAAGTAATGGAGTTAAGGGTAAATTTTTGGCATCTGTGAAGTCAATGTACCAGTCACTACTTTCATGTGTTCGAGTGAATTGTGAATTAACAGAATTTTTTGATTGTCCAGTTGGGGTGAGGCAAGGATGTGTTATGAGCCCCACGCTGTTTTCAGTATTTATCGACCAACTTGCAACTCACATGAATGCAAATGGAAAACACGGTTTTCAGATGCTACCAGGAATTATGGAATTGTTTATTCTGTTATTTGCCGACGATGTTGCTCTGCTGTCAACAACCCCAAGTGGTTTACAAAATCAATTGAATATTCTGCACACTTGTTGTAATAGCATGAAATTAAATGTTAACATCGATAAGAGTAAAATAATGGTATTTAGAAAGGGTGGTTTTCTGGGACGTAACGAACAGTGGTTCTTCAATGGAATAAAACTTGAAGTTGTAAATAGTTATTGCTATTTAGGATTTACGTTTACTACTATGCTTAGCGTTAAAAAAGGCACTGAACATTTAGTAGCTAAAGGTAAGAAGGCAGTTGTTCAATTAAACAGAGTTTTTCAAAAGTATAAAGAAATGTCTGCGGCTACGTTTTTCAAAATTTTTGATGTTAAAATTCAACCAATTTTGCTTTATTCATCGGAAATCTGGGGCCTTAATAAACTGGATCATCTGGAAAAAATCCACATGATAGCATGCAAACGGTTCTTGTGTGTACCCATGAAAACACCTAACAAGATGGTGTATGGTGATTTAGGTAGATATCCGCTCTATATTAATTCATATGTTTCTGTTATCAGGTACTGGTGTAAACTTTTACAGATGAAAAAAGAAAGATTGACGTATAAAGCTTACTTAATGCTTCTGGATCTTGATGAAGCTGGTAAGCAATGTTGGGTGTCAAACGTTAGAGAGATTTTATGTTTATCGGGTTTCAATTTTGTTTGGCTGTATCAGAGTGTTGGCAATGTGAATATGTTCCTGAGGAATTTCAAACAAAGATTAATTGACATTTTTATACAAGAATGGACAGGCAGTATTAGAGATCGAGACAGATATGACAGTTACAGATCGTTTAAAACAATATTTGAGAAAGAAAGATATATTACGAGTATGGACACATATTGTTTTCGAGTGGCCATAACCCAAACGCGATTTAATGTTTTACCTCTTAATAATAATGTTCATCGTTATAGTCATCGTATTCAGGATAAAAATTGTCCATTCTGTAAAACGAAAGTCGAAAATGAAAGCCATTTTTTATTGGAATGTAGAATGTACCATGATTTAAGAGTTAAATTTCTAAACATCAGCAATGTTCACACTGTGTATGCACTTCAAATGCTAAAGGCATATAATAATGATCACATGTACAGGTTATCTAGGTATGTGT
>CM065688.1:35617390-35642390 GCA_017654935.2 Phymorhynchus buccinoides
TAATCAGGTATCAGGCACCGTACGCGTGTAATTTGAAAAGAAAATAACATGCTGGTCATATCCATGCATCAAATCGACAGTTATCTGTGTCTTGATATCTAAATAAAGCACAAAAAACACAAAACCTCCCCCCAAAAAAACACCATCAACCAAAAAACCCGCTTTATGAACATATTTATAGCACGAATAATACTACATATAGTTTAAAAAAGAAGTGTATGTATATAAATTGAAAGGAAGAAGGACAAAATTAATGAAAACAAAAAATCTGTCTCTTTCTTTGTTAAAGAACAGTGTGGTATATGCCACTGACCCCCCACCCCCACCCCACCCCAACATTTGAAAGTATTAGAAGCAGAAAAAAAGAGAGAGAGAGAGAGAGAGAGAGAGAGAGAGAGAGAGAGAGAGAGAGAGAGAGAGAGAGAGAGAGAGTTTTTACAGTGTTGAAAGGTCAAGAGAAATGATGAAGTCTGCACATAATCCTGAATGTATATAGTCAATAAAACAGCGCTGGTCGTAATGTCAACGAAATATGACTTCACACACACACACACACACACACACACACACACACACACACACACACACACACACACACACACACACACACACACACACACACACATACACACACATACACAAACACACACAAACACAAACACACACACACACATTCACATACATACACATACACATACACACACATACAGAGAGAGAGAGAGAGAGAGAGAGAGAGAGAGAGAGAGAGAGAGAGAGAGAGAGAGAGAGAGAGAGAGATAGAGAGAGAGAGAGAGAGAGAGAGAGAGAGAGAGAGAGAGAGAGAGACAGACAGACAGAGAGAGAGAGAGAGACAGACAGAGAGAGACACAGAGAGAGATATATATTTTTGATATTATAATCGTTGGTTCTTGAACATAATGCTGATACTGAAGTTACGTGGAGGCTGTTCTTTTCCAACGTTCTTAGGCAATCATCTAGCAAGTCCCCTGCTGGAAACAGTAATATTATTGCTTTTTCGCAACTGTGAATTATAGCATGAACTCGTAATATTGCAACTCTAGTCTTGCTTTGATGTGTTTTTGTTTTTTAACCCTTTTACCTCCAAAATCGCATTTTAGTGCCACAGTGGTTTAACACCTATGTCACTAAAAGGCGTCAAGTTGGGGTCTATTATCCAAAGACTTAGTTTTTATTGTCTTAGTTTTGTGAAGTAAGGATAGACCTTATTTTATATATGTCACAGAAGAATCCCCAATCCTGCAGATGGATTTTGTTCTCTACCCAGGTAAATTTAATGGACATTTTTGGCTGAAATATGGCTGGCGGTGAAAAGGTTAAAACCAAGGACAGGTCCACAACACCTACACAGTTCACGCTGCCTTTCTATAATCGACTTAAGTTTGTTTCAACAATGAGTTTTTTTAAATTTTATTGAATATTTGTTTTCATTTTACAGAATTCAACAAACACACAGAACATTGAATATACAAAATTATTATAACTAATATAAGCCAGGAATAAGTTTAAGGTATAACAAAAAATAGGGAAGAATGACAAGTGTACAGATGGAAATTAGATAAAGATTAACACTGAATATATTACCTGGCCAGCAATTATTGTACGTTAACACACAACACAATGAGTTTTTTTGTATTGAACATTTTATTCCTTGTTCATGCATTTACAGTAGCATGTATATATAAGTATGGTTCATCAACATTAAAAGAAAACCAAAACAATGATTGTTTGTGAACAAAGTTAATAACGACAAAATAAATTTCAGTCTTGCCTTTGTTTTTTTAAATATTAATAACAAGTATATAAAGAAGTGGGTTTTTTTAATTATACATTCACACACAATTATGTTACGCATACGGATCCATACACATATCCATACCAACCAAAACAAAATAAGAGAGAGAGAGAGAGAGGTAGAGAGTAGAGAGAGAGAGAGGTAGAGAGAGAGAGGGAGAGAGAGAGAGAGAGAGAGAGAGAGAGAGAGAGAGAGAGAGAGAGAGAGAGAGAGAGAGAGAGAGAGAGCAGAAAGAGAAAGAGAGAGGTATAGATAGATAGATAGATAGAGAGAGAGAGAGAGAGAGAGAGAGAGAGAGAGAGAGAGAGAGAGAGAGAGATAGATAGAGAGAGAGAGAGAGAGAGATAGAGAGAGAGAGAGAGAGAGAGAGAGAGAGAGAGAGAGAGAGAGAGAGAGAGAGAGAGAGAGAGAGTTGGGAGGTGAGAAAGGAAACATAATTTTACATGGACTACAGTGCATTACTACCAGGTATTTAACAAAATTGTTGTACAGGCCTATTTTGGGGGAATCCTACAACATAAAGCAGGACGACCTTTACAAACAATATCAACTTCAAACTAGGTTAACAAATATTTTTACAGGTTTACAAGAAACAGAAACTCATTGTTATTATTAGCTAGTTAAAAAGGATTTACCTCAGTGAAACTAACATACAGAAATTGGTATTTAATTTTTGTCACGAACTAGAATTACTGAATAAGGTTGGTAGTGGGTATGTTCAAGTACTTTTTTCAGGATTACACAATCCCTTCTGGAAGGATGTGTTTAAAACACTACAGAAAATTATGTGTCCAAAATATTGCAGAAAACATTCATAACTGCAATTCTGAAATATTCTATAATGCCAATATACTGAGAAATAAACACAATTTATCTTAAAGACTAGCCCCCCCCCCCCCCCCCCCCCCCCCCCCCCCCCCCACGAGTCAAAATCATGGTTTTCACGTGTTTTTTCCTCTGTTACAGCTGGTAAGAAATCTTAAGAAATATTCCTAGCATACGAGGGAATGTGACACGTGACGTGGGGGGGGGGGGGTCTTTAAAAGCTGGCTGGATATGAACAGCTAATAATAACAAAGAGTTTTTTGTTTCTTGTAAACATGTAACAATATTTCTTAAGTCTTGGAAACTTTTTTTGGCCTCCTAACAACATGAAAACTTTGTTATGACAACATTCGCAAAACATTTAGTACCGTTGTGTGAGCAACACAAAAGAAATATTTAGAACGCAGAAGCGTACAAATTAACCCTTTCACCGCCAGCCATATTTCAGCCAAAAATGTCCATTACAATTACCTGGGTAGAGAACAAAATCCATCTGCAGTATTGGGGATTCCTCTGTGACATATATAAAATAAGGTCTATGCTTACTTCCCAAAACTAAGACAATAGGGTCTTTGGATAATAGACCCCGATTTGATGCTTTTTAGTGACATAGGTGTTCAATCACTGTGGTGCTAAAATGCGACTTTGGCGGTGAAAGGGTTAATATAGCCAATGATCTTTCCAGGCGTTTACAACCATTTATGCATTCACACAAAAGCGCGCTTGCACGCACACACGCAGACATACACACACATAAGAAGAACGGTTGACCTTTGATGGGAGCTAAGTTAAGGTCAACCACCTCTCCTAACGGAAAAAGGGCGTTGGAGGAGAGGCGGTGGGTGGGCGGGCAGAACAGGTAAAGGGAATGAAGGCATGGGTTTCGAGGCAAAAGTAAACTGAGATTATAACCTAGGGTTCTCAGCTGGTCCCAACGCAAGTCAGGATACGGGGGCTGACTGTCAGTTGTGTATATTAGCAAGACAATTATTGGGTATGGTTGGCGCCCCCTCCCCTACGTACATTTATGTAGGCCTACACACGCCTTCACTACAGTCTGGTTGGTTTACCGAAGAAACCCAAACTGAAAACCAAATCAAATGCGAAGAAAACAATAATATAGTGGGCTGGAAAAGAAAGCCTTTCTACCCTAAGCCTGTATATTTTCCTGGGACGGTATTCATGTCGAGATAGCATGAGACTTAGCATGATGCTAACTTAGAAGCTCTTCCAATGTCCTATAGGATTTAATAGGACTTTTGGAAGAGCTTCTAAGTTAGCATCATGCTAAGTCTCATGCTATCTCGACATGAATACCGTCCCTGTTGTGTAAGTGAAAGACCCGGATCCACCACATCACGTGTCAAAATCACGGGCTTCACGTGTTTTCCCTCTTAGGGGAAGACGGGGTAAAAAGCGCATGGGCGGGTAAGAAGCCCACCCCAATTATCTCATGAAATAAAGAAAATTTCAGTCAAATTTGCCCATGAGACGAATGCTAGACATTAAGGCTCGTCTCATGGGCAAAATGAGACTGAAATTTGCTTCATTTCATGAGATAATTGGGGTGGGCTTCTTACCCGCCCATGCGCTTTTTACCCCGTCTTCCCCTATAGCTGGTAACAAATCTTATTTTGATCATGAGTGACTCCCATACAAATGCCCCCAAATTGAAAACGAAACATCGTTTTAAAGAGCAGCCTCAATTTGTTGTTTGGGGGAATTTGTATGTGTGTCACATTTACCCAGAAAAAAACCCAAGGGACTTAATCGTGGTGGGTCAGTGTGTCTTTAAGGCGAAGTGAAACTACAGTCGAGGGGAAAATGTTATAGGCCTTGCATCTGTTTTAAATTAACCAGGAGCTGGTTATGAAGAATCTTAACTTTATATTTCTATCTTTTGTTTTTTACGGAAAATCTCTCAATTTCAGAATCTCGTTAATTTGCGACAGGTTTGTACCGTAAAAAAAACAACGAAATTTGATTTCAAGCCCTCACAAGGCATTTCAAATTAGACAAGCAATTTTGAATTCACAAAAAGTTTGCTATTTCAGTGAAAGTGTGTTCTAGGCCGATTATGATCTATACATTGAAAAAAAAGCCTTTTTTCTTTTAGTAAATGTTATTTCCACACATTGACTCTCGATGGCTGGTACCCACGTGTCGTCATATCCGGCCACAAGTAGCGCCATATTATGGGAGACCGCCATCTTAGTCCTTACCTTTTTTTGAAAAATGCCAGATCGATGCTGCGTATTTGGCTGTTCCAATTCGAAACTTATCTAAACTGTATTTATAACATCTGGATGTTTTCTTTACACATTTAGATAACATTTTCACTTTGTTTACACACAAATAAGGACTAAGATGGCGACACTTCCGTTGGAATGGTCGAGATGCGCACGCAGGTGGGTTGGAGCCATATCTGACACAGTGACTAGTGAATATCAGAAACGGTGACTAATGTCAGAAAGAAAACCCACCAAAAAACTTGTGCAGACATTTTAAACACTCATTTGTATATTATCCTTTATCAAATGTCATGGGAAAGGTCAAGGCAAAGGTCAGGACCATAGGTTTATCGTGACAGTGCAACGACCACATCAGTTGAAGATCATGGGAGGCTGAGTACATTTCCATAATAAAATGCGATTCAATATAATTTCTTCTAAAATGCTTTAACCTTTCGTTCGGAATTATCTTTATTGCACTTAATCCTTTATTTGTTATTTTGGACCATTATTCAGTTGATGACAATCCTTTCTAATTGCGATGTCACATTCCCATTAAGGTCTGTGTACACGTTAACATTATTCACGAGATATGTCTTTTCCCCCATGGCAATACAGTGATAGCCGACTTTTAATATAACTTGCAGCTCACTGTGTTGCCATGGGGAAATAGAAATATCTCGTGAATAGTGTTAACGTGTACACAGAGCTTTGCTGTACAGGCACAACCTGTTGGCAAAGGTGCAGTTTAGCTACTCCCTACTAAAATGTTCTCATTGAAAAGTATTCACCAAGAAACAACAGTTTGCCTTGCTTGGTAAAAGGGATAGGGTTAGTATCAGGTTAGGATCAGCTTCACGAAACAGGAAGAACGATACGCTGAGTCTGAAAGCCATGAACAGGAAAGGATAGCTAAACTGCACCTTTTGTTCTAAAATCTACTATTCTACTCACCATAGTTAAAATAATTAAAAAACACACACCTAAATACCAGGGCCTGTATTCACGTTGAGATAGCATGAGACTTAGCATCACGCTAACTTAGAAGCTCTTCCAAAAGTCCTATTAAATCCTATAGGACATTGGAAGAGCTTCTAAGTTAGCATCATGCTAAGTCTCATGCTATCTCAACGTGAATACAGGCCCCAGAACACTAAATAGGCCTACTGCTATTTCTCATGGCGTCGTTATGGGCCTGTTTTCACATTGAGATAGTATGAGACTTATCATCGTTATATATTATTATTAAAAGTCCTATTAAATCCTACTACTTTAGAAGGACTTCTAAGATATCATGATGATAAGTCTCATACTATCTCAATGTCAATACAGGCTCTGGAAAATAAAAACATTATTTTTGAGTCATGTTTCCATTTCACAATTTTCGATTGTTCTTATATGACCCTCCCCTCCCCCGTGGGGATACCGGGGGGATGTGTGTCTTTTGTATAATAGTTCCCCCACCTTCTGGAAGTTCTGTGCTTGTAACTTCCTCTAATCTGTCACTCTCTTCGACTCTGCCTTTTCCCTTTGCTTACTGTCATCTACTATCTTTCTGCCTTACCGGTCCATTCTCCTGCCTTTTTTTTTTTTTAAGCACTTTTACGAAACACTTGCTGTCGGACTTGCTGGGCCGAACTATTTCTTAGTTAGGCGCATAACGGCAGCATGACGCATCTGCGCTCATAATTGACGGGAAACTGTCTGAGCGATCGAAGAAGAATAATATATTCTTCAAATTCCCCCCCCCCCCCCCCCCCCCCCCTGCTACCACAATGAAGGGGGTAATTAACAGATAGAAAGATATACGTAAGAATGACAATGAGCGACTTAGCTGCTGATTTCACCGCTAGGTGGCGAAAAGCTAAGGCAATCTCTCTCTCTCTCTCTCTCTCTCTCTCTCTCTCTCTCTCTCTCTCTCTCTCTCTCTCTCTCTCTCTCTCTCTATCTATCTCTCTCCTTCTTTACCTCTCAATAAAACATCTCTATTTCGTCTCTCTCTCTCTCTCTCTCTCTCTCTCTCTCTCTCTCTCTCTCTCTCTCTCTCTCTCTCTCTCTCTCTCTCTCTCTCTCCCCACAACAAAGGATACCACTAGGATTAGACCCACTTGAGCTTTTCGCCACCTGGCGGTGAAGTCAGCCAGCTATGTCAATCATTGCTGAACATTAGTCTCATTAGAACATTAGTTTTATTTAATTTAAAGACCCAGTACGTCACGTGTCAAAATCACGGTTTTCACGTGTTTTCCCTCTCATAGCTGGTAAGAAATCTTATTTTGACCAAGTGTTGCTCCCATACAAATTGCCTCTTGCACGAAGACGAGACATCACTAGCAGCCTCGATCGTATACGAGGAAAGTCTGAATGTGGGCCACACCGACCCTCAAAAAAACAAGGGACTTAATCCAGCCGGCTCTGTGGGTCTTTAAAGATCCACCCGATCACGTGTCAAAATCACGGGTTTCACGTATTTTCCCTCTTATAACTGGAAAGAAATCTTGTTTTGACCAAGTCTGACTCCCATACAAATGGCCCCAAATTCAATCCGACACATCAGTTTAAAGAGCAGCCTCAATTTGAATATGGGGAAATCTGCATGTGGGTCACAGCAACCCAGAAAAAAAACAAGGGACTTAATCGTGGTGCGTCAATGGGTCTTTAAGAACATTTTAACCACAAGTGGACAGAACAAATGAAGTATCTTGGGGTTGGATGTGTGAAGGGACATGCCACGAAAACAAATATATGTTCAGGCAGGTATTGGTAGAACAAAATGTGTCAATTAATCCAGGAATCCAAGTTTGATCGTGTCACAAATCCTTGTCAAAATTTATGTTTCCGTCTTTGAGCCACTTATTTTGACTATATATTTTATGGCACATTTCGTGGTTTTGTTTCATTTGAAACAGTATAAATAAACTTTGTACAGAATGCTCCCTGTGAGACAAAGAATACTGACCACAAAATATCTTGTCTTTTTTGTTTGTTATTGAATGTTTGAAAGAGATATAAATGATATCAAGGCAGAGAGAAATACTAAGATACAAACATTGAAGAAAACTATTGGATGACAGAAACTTGATTTTTTTCCCTTCTTGTTCATTTCGTTTTCTGTTATCTGTTACCTTTACGTCAACAACCCCCAAGTGGGATTTTAAGATGAAAAGCATACAAACAAACAGAAGCAAACAAAACTCCGCGAATTCCATGCACAAGATGACATTCGACACAGAGAAAGATAACGCAACAGGAAAGTTGATCGATTTTTTTCTTTCTCCCTTTTCTCCCCCCCCCCCCCCCCCCCCCCCCAACTCCATTTCTGTGCTTCTTCAGACTTTCTTCTTTTTCTTGACAGGAATTCGCAGGTTCATTCATGTATTTTTCAATTTAAAGAAAGAAAAAGAACACCCAGAAAACCTGCCATGTTTTCCCTCTTTCTCTTTATTTCACATTTCGTTATCTTCTTTGAACTTTCCCGTTTCATAAGAAGTTTGCCTCGCATTCTGCAACACACTACCCCTGGGATGCTTGCTTCGTTCTTCTAGATAACAACTTCGCTTTTCCCCTTCTCCCATTTTTGGGGGGGCAGATGGCGTAATCACAAAATGTGCTGCACGGAAGGACCTCGGCTTATAGAGTGAAAGGCCGACGTTGGATGAGGGAGGGGGGTGGGGGGTGAAAAGGGGAATGCAATGCCACCCATTCTTTCCTGACCGTTTCTGTCACAAGACCAGCAGGCGGAAAATGATACAACCTCTTCCTGGCCGGCAGAGGTGGACAGAGGTCAGAAAAGGTTGAAATTAAGGCAAAAATAAAATGCACCTTTCTCTCATAGGTACACTCTGCAGAGTACCTCTTTGGAAACTGATGCAATTTTAAAAACAACAACAACTAGAACTGGGTAACACCTTTACAAGAAAAACAGCGAAAACTTAAAAAAAGTGTTATGTTTGAGATAATTTATTTACTATGCTAATATAGTATCGTATAGAAAGTATATTAGAGAGAAAGAAAGTCCTAGCTTGTTAGCTTGTTATTGTACGAATGTGGTATATATATACTAATATAGTATATTAAACTAAGACTTTTATTAAATATTAAAGTGGTACGGTTATTTAAAGGAAGCCGAACTGAGGAAATCCTCTCATCCCAAAACATACTAAAAAATATTCCAGTGAATTAAATTAAAGCCTGTTATGTAAGAAAAACAAGACAAAAGAAACCACCGCATTTCGGCCCTAACACCGATAAGGACTGATGCATTACGTACTACTAGGCTTCACAGTAAAGCATGGCAAAATGAAAATCATTGTTATTCTCATCACCAAATACAAAGAACTGCAGATGTGCCTGCATTGCTTCGCATCAAAGTTCCAACTCTTGGGTGGGCTAAATATCATTGGGAGTTCAAAACGATCATCCATCCAAAAAAACACAGAAACAACAACAAACAAACAAACAAAATCAAAAACGACAACAACACGCATTTCCTTTATAATACTGATTATGGTGCAGAACAACTACAAAACAGAAGAGCCAAACAGCTCACAGTAACCAACTCTCAGGATGTATTTTGAGCCAAGTGGTTTTTTTCCTTAAAACTTGATTGCTCAGCACTGCATCTCGGTACACCCCCACCCCCACCACCACCCTCACCCCCTGTAAGCCTTCTGCATCTCTGCAGTATTCATTAGGCTAAGGGTTTCTATTTCATCATTTTCCATCTTCCTCGTTTCGCAACCGCCATCGTCTTGCTTCTCGCTTTTCTCTTTCTTCGTTATCATCATTGACAATACTCTCTCTCTCTCTCTCTCTCTCTCTCTCTCTCTCTCTCTCTCTCTCTCTCTCTCTCTCTCTCTCTCTCTCTCTCTCTCTCTCTCTCTCTCTCTCTCTCTCTCTCTCTCTCTCTCTCTCTCTCTCTCTCTCTCTCTCTCTCTCTCTCTCTCTCTCTCTCTCTCTCTCTCTCTCTCTCTCTCTCTCTCTCTCTCCTCTCCCCCCCCACCCCGTCTCTCCGCCTGCCTGTCTGTCTGTCTCTGTCTTTCTGTCTCTCCGTCTCTCTCTCTTTCTGCCTCTCTCTCCGCCTGTCTGTCTGTCTGTCTGTCTGTTTGTCTGTCTGTCTGTCTGTCTGTCTGTCTGTCTGTCTCTCTCTCTCTCTCTCTCTCTCTCTCTCTCTCTCTCTCTCTCTCTCTCTCTCTCTCTCTCTCTCTCTCTCTCTCTCTCTCTCTCTCTCCCCCGTCTCTCCGCCTGCCTGTCTGTCTGTCTCTGTCTGTCTCTGTCTGTCTCTGTCTTTCTGTCTCTCCGTCTCTCTCTCTTTCTGCCTGTCTCTCCGCCATTCTGTCTGTCTGTCTGTCTGTTTGTCTCTGTCTGTCTGTCTGTCTGTCTGTCTCTCTCTCTCTCTCTCTCTCTCTGCCTGTCTCTCCGCCTGCCTGTCTATTTGCCTGTCTGTCTGTCTCTGTCTCTTTCTGTATCTGTCTCCCCCCCCCCCCCGGAAACCCGAATATCATCTTTAAAAACAGTCTACATGGTCCATGTTTACTAAGGTCGAGAAGGAATAAGTATACGCCGCACATAGTTGATCAAACCTTCCCAATATCACACAGATGGACAACTAACGATAATTTTATGCTAAGCACTTATCTGTAGCTCTCATCGTGGAAGATTGAACGGGCTTTCAAAGTTTGATAACGACAGACAGAAAATTAAAAAAAGTGGTAACAAAAGAAGAGCATCTAAAATTAAAAGTGACGACCTCATTCCAGTATAATTGTCTTCCAGTGCAACGGATTCAGGAGGACTGAAACTCTTTGACGGGGGGAGGAGGAGGGTGGAGGAGGTTAAATAATTGTGTCGGGTAGAAACTCTTTTATGTTGATAGTGTGGTGGTCAGCATTTTCTAGTATCTTTCTTGTAATAAAACAAAGTCTGCAAAAACAATGCCATCAACTTCTTGGCATTTTCATCACTTCTCTTTTACTCTTTTAGCAGACTGCAGTAAGAGTTTATGGCGGATGCTAAACGGGGTTTATGTAGGCCAAGGTCTCAATACGCGTTAACATTTCCCCCTCTTTCCCCATGGCAACACAGTGACGCGCCAGTCATAAGATTACTTGCATATCACTGTGTTGCCATGGGGAAAGAGTGAATTGTTTTTAGCTTTCAATGATACCATTACTGAGCTGCTCCATAACTAGCCCTACTACACAACAGGCCAACTGCTGTTCCGGTTTATTAAATTGCTGACACCGTAGATTTCAGTCATTCATGGAGGCTTTCCGCCATTTAGGATTGATGCAGAAGGAAGCAGATGTTCTGATATCGTCGGATACTTAATATGCCTTTGCTACATTTATCACACAGTTCTCGTCATTATCAGCCTCTATCTTAGAGAGGTTCCCCTGTGATGAACGATGTATTGAAAGCTGAGAAACTGCTAGTGAAGAAAAGAAGTGCATGCGCTGAAGCTAGGGGCAAGATTTAAAGAGTGCGGCATGGAGTTGGGGAGAGTGGTGGGGAGGAAGAAGTGACGAATGAAAATAGATGGAGATAAGTAGCCCAAGACAACACGGTTCAGGCCACAGGGTTCGGATTCGGGATGCTTGTGGTCCTACTTGTAGACTGATGTATGCAACATACAGTTACAGAATTTCAAATTGAACATGGGAAAAAAGTTGTGTTTCGTTTGCAACACGCACGAGAACGCGCGCGCGCGCGCGCGCGTGTGTGTGTGTGTGTGTGTGTGTGTGTGTGTGTGTGTGTGTGTGTGTGTGTGTGTGTGTGTGTGAAGTCAAGTCAAGTCAAGTCAAAATGATCTTTATTGAGGATAAAGGAGTAAGCTTGACAGTTTGTTGTCATCCTGTCCTCAGGATGAAAAGTAATACGAAAGCAATAAAACTCGAAAAATAACTCAACATGCAAAACAAAACATTCCAAACTACTAAACATTAGCCTAATAATATAACGCATTGAAATATGTTTAGCTTTTCAACACGCACGAGAACAAAGTCGCGCGCGCGCGCGCGCGCGCGCGCGCGTGTGTGTGTGTGTGTGTGTGTGTGTGTGTGTGTGTGTGTGTGTGTGTGTGTGTGTGTGTGTGTGTGTGTGTGTGTGTGTGTGTGTGTGTGTGTGTGTGTGTGTGTGTGTGTGTGTGTGTGTGTGCAGTAAAGTCAAGTCAAGTCAAAATGATCTTTATTGAGGATAAAGGTGTAAGCTTGACAGCTTTTTTTCATCCTGTCCTCAGAAAGCAATAAAACTCGAAAAATAACTCAACATGCAAAACAAAACATTCCAAACTACTAAACATTAGCCTAATAATATAACGCATTGAAATATGTTTAGCTTTGCAACACGCACGAGAACAAAGTCGCGCGCGCGCGCGCGCGCGTGTGTGTATGTGTGTGTGTGTGTGTGTGTGTGTGTGTGCTAACCGCACGCATCTAACTCTCTTTCTGTCCTCTAGACTATAATTATGTAAATAGCCGTTCTCTAAAACCCGTCCTCCACCTCGGTATCTGTCGGCCGATACCTTCTTCTCCCTATTGCTATTTTACTCTACCTGCTTGTCCTTTTTATGTTGTCCTTCAAATAATAATACTTGTAGTTGTGCATACTATGTGCGCATAATATTGCAGGGTAAAAGTAATTGTCGTGATTTGCTTCAGAATGTCAATTAACAATATACTTACGAGGCCTACCCGTGGTAAATCGAATAAATCGTTTAATGTCAAATGTCCGTCGTGAAGGTCATTTCACTCAGCTGCTAGGCCTAAAAAGCAGATGCTCTCCGTTTCAAGAGACGAGAGAAGCTGTACAAGGTTTTCAAGAGCATTAATTTGTGGAAAGAAGGGTCATTGACGCCTGGTCTAAGTCCACTTGCAGGGATCATTCGCCACTCGCCCATCAGATGGTCCACACAGGCTGCCCTCTTTATTTTGGGTAAACAAAAAGTGCCCCTGTTCCGGCCCTTACTATCAGCCAATGGATCTGCCTTCCTGAGATAAACAGCGCGACATCAAGTTCATCCCTAGATTCCAAATCCGGGATATAACTCTGTTATTATTTATGTCTCTATGATCTCCCCCCACCTTCCCTCTCTTTCCACAACCTTATTCTAACCTCCTTTTCTTGCGATCCGTCGGTGAAGGTCTGTTGTTTATTTTTCTTTCCTCTCTCTCGTTTTCATTTACAAATCCTCAAAGTTAGCACAGTGAGATTTGCACAATTAGTACAACGAACTGGACTCCTTTTCCCCACCTCCAAAATTATATATTTTACGACCATGAGTAAATTAATAGACGTTAATGTGATAAAAGATGATGTTCGGATTTCAAATAGAGAGTTTGGAATAATTGAAACAAAACAAAGGTAAGAAAATCACGCTGATTTGTATCTTCGTTAGTTGTATCTGTCTACCACCTTTTCTTCTTGCTTTAACGCATCTCATGTTTTCTTCTTCATTTTTCAAAGATGTGTCCTAGCACTACGAAAGGGACATTATAAGTGTCAAAATGACAATTCTGAGAAAAATGGTACAATTAGAAACTACATGCAATTCTCTTGCAATTGACATAAGAACCATCCTGTTAACGTTTTTCTGTTTTAGAGTTATGAGCATTTAAAGTTGGTAGGGTGACGGCCGGTCATTTTGAGAAAGCACAGTCTAACGTTTAGCCTAGCTGAAGACAATGCATCAACGTATTCATCTTAAAGCACTTTTTGCAGTATTTACTGACCATAACAAATATTGTCCTTTATAAATATGAACGATGAGACGTTAGAGAGCACGACAATACACATAACTCAAAATTAACAAAAAAATTATATTATTTTTACTTTACAAGCCTGTTGTGGGAAACTAGTCTAGCGACTTAATGTCCCTTTCGTGGTGGTGGGTCACATCTACGCTTCTTTGTACTTAACGTCCCTCTCCACCGTTTCCATGCGTCCTTTCTCTACACTTCCCTATCCAACCCTTTCTGCCAGGAAGTCACATTCTCTCCCTTAGGCATTTCGCCGACTAAAGCGACAAATTACTGTCTCCTCCGTTCTTGGCAAAGGAGTTTCACCCCTGTTCCGACGTGATTGACTTACAAATCTGTGTGTGGCTTTTGTCCCCAAGCTAGAGGAAAAAAAAGTTGCTTAAAAGATCATGAAAGTCAAATTCGAACCGCGCAAGCATCTTTAGGTCAATATTGGGTGCATGGAGAGAGGGGTCCTTCATAGCATTTTCAAGGTTGATTATATTTAAATGGAAGGTAAGCGTTTTGGTTAAAACAAAAGGAGACTATTATCTTCTGTATATTGTCTTGTTCTTCTAACAACAGGACTTTGTTAAGTTTTCACATGAAAAAAAAAGAAGCACAAAATGTTAATGAATAAACGCTCTTTACCACCCAGGGACCACTTATTTCAAATATTAATTCTTCTGTTATTTCTTTGTTTGTTTGGTTTTGCCTACATTTTCTTTAATGTTTGTTTATTGTTTCCGTTTTCCTTTATTTTTCTTTCTCCCTTCCTTTCTTATCTACTTGCATGCGTATCCTCAACCTCTCTCTTGGGGCCAATTAGTTTAGCATAGATAGAAATTGTGTGTTCTGCGAGACTGATCGCGCATGCGAAGCCATAAGCAAGCAAACCACCTAACCGTCGGAGCTTTGTGCATGCGGCAGGCCTATTGGAGAGTTTCTGTCTTCTGAACGCTGACCCTAGAACTGAAACTGGCGAACCTTCAGCTATAATTCTCTCCAATATTTATCTTACAATTTCTTATTCTCCTTCAAGCAGTTCTTTTATTTATTACATAGGTTTGGTGTGTGTGTGTGTGTGTGTGTGTGTGTGTGTGTGTGTGTGTGTGTGTGTGTGTGTGTGTGTGTGTGTGTGTGTGTGTGTGTGTATTTTCTGATAAGCACCATGACATTTTTATTCTAAAATGGATCTTAACATAGAAACTAAGAAACTCAAAAGAATTACCCTGGAAACTTCTTCTTCTTCTTCGTTCCAAGGCCATATGGCCATAATGCGTTAGGTACGTATATTTCCGGTTTTCAGTTTCACTGGTCTCCCCACTGCATCCAACCGACACATTCCGATTTCTGAAGAGAACCCTGGAAACGAGGAAGCACGCTGACTGATAATCGTCATCACCAATTTTGGGCTGTTACATGCTTATGCGTCTTTATCGGCTTTTGACTTGAGGCCATCCAGGGTCGACAATGGAAGAGGTGTCCATCACCATTTGCCCGGTGTGAAGTCACATCACACCCACACAGGGTGGAAGCAATGGTCACACGCATTGCATAGTACCCGAACTAACCTTGTGTACACCCCCCTATAGTTTTGATCTCTTTTTGGAACAAATACTATCCGTTGTGTGTGTGTGTGTGTGTGTGTGTGTGTGTGTGTGTGTGTGTGTGTGTGTGTGTGTGTGTGTGTGTGTGTGTGTGTGTGTGTGTGTGTGTGTGTGTGTGTGTGTGTGTGTACTGTGTGTGTGTGTGTGTGTGTGTGTGTGTGTGTGTGTGTGTGTGTGTGTGTGTGTATGTGTAGAGAGAGTGAGAGAGAGAGAGAGAGAGAGAGAGAGAGAGAGAGAGAGAGAGAGAGAGAGAGAGAGAGAGAGAGAGAGAGAGAGAGAGAGAGAGAGAGAGAGAGAGAGAGAATCTGCCGTGGTGATTATATTAGCTCTATTGGGGAGTTTGAAAGTTATTGGCTTCAATACAATTTTACTTTAAAATAGCTATTAGAAATAACATTTAAGCGAGTTCATACACTAATTATAGGAACACTCACATACATAATTATTACGCACTCGAAGTGACAGGGTTGCACAACTTTTAAGATATACAGCCAAGAGTAAATGACGTCATCAATCACCGGGCAACAGGTGCGCAAATAAGCTGTCACAGAATCCATAGACACAACATGTGGCTGTTACACCCAACTGACAAAAATTGAAGGAAGCGAGCGTGTGGTCAGGAGAGGGAAGGGAGAAACAAGAGCGGGGTGGGGGTGGGGTCGGGATGAGAGTAAGCAAAGGAGATACTGAAGACTGAAAAGTGAAACAAACACAGCTTTTCTACGAACTAAGTATAATCGCATACACAATAAAAAAAAGAGTTGCTACCAAAGCTTATTTACCCATATGATACACAAACTTGATTAAGATTGAAAAAAATGACCATGTCTTTATGAAATAATTCTTAAGGTCTCTGTATGTACACGTGAACATGTTCTTTCTCTCCAATCTGTCCCCATGGCAACACAGTGATATAAAAATGACTATTTTTGTGTGTGAGGGTGTTTGTGTATGTGTGTTGGTATGTGGTCAGTCCATGCGGCTCGGTTGCTGTGGCTTACCGAATGGGGTATGAACGAGTTGGCTTCGATAAATGTGTGTGTTTATGTGTGTGTGCGTGTGCGTGTGCGTGTGTGTGTGTTAGAGAGAGAGAGAGAGAGAGAGAGAGAGAGAGAGAGAGAGAGAGAGAGAGAGAGAGAGAGAGAGAGAGAGAGAGAGTTGCTTTGTATATGCGCTGTTGCTGGTTGGTGTCACTCTTGAATGCTGTTTTTGTTGTCTGTTGATGAATCATTGATTGTAAAGCGCTTTGGGCTCATCTGAGGTAAAGCGCTATATAAATGTACAATTATTATTATTATGATGTCTTTATCAAATAAATATTTCTTATGTATGTTGTTTATGATAAGTAACGTGGCGGTACCACAGCCGATGAGGTTTAACCGAGGCGTGGTTGCTGCTACACTTATCTGTATTGTTAAAAAAATCGGGACTGTACTGGAATTGCACTGCCTTCGGGCATTGCCTCCAGTATTGTTCCCACCATCTTTGTATCTACAAATGTCCCATATGTGTCTGTTACAGACCGAGAGGACGTAAAACATCATTTGTTTTCTTCTTCTTCTGAAATAAATCTTAAGGTCTCTGTCTGTACGCATGAAAAAATTTTCTCTCTCCAATCTTTCTCCATGGCAACACAGTGATATACAAGTAATCGTATGCGTGGCTATCACTGTGTTACCATAGGGAAAAAGTGTCAAACATGTTAACGAGTGTTGAAACCATTAGCGAACAAAACAAATACTCCGCTTTTTACAATACGGCTAAAACTGATACTCCAGAAGACATTGAAAAGGTAAAACTTGGGAATGGTGGAGAGAAGGGGGGAGGGAGGGAGAGAAGGGAAGGGGGGGGGGGGAGAAATGAAGCCCAAAATATTATGCATGTATAAATCATGGCAGATGGACTTGATTAGTAGCCTAAATATGCAATATTGTGAAAAAGTACGTGCATTAACACATTACATACACATAAATATTCAAACACATACACGTAGCGCGCGTGCACAGGCACCCGCATACACAAACACACACAAAGAGCAAGCGCGCGCACACACATACACACACAGACACACAGAGACACAAACACATAATAAATTATTAACTCAGCTGTCTCATCAATCTTTAGGCCAGTGTGTATACTCGCTTAATGCACCAGAAAGAGAGAGAGAGGGAGAGAGAGAGAGAGAGAGAGAGAGAGAGAGAGAGAGAGAGAGAGAGAGAGAGAGAGAGAGAGAGAGAGAGAGAGAGAGAGAGAGAGAGAGAGAGAGAGCGAATGAATGAATGAATGAATAAATTTTATTTATAGAGGGTAATAGAGTAAGCAATAACATGCTTTTTTACATCCAGCCCTCTGGACAAAATACATATATAAAAGTAGAAAATGGAAAACGAAATAAGCACAGACAAAGTAATATAAAGCATGCAAAATACATTCCCATATTGTAAAACATCAATAACAAAATCAAACCTATTATTATTGACTATACTCATTATTAACATTCAAAAGTTGGGAAGTAAGCGCATACACAATGGAAAATAAAACCCAATCCTACTTTTCACACTCATCTTCAACATTCAGAAATTGAGAAGTGCACAAACATATGAAAAAACACACACCAAAAAAACACACCCTTAATCAGAGAGAGAGAGAGAGAGAGAGAGAGAGAGAGAGAGAGAGAGAGAGAGAGAGAGAGAGAGAGAGAGAGAGAGAGAGAGCAACGTCTAGGCTTGAACTTGGTAGAACATTAATCAAAATTTCAAGAGAATTTCAATATACAAATTTCCCCAGAGAAAACATACCTATGGCATTCCAGATTAACAGTGCCTTTCCGAGTTCAAGAAAAGAAGAATGTCTGGCTGGTCGTACTCATATTTACGCGTACAGTCAACTTAGGAAGAGGAAAAGAGAAGAGGAGAGATCAATGTCGGTTGAAAAACAAACAGACCTGCTCATTCGATACGTGGATAATGCATCAAAGGTACAGAAGGAAAACAACAACTTGAGTTTTTGATTGTCAACGAAACTGAGAAAGCAGACTAAGAAGATTAGGATCTCCTTGACTGCTGATTTCGGATTCTGTGAACTGACAAAGCAGGGTGTGGCTGCGAGTTGGGACTCGGAATGAGCGGCATGGGAGCACCGCCACTGTAAGGTTCCAGAAGATGGAACAGCAAAAAAAAGAAGAAGAAAAGATTAGGATCTGCACTAAGTAATAGTCAGTAACTGCATAAGAATCTCTTCGAATCCTTAGCAAACAGCACTGTCGTGTCACCATTGTTACCAGAGAGCGTAGTAGGCCTATGGAGGATTATTTTGATCTTTGATGTTTTTTCATTTTATGGTGGTATAGAGTATTTGCTGAGTCTGAATAAGGTATGAGATACCAGAGAGCGTAGTATGGAGGATTATTTTGATCTTTGATGCATTTTTATTTTATGGTGTTTTTTTAATATTTATTATTGATTTCTTCAGTCCCATTTTACCACTCAAGGGAGAGAATTTGCTTTTGTCTGAAGAAGGTATGATATACCAGAGAGCGTAGTATGGAGGATTATTTTGATCTTTGCTGTATATTGCATTTTATGTTTAAAAAAAAAATCTCTTTATCCTTATTTGTTCATTATATTATTTTTAGACCTACAGCTGTGAGAAAAGGGAATTTATCACAATTCCGTTTAAGTTTTAGTTTACATTTGAAGGTTTGCTAAAGCATATATGTTTGAACCTTCTTAATTTACTAACAACATTGTCAACCTGTAAACACTGTTCGTTACATACCGCTCTACAGGCTATATAGACACACTGATTATATTGATAATGATTGTCCAAAAGCACTCTCGCTTGATTATGAAACAGTAAGTCAAACCCCCGCATCCCTGATGGTAGATAATAATTGTTGTTAAAAAATACCCTCGCTAGTTTATGAAACAGTTATTGGTTATAACATTAAAAAAAAATATAGTAGTCTCTTCATGAAAATGCATACATGCGCTAAACCCACAGCCGGCATACATAAAGCGTTCACGCGAGGCGCGCGCCATCATTCTCATCACTGCTCGCGAGAGAGACGGTTCAACCGTTCTTTTTTCCCTGTTGCCCAGGCCACTGCGAGGCAGAACTTCGCAGCGACTAGGCTAGCAGTCAATACCCGATCCCTAGGATCGGTAACTTTTCCCTTTAAGTCCATTAGGCATAATGTCCGGTAGGCCAAATGCCCGGTAGGCATGGTGTCCATAGGCATAATATAATGTCTGGGATGCGGACTGTCCGTAGGCAATCTGTCCGGCCAGGAAATTATCCGGGAAGAGGGTAATGAACCAACTGCATTGATCGTGACTGGAAAACATTAAATGTGACACCAGGGTCGAGTTTCTCTAGACGACGGTCGCCGCGCGCATAACTGTTACGCCAAAAGGGGTCTAAGAAACACTTTACAAAACGTTTGCGGAAGAATATTACAAGCTCTTGTCTGATTGGTCAAAGATAAGTATTATTTTAACCAAACTCCAATGGACCAATCAACAACAAGAAATGTTCGCCGGATATGCGAAATATCGGCAAACGAAGGGTGTTTCTTAGACCGTTTTTGTGCCGATTTGAGCGAGCGCAACGTAACGTTAGCCCTTGTGAAACTGACCCCAGATGCAATTTTTGCATCAGTGGGACTGATTGGACAAGAGATCCAGAAATCTTTAAAACACACAAACAACAAACAAACAAACAAACAAGGACTGTTTAATCTCAGGGTCACTGAGCGACTTTCTATACGGCTGTTTCGTTTTTCTGTTGTTTGTGTGTTGTTTTTGTTTAATATTTTGTTCTATCCGTTTTTCGACTTCACTTGTTTTTAATCTGGACCACCGTTTACTCCATTTTTCTTGCCATGCTCTTTTCCTCAGAGGGCTTGGAACCTGCCTCCTTCTTTTGTTTGTTTTTGCTTTTTTGTAAAGCCCATTTTCTTGTTGGTCTCTCTCTCTCTCTCTCTCTCTCTCTCTCTCTCTCTCTCTCTCTCTCTCTCTCTCTCTCTCTCTCTCTCTCTCTCTCTCTGCATGTGTGTGCTTTACTTTTATAAAAAAAACCTGTTGCTAAACTTTAGTTCTTAGCCTTAAGGAAAGTTTTTCCAATTTCATTTTAACTATTTTTGCTGTTCTATTTTTTCTTATCTGTACTTTTTTACATTTCAGTTTTTTATTTTACATGTTCCCCCTTTCTTTAAAAGAAGTAAACAACTACAAACAACACCCCCACCCCCAAGCAATACAAAAAACAAAAATTGAAAATATAGAACACACTTTGAACAAACAAATATATAAAAAACACACACACTACATGAATACAATTTATATAGATTAAAACATGTGACCTTGCCCTTGGCAAACCATTACCCCAAAACCAGATAAATGAAAAAACAAACAAACAAACATCAGAGCATAATGTTTTTGGATTTAGTTTCTTATATGTTGGTGGTTTTTTTCATTTAGAATCGAGAGAAACAAAATATGATTTACTTGTCTATATTAAAAAGAATTTTGTCACCTCGTTACGGAAAAAGAAGAAGAAGAATGTAACAAGGGGGAATTAAAAGAGGGGGAGAATATAAAGATGGGATTAGAAAATGGAGAGGGGGATGGGGATGGTTGGGTGACTGAGTGAATGAGGGTGGGTGGTGTAGGGGTAGTAAGAGAAAGGAATTAAACAGAACAAGTGCAACGCCGAGCGGCTGCAAACTCCCCTCGCAGCATCGCCGAGGTACTCCGAAATCGGAATGGCGTCAATTTGACCTTAATGTAAAACAAAGTACATCAGTGGATAGCTGGCATCTTGTGCAACAAGTATACCAAATTTGACGATAATAGACTGAATAGTTTTTATATATATAGCCTTGGGGTTCGGACCCGTGATTTGAGCGCGCGCATGAGATAATTGGGGTGGGATCATGCGCACACCCGTGATTTGAGCGCGCGCGATCATGCGCACAGCACAAAAATTCATGACAACTGTGTTATAGACCATTCATCAAGAAATGTTGTGAAAAAAACTGCATTAAAATAGATGCACAACTTCGCGAGATATTAGCGATTATGTGTTTCGGGGTTTGAACCCCGTAACTGGCGCGACCTTGACCTTAATGTAAAACTAAATACATCAGTGGATAGCTTGCATCTTGGCAAACTAGTGTACCAAATTTGATGATGATAGACTGAATAGTTTTTGAGAAAAACGGACGAATAGCCGGACGGACGGAGGCACGCCGGACGGACACCGGACGGACGGACGGACGGACACCGGACGGACGGACCAGACAAAAACAATAGCTCCCCGAACCTTCGGCTCGGGGACTAAATAGGGAAGAAAAGTTGGGGACAGAGCCGACGCGACACGCCCAGAGAAGATTGATTAAAACAAGAAACCAATTCCCCCTGTAGCATTTTCTTTATAAAAAATAGAAAGAGAAGAAAAAAATTGAATCGGAACTTTCTCTGCCTCTGTGTCTTCCTATCTCTCCCTCTCTATGTCTCTCTCTCTCTCTCTCTGTTTGTCTCTCCCTCTCTCTGTGTGTGAATCTCTCTCTCTCTCTCTCTCTCTCTCTCTCTCTCTCTCTCTCTCTCTCTCTCTCTCTCTCTCTCTCTCTCTCTCTCTCTCTCTCTCTCTCTCTCTCTCTCTCTCTCTCTCTCTCTCTCTCTCTCCCACAGTCGAAGATTCCTCAACGTGTTCTTTCAGGAAATTGCCGTTTAAATCAAATTTTGATTTTACTTTGAGTGCGAGGGTATGGGTGTGTGGATGGAGGACTGAGAGAAAGAGAGGAAATGAAAGGAAGAAGGGGAGGAAGGAGGGATTGGAGGAAGGAAAAAACCCACAGAAAATAACAAGGGCGTCGCCGAGCGGCAGACATGTCCGTCACCAGCAATGCCACGCACTTGCGACACCCCGTAGCATACTTGTTTTTGTGTAGGCCAAGTGTAGGCCAACGCAACTCTCTCTCTCTCTCTCTCTCTCTCTCTCTCTCTCTCTCTCTCTCTCTCTCTCTCTCTCTCTCTCTCTCTCTCTCTCTCTCTCACACAACATTTTAAGCGATTCTGTCAAGGCCTACCGATCTCCCGGACCGTGACCTTGACCTTGATCGGTATGCCATCATCAGAACGGGCATAAGCCAAAGTACCTCCATGCCAAATTTGAAGACTCTAAGACCAACGGTGTGGGAGTTATGGCCCCTTAAAGATTGTTTGGTTTTCAAGGCCGTACGCCAAGGGCAAGGTCACGACGGCGAAAATGTTTGTGCGGATGCGTTCCTCTCATGGTGACACACCACCACACAAAATTAGAAGCGATTCTGTCAACCCATTCGAAAGATATCCTTGGGACAGACAGAAGGAGAAAAAATGACCCTCCGATTTTCAGGCTCCAGCGATCTTTTTGACCTTGACCTTGACCTTGATTGGTATGCCATCATCAGAACGGGCATAAGCCAAACCACCTGCATACCAAGTTTCAACATCGTATGTCGATCGGTGCCCGAAATATGGCTAAAAATAGATGTTCGGTTTTCAAGGTCATACGTAAAGGTCAAGGTCACGACGACAAAATGGTTTGCGCGGATCTCTTCCTATTAAGGTGGCACACCTCCACACAAAATATGAAGCGATTCTGCTAACCCATTCGTAAGATATCCTTGAGACAGACAGAAAAGAAAAAAAATACAAACCAGCCCATCGCAAAGTCCGATCACCTATGGTGACGGACAATAAACCGAAGATCACTGGCCGTTGCTATTATTTATTGCAGTTTGTGTTTCTTTGCTTATCTTTTAAAAATCCTTATCATCAGCTAGCTGCAATTTATCTTCAGTTGCAGACATTAATGTTTTTATCTTGAGAATTGTAACTTTGTTGCTAGCAAAATCTTATTTTCAACTCGTTAATGCGTGAGTGTATGTATGTGTGTGTGTGTGTGGTGGGGGGGGGGGGGGGGGTGAGAGAGAGAGAGAGAGAGAGAGAGAGAGAGAGGAGAGAAAGAGAGAGAGGAGAGAGAAAATGTGTGTGTGTGTGTGTGTGTGTGTGTGTGTGTGTGAGAGAGAGAGAGAGAGAGAGAGAGAGAGAGAGAGAGAGAGAGAGAGAGAGAGAGAGAGAGAGAGAGAGAGAGAGAGAGAGAGAGAGAGAGAGAGAGAGAGATGTTCATCCTTGTACAGAATCAATAACAATGACATTTACCTTAAGACAAGATAAAGATAAAAACAGTCAGTCTTCGAAAATCTTGTATGAAACGTTGAGAAAGAAACATTGTTACATTTCTTCTCCACTTCACACTCCAAGACTAACACTCACACGCGAGTGCGCGCGCGCAGACACACACACATACACACACACACACTTACACACACACACACACACACACACACACACACACACACACACACACACACACACACACACACACACACACACACACACACACACACACATACTCACACACATACTATGTACCACTTCACACTCCAAGACTAACACTTACACGTGAGTGCGCGAGCGCAAACACACACACACACACACACACACACACACACACACACACACACACGCACACACACACACACACACACACACACACACACACACACACACACACACACACACACACACACACACACACACACACACACACACACACACACACACACACACACACACACACACACACACACACACACACACACACACACACACACACACACACACACACACACACGACACACACTCTCACACACACACATTACACACGTGCCAATCTCTCCCTCTGCCACACACATGCACACACCACACGCCACACACACACACGAGATTCACTCACCACATGGCAATCACACAGCGTCACACAGAAGGTACACATTCACACGTAAAATCTCCCCTCTATCTCTAAGTGATTAAAGCATTGGTACACCAACTCGCCTTTAACACACAGGAACACACACACACACACACTGACACTTGAAATCATTATGCACATCCACACACACACACACAAACTCACGATTGAACACCGAGGTGCCCACACTCTCACACAGACACATTCACACAATCTCGCGCCTCTGCCTTAGGCGTTGAATGCACTTTACAAAACTCGCAAACACTACACACACACACACACACACACACACAAGCACACACACACACACACACACACACACAACAACAAGAACTGACACCGACCCACACTCTCACACAGACACATTGACACGTGCCAATCTCTCCCTCTGCCTTATGCGTTGTGCATTTACACCAACTAGCCCAAAACGTCGTCATATCCGAGATTCCCTCACCACGTGGCAATCAAACTGAGCGTTAAATGCCAGAAGGTACTATTATTATTCTCAGGTAAAAGCCCCCAAATACTATCTCTAAGTGATTAAAGAAGATTGGTAGTACCTTTTGCCTTTAACCCGAGAGGAACGACAGAACCTTCTTGTTTCTGACCCTTGAAATCATTCTGTGACATCCAAACCCTGAGGCCCAGAACTCTCGATTGAAGTTGGACGTGCGTAACCTGCGTGTGACCTGCAGGGTCTAGTTTCTGAGATAGACCACGGTCGCCGCGCGCATAACTGTTACGCCAAATGGGGTCTAAGAAACGTATCAGAAAACGTTTGCGGAAGAATATTACAAGCTCTTGTCTGATTGGCAAAAAACCAGAACAAGTATTATTTTAACCAAGCTTTAATGGACCAATCAACAACAAGAAATGTATTCACGCCATGCAAGTCACGTGATAGTTCGCCAAGAGATACTTTGGGAG
>CM065688.1:35647390-35652390 GCA_017654935.2 Phymorhynchus buccinoides
GAGGAGAGATGAGAGAGGAGAGAGAGAGAGAGAGAGAGGGAGAGAGAGAGGAGAGAGAGAGACAGAGAGGGAGAGAGAGCGACAGAGAGAGAGAGAGAGAGAGAGAGAGAGAGAGAGAGAGAGAGAGAGAGAGAGAGAGAGAGAGAGAATTCCTACGATGCTTGTAAGGTTAACTTCTGTTCCTAGAGCACTGGATATTACATAAAACGTTTCAGAAAAATAATAAACACTAAGCAAAACAAATATTGAAACTATTGCAATCTGAGGAAACGTCAAAGAATGTAAATATCCTCAAGATGCCGTAGTTCTTGTACAAAGCAAACTGATAGACCTGAATGCTTTTGGAATTGTTCTGAAGTAGATTCACGAAAGACGCATGACTCACACCTTCCGAGTCCTGTGAGAAACTTGCTTTTTATTTCGAGATGTTAGTCATCGGCTTTTAACAATGTATCTCTACGACCAATATTCATGCGTGATTAAACCAGCTGGAAATTACCTTAGGAGTTTGATGTTTGATCAAAGAGGAATGGACACGGTAAGGGAGGGTGGGCGTGGGGGGATATTGGAGTCAAAGAGAAACATCACATAAAATGGGAAAGTTAGTGCGCTAATGGTCGTTAATTAGGAATCGAGTAGTGGTGATAACTAGATACTATGACAAGTGATAGGTGAAGACGGGGTAAAATGCCCATGGGCGGGTAAGAAGCCCATGCCAATTATCTCATGAAATAATGCACATTTGAGTCAAATTTGCCCATAAGACGAATGCTAAACATTAACACTCGTCTCATGGGCAAAATGTGACTGAAATTGTCTTTATTTCATGAGATAATTGGCATGGGCTTCTTACCCGCCCATGGGCTTTTTGCCCCGTCTTCCCCTATTGAGTTGAAAATCGCTTGTCTGTTTCTTTTTTCACGTACCATGAAGATACCGTGATTTGGCATAGTAGCCACACGTTCACTTCGGACAAGACAAGTAGCCTACAAGTTCACGTTAGACGAAGTACATTTTTCGTTTGAAATCTTTTAGTTTTGATGTGTTATTTTCTCATGTGCCTTGTGTTGTATTATACCTTTTAATGTGACAGCAAGCAAAAGTTCCTTGTTCAGTTCGATTGGGATCAGAAATATTGATTGATTGATGCATTGATTGATAAAACGAGAGGAACAGAATCTTTTGGGAAGCAATGTCCGCCTGGCGAGCTCCGATGTCAGAAAGTCTTGTGTCGGTCAGAAGGTACTGTGGCCAAGGCAAATGTTAGGAAAAGCTCCCTCCTCTGCCCCTTCCATTCATCTCAGACGGTTTCAGGTTAGGGTTATGAATAGGGTTTAGGATAGGGGTAGGGATAGGCTTAGTAGGGATAGGCTTAGGGTCAGCTTAGTCATCAACGTTTGTGGGTGGGTGTATTTGACACTAAACTGAGCCTAAATCTATCTCAAAACCAACAGAACACAAACTGTGTCAACCCATAATCACCAGTCTCCGCCTTCTCTCTTGGAGTTTGGTGTCCCACAAGGGTCAGTCTTGGGCCCCGCTCTTTTCACTCTGTACTCAAAGCCTCTCACTTCTATCACTGCCCAGCATGACATCCCTAGTCAGTCCTTTGCTGACGACCAACAACTACATGCCTCTTCACCACCAGATCAGATTCAAGATACAATCAATCAGACTCAGGACTGCATCACAGACATCAAACACTGGATGACCACAAACAAACTCAAACTCAATGATGATAAAACTGAGGCCCTCCTTGTCCGTTCCCAGCATAAACCATTGTCAGACTCCGCTCCTTCTTCTATTTTAGTCGGCAACACCAACATACAGTTCTCCTCCACAGCAAGAAACCTAGGGGTCACATTCTCCAACACTCTTTCCATGGACACACACGTCTCAAACATCTGTCGCTCTGCATACCACGAACTCAGGAAAATCAGCAGCATTCGCCACCTTCTTACCTTCGATGCAGCCAAAACGCTTGTCTGTTCTCTGGTTCTGTCCAAGTTCGATTATTGCAACTCCCTCCTCTCTGGCATCCCACACTATCTTCTTGACAAACTCCAAAAGGTCCAAAACTCTGCAGCCCGACTAGTATTCAAGGTTAAAAAACATGAACACGCCCAGCCTCTCCTACAGAACCTTCACTGGCTTCCCATTTCTGCTCGAGTCGATCACAAAATATCTACACTCTGTTTCAAATCTGTCACCGATCCCTACTTTCCTGCCTATCTCTCTGATCTTCTGCACATCTACTCTCCTACCAGACTACTCCGCTCCTCTTCAGACAATCGAACTTTCACTCTTCCTCGACCCAAAACAAAGACCTATGGCAACCGCACTTTCTCTTTCACCGCACCGAAAACATGGAATCAGCTCCCATTCACCACTCGCAACTCAGAAACACTTCCACGCTTCAAAACCGCTCTAAAAACCCACTATTTCCGCCAGTCCCACAACCTCGATTAAAATATGTCTGCTGTCTCCCTTATGTCTTTCCGTCTGTTGGTCTGTTTGTCTGTCCCCCCCCTCTCTCTCTCTCTCTCTCTCTCTCTCTCTGTCAACGTGTCTGTCACTCTGTATGCCTGTCCATCTGTCCCCCCTCTCCACCCCCTTGCTCTTTTTCTTAACTTCTCCCCCCCCCCCTCCCCACTTTGTCTACTCGTCTCTCACTCTTTGTCTCTCCGTTTTCTATCTGTCTTACTCTCTGCTCCTCTCTATCCCCGTCTCTATCCCCAACTCCTTCCTTCTTTTACGCTCCCTCTTCTGCTTTTCTGCATTACCTTCCATTTTGTCCATTTTCTTCTTTCTGCTTCTGCTCTCTGCCGCTACGGTCAGTGATGCACAATGGATGAGTGCATATGAGCGCGTGCGTGTGTGTACATGCGCGCATGTGTGCGTGTGTGTGCGTGCGTGTGTGTGTGTGTGTTGTGTGTGTGTGTGCGTGCGTGCGTGCGTGTGTGCGTGCGTGCGTGCGTGTGTGTGTGTGTGTGTGTGTGTGTGTGTGTGTGTGTGTGTGTGTGTGTAATGATGGGCTGGATGGGTGTATTTTAATGTTGTGAACATTTTATGTACTTGTGTATTTTTATTTATTTATCCATTTTGTCTCACTGTTTTAAAATGATTTTACATTATAAGTGTTTTAAAATGCTATTTTATTAGTATGTGTGTGAGTGTCATTCATTTAATGTTTTTCCACTAATCGTGTGTGTCTGTGTGTGTTGTGTGTGTGTGTGCGTGTGTGTGTGTGTGTGTGTGTGCGTGTCGGTGTGTGTGTGTGTGTGTGTGTGTGTGTGTGTGTGTGTGTGTGTGTGTGTGTGTGTGTGTGTGTGTAGGTGTGTGTGTGTGTGTGTGTGTGTGTGTGTGTGTGTGTGTGAATGTTTATTAATATTGAATATAATGTGCCTTTTTGTGACTATTGTATGTACAAATTATAGTAAGTTGTTATTTTATGATGCATGCAACTGTATTTCAGTCCTATAATATATCTCTGTCTCTGTTTGTGTGTCTCTCTCTTCTCTCTTTCTCTGTCTGTCCCTCTGTCTGACTCTCTGTGTCTCCGTCTCTGTCTTTCTCTGTCTGTCTGTCTGTGTGTCTGTCTCTTTTTCTCTCTCTCTCTCTCGTTCTCTTTCTCTCTCTATCGTTATAAGTGTGAGTGTGATTTGTTAATAGTGTGGCCTGGGCGTCTTTAAGTGTCCATCAGTGTGAGTGTTTCAAGTTGGTTGCGAAAGTGTACTGTAGATTATGTCATTCATTATTTGGGCGTGATTGAGAAATTGACTGAGGGATCAGGGAAGGGGGGTGTTGGTCAATGTTTGATATATATTTTTTGTTCATTGTGTTTACTATTCATTTTTAGTGATTTCTGTAAAGCGCTTAGAGCTTAAAGATTAGGCGCTATAAAAGTTGTCTTAATAAATAAATAAATAAATAAATTCCTAACTCTAACCCTAACCTGAGACCATCTAATCTATATTTTTTAAAATGATGGTATGTTATGAGAGTGACACTTAACTGACCCTAAATCTATCCCTAACCCTATCCCAAACCCTATTCCTAACCCTAGCTCTAACTGAAACCATCTGAAATGAATGAAAGGGCTGAGGAGGGAGCTTTTCTTAACATTTGCCAGTGACAAAGTAAAATTAGATTTATGTGTTGTAGGGCTCATTTACATCTAGTAAAATGATTATCAGTGGAGGCTTTGATAACGTCACCTATAGTTCCGAAGTTTGCATGGACTACAATAATTACTCCCACAGGCTATGTTAAATTCCTATTTGCGGCGTGTGACCACCAAGGTTAAGAAGGAGGGTGACAGAGGTGGCTTTCTGCACGGCCATGAAAGGCACTTACTTACAATGGCCACTGGACGGAATGCGCTACTCAGGGTCTTTAAGTAAGTGGGGGTCTGCCATTTGTTGACACTGGCACGATCATGGTCAGGTTTCTTACCCTCATTAGCACGAGTCACTGGACATAGCTTAACTCACCAATGCAACCCCTCTACCCCCTCTCGTTATGCTTTGATGTGGAAAAGAGTTCCCTTTACCCCCCTGCTCCAAACCTCTTCTTCTTTCCGTAGAACCATCTCTAACCGCTTTCTTTTGTACGTTCCGTTTTCTCTCCATACTACCTTTTTCTTGATTCATTGAGCGTAACGGAAACATTAGCCGTTTGAATTCGCACTTGTATGTCGACAAGGCTGCTTGGCTTGGCTTTGTGCCATTTCACGGTCTACTGATCGATTGGGGGACTTGTTGGCCCCTCCTCGGGTGACTGACTTACGCTGAGTTACCCGGCTTCCCCTATATGTTAGTAAGTGCTGTAGCAGTGTTCGAGTTTTGACACGATAGTCATCAGAATGTAGTGCATGCGGCCCTTATTGGATCTGGACACGAATCCACGTTAATGTGATTGAGGAATTAAAAAAACAACAACAACAGTACTGCGGACATGGTTTTAATTTTTTTTAACATCTGTCAGGAACACAGAAGAAG
>CM065688.1:35654890-35659890 GCA_017654935.2 Phymorhynchus buccinoides
GAGAGAGAGAGAGAGACACTGGAAAACTTTATTTGACAAGGATACAGATTTTAGGCGATGCCTATTCTTACAATCCCCAGAGAGAGAGAGAGAGAGAGAGAGAGAGAGAGAGAGAGAGAGAGAGAGAGAGAGAGAGAGAGAGAGAGAGACAGAGACAGAGACAGAGACAAAGAGACACAGAGACACACACAGAGAGACACAGTGAGAGAGACAGACAAACAAACAGGAAACAGAGACAGACAGACAAGCAGCAGAGAGACACAAGACTGAAAGAGAGGGCGAGCGTGTAGATTGGATTGTAAGGAAAGTTCTTGGGGTTGATATTCTACCATTTACAATTTCACCGAAATCCGTTTAAAAAGTCTGGTTTTGTTTTGTCCAGAAAAATGGAACGACTGGTAGGTTTTACCCTGAGTGTATGTGTGTCTGTCTGACCCTGAGTGTCTGTCTGTCTGTCTGTCTGTTTGCCTGTGAATCTGTCTTTGACTTATGTTCGAAAACCACTGGATGGATTTTGACCAAAGTTGGTTTTGTGAAAACTGGGCCACCTAAACACTTCTCCTTTTAATCATAAAAACAATCGGTGTTGTCATAATAAGCCCAAATTCCGACAGAAGGACTTTGTTGTTATCGTCAGAATAACTTAACGTTCATGAAAGATGCTGAATGTAGTAGCAACTTCAATACAAAACAAATAGGTCAATTAGTAAAACTACCTGCTTCTATCACCACAGGCGTTGGATGCTAAACCCAGTGAAGAACTGCATAAGGTGAAGCTCGCTAAAGGGCCAGCCACACACATACGGATCGTATCTGAGTGCTATGCGATTTGGACGAGGTGAGCGATGAATCACGAGAAAAACGTCCGTCTAAAAATAATTCTGCTATTTATTACGCTCACAACACTCAAGTAGACCCAATGAATGAATTTCACGTGATTTATGATTCACATAATCGTCAAAATCGCATCGTGTTCATATACGATTCGTATGTGTGTGGCTGATCCTTAACCCTTTCACCGCCAACCATATTTGAGCCATTACATTTACCTGGGCAGAGAAAACAAAATCCATCTGTAGTCTTTGGGATTCTTCTGTGACATAAAATAAGGTCTATCCTTACTTCCCAAAACATTAAAAAAAAATTTCTATAAATTAAAAATCTGTACTCCTACTTTAAATTTTCTTCAAAATCTGCATAAATTAAAAAAACATCTGTATCTTTACTAAAGTCTTCCTTTCCGTTAAGCATCTTCATAATTTCAAATGCTTCAAATGGCCTTTCGGCCCAGAGGGCGTTAAATCTCTACTTTTCTCTCTCTCTCTTCCCAAAACTAAGACAATGGTCTTCTTTGGACAACAGACCCCAATTTGATGCCTTTCAGTGACATGGGTGTTAAATCATTGTGGTGCTAAAATGCGACTTTGGCGGTGAAAGGGTTAAGGGGAAGCATGGATCGAGAACTTGTCTGCCGCTCAGCGACGCGACACCACACCTTCTAGCTGATACATTTCGAGGGGTGTTTACCAGAAGGTACTACCATTCTTCTTTATTCTTTCTTTTTAAAGTACCTTTTTGCTCACACTCCTCGAATTTTGGTAAGACAAAAAAACTTACAAAGAAACCAGAAACAAATGTGACACCCTTGTCGGAGGTAGAGACTGATGAAACGCGTTACCTGCTTGACCAGCGACGATGTATGGTCCATGTCGGCCAGCAAATCTCAGTGACCATCAGTTTGTCTCTAGTCTTTTGACCTTTAGACAAACATCAGACTTGGCCTTTGACGTCATATCAGCGCCGATGCTATCTGTCAAGCGACAGTTACGAAGAGAAGAACAGAGAAAAGAAAAGGACAAGAAAAGAAAAGAAGAGGTAACAACGAAAGATCAAGGCCGTGTAATAAGAAAAAGTTAATATAATTATTGTTATTATAAGGCCAGACGACTTGCTCGGTCAGGTAGTTGCCCCCCCCCCCCCCCCTTTGGGAAGGACAGCTAGATAGATGGATAGATAGAGAGATAGACAGGCAGGTAGAGAGGTTGAGGGAGGGAGGGAGTCGTGGGGTTTGCAGAAAGGGAGACAGAAAGACAGACAGACAGAAAACAAACTGACAGACAGAGATTTTAGGTTAACATTTCCCACCATCACATCTCACAAGGCCATCTACACAATCAAGAATGCAAATAGGCGAAGAGAGAGAGAGAGAGAGAGAGAGAGAGAGAGAGAGAGAGAGAGAGAGAGAGAGAGAGAGAGAGAGGAGAGAGAGAGAGAGAGAGAGAGAGAGAGAGAGAGAGAGAGAGAGAGAGAGAGAGAGAGAGAGAGAGAGAGAGAGAGAGAGAGATTTGTGGGTGCACACACGCGTGTGTGGAAAAGAGATGGTGGATGGGCTGTGGTGGTTGGAGTGTGTTTACATGTGTGCTGTGCATACATACGGGAAGACGGGGTAAAAAGCGCATGGGCGGGTAAGAAGCCCACCCCAATTATATCATGAAATGAAGCAAATTTCAGTCTCATTTTGCCCATGAGACGAGCGTTAATGTCTAGCATTCGTCTCATGGGCAAATTTGACTGAAATTTTCTTTATTTCATGAGATAATTGGCATGGGCTTCTTACCCGCCCATGCGCTTTTTACCCCGTCTTCCCCTACGTACTGTGATTTGTTTCTTAAATTTATGAATATGTACATACATATGGTGTAACAATGACAAGTCTTCTTATATATATATATAATTGCTGTTTTAAACATAAATGTGTCTTTAACTATTGCATTGGTGAATTCTTATGTACAGCTGTGTACTTTTATGTCTTGTTTTGTATTTAACTACGCATGATTTGGAAAATATTGATCTATGTGATGTCTTATAATTGACCTATACCAATATGTTGAAATCGCGGGTGTTGCCATACTTAATTGCTCATTACGAGATAATAAAGATTTTTTGAAGTTGAAGTTGAGAGAGAGAGAGAGAGAGAGAGAGAGAGAGAGAGAGAGAGAGAGAGAGAGAGAGAGAGAGAGAGAGAGAGAGAGAGAGAGAGAGAGAGAGAGAGAGAGAGAGAGAGAGAGAGAGAGCGCGATATTTTTTATATATAAAAATAATCCTAGGCTGATTCTAACCCAAACCCTTTCCTCAAACTAGCAAAATGTCGCTTCCAGTAAAAAACAAAAACAAATATGAAATGCGAACTCTTGAGAAGGGGGTGGGGGGTGACTGCAGTACAAGACAGCCAAAAATGACAGGAACTTTTCTTTCGCTGCTGCATTGAGCAGATTTGAAAGAAAACAAAGAAAAGCCGACAATCCTTGGAAGATTCTCGATCTGTATGATGGTTTTTTTAAAGCACCATGTCCTGTATGAAGAATTAACCTTTTTGTTGTCCGTCACCGAAGGTGATCGGACTTTGCGATGGGCTGGTTTGTCTGTGTGTGTGTGTGTGTGTGTGTGTGTGTGTGTGTGTGTGTGTGTGTGTATGTGTGTGTGTGTGTGTGTGTGGTGTGTGTGTGTGTGTGTGTGTGTGTGTGTGTGTGTGTGTGTGTGTGTGTGTGTGTGTGTGTGTGTTTCTGTCTGTCCCAAGGATATCTCCCGAACCGCTCGACCGAATCGCGTCAAATTTTGTGTGAAGGTGTCCCACCTTAATAGGAAGAGATCCGCGCAAACCATTTTGCCGTCGTGACCTTGACCTTGACGTACGACCTTGAAAACCGAAAATCTATTTTTAGCCATATCTCGGGCACCGATCAACATAGGATGTTGAAACTTGGTATGAAGGTGGTTTGGCTTATGCCCGTTCTGATGATGGCATACCGATCAAGGTCAAGGTCAAGGTCAAAAAGATCGCTGAGCCTGAAAATCGGAGGGTCATTTTTTCTCCTTCTGTCTGTCCCAAGGATATCTTTCGAACGGGTTGACCGAATCACGTCAACGTTTGTGTGCTGGTGTGTCACCATGAGAGGAAGGCATCCGCGCAAACCATTTTGCCGTCGTGACCTTGACCTTGGCGTACGACCTTGAAAACCGAAAATCTTTCAGGGGCCATAACTCCCACACCGTTAGTGTTAGAGTCTTCAAATTTGGCATGAAGGTACTTGGGCTTATGCCCGTTCTGATGGTGGCATACCGATCAAGGTCAATGTCACGGTCCGGGCGATTGGTAGGCCTTGAAAGTGGTAGGGGTCTACACATTGGGTTTTAAGCCATATTTTCCACATTTGTACTTGACAGAAGCGCTTCAGATTGTGTGTGGTACTGTATACCCTAGAGAAGAAAACATCCGAGCATAAATTATCACCATGCTGACCTTGACCTTGAAGTGTGACCTTGAAAACCGAAATTTCCTTCTTTGCGCTATATGTTTCTTCTTCAAGCTGTATCGCGTGAACTAGAAGACAGAATCCCTTCCAATTTTGTGTCAGGATGTGACACTCTACGGGGTGTCGCAAGTGCGTGGCATTGCTGGTGACGGACATGTCTGCCGCTCGGCGACGCCCTTGTTAAGCGTTGCAATCATATGTAAAATAGCCAAAGACATACTTCATTGAACCGCAGCATGGATTGTGTAAACTACGGCTACGTTTCGTGGGATTCCATTCCAGTGTGTCTAGACATAGAGGGTGGGTAGGGGTAGGGGTTAGGAGTTAGGAGAGAGAGAGAGAGAGAGAGAGAGAGAGAGAGAGAGAGAGAGAGAGAGAGAGAGAGAGAGAGAGAGAGAGAGATATTGTGTGTGCGTGTGTGTTCTGAGAGAGAGAGATAGAGAGATAGAGAGAGAGATTGTGTGTGTGTGTGTGTGTGTGTGTGTGTGTGTGTGTGTGTGTGTGTGTGTGTGTGTGTGTGTGAGAGAGAGAGAGAGAGAGAGAGAGAGAGAGAGAGAGAGAGAGAGAGAGAGAGAGAGAGAGAGAGAGAGAGAGAGAGAGAGAGAGAGAGAGAGAGAGAGAGAGATAAAAAGAGAGAGAGAGAGAGAGAGAGAGAGAGAGAGAGAGAGAGAGAGAGAGAGAGAGAGA
>CM065688.1:35672390-35689890 GCA_017654935.2 Phymorhynchus buccinoides
TTCTCTTTCTATCTCTGTCTTTATGTCACTCTGTCTGTGAACACAATGATGCCATAAATTGCACATACGATGCTTGTGTGGCAAAGGAAAACAATCTCCTTTTAACCCTTTCACCGCTAGCCATATTTCAGCCAAAATGTTCCATTTAATTTACCTGGGTAGAGAACAAAATCCACCTGCAGTATTGGGGATTCTTCTGTGACATACATAAAATAAGGTCTATCCTTACTTCCTAAAACTAAGACATTATGGTCTTTGGCTAATAGGCCCCAATTTGATGCCTTTTAGTGACACAGGTCTTAAATCACTGTGGTGCTAAAATGTCACTTTGGCGGTGAAAGGGTTAAACTAATAAAGACATTTTTAATAAAAATGTTCTTGCATTAAAAGAAAGACAGTTATTTGGCCATCTCCTTGTGCCAGACCTCTGATCATCTGAGTGCGGTGGCTTCACTGTCTTGATGGGACTTTTGTATGGGTAGCAGAAATAGTAGGAGAGACTGAGAAGTAAGACAAGAAAGCAAGGCCTAGAAAATGGTGTCCAAACGCTGTGATCGCTCTGTATGCCACAATAGCATCAATGATAACAGAAATAAAAAACGAAATTGAAGCCTTCCCCTCCCTTACCATTTTACTTTAAGTTTCTTCTTTCCTCATGTGTGCCTATCAGTTTAAGTGTACTCTCTGTCTGTCTGTCTCTGTTATTTAACATCTGCATTTCTAAGTCATCCTTACCCGTCTGCCTTACGTGTGACGTTTTTACTTGCTAAGTTTCTGATTTATTAATGGTGTTTTTTTTTAAACAAAAGCATTTTAACCCCAAAACTTCGATTTTGTTTTTACCTTGTGTTTTTATCCCTTTTTAATACGTGGTAAGATTTAATGTGGTGACAGCCCTGACATGGCCTTTGTTGTCGACGTGGCTATAATTTGAATCTTAATCTTAATCTTACCTGTCTGCCTTACAACGTGGTTTGATTATTTCCCATGTTCTATTATTTGTGTGCAGAGAAGTTAAAGATTTTATGCCATGTTCGAGATGGCATAATTATTTTGTTTCTTTGCGCCTTTTTTGTTGTTGGACGAAAGCTATGAGGTACGAAGAAAACTGATGAACCTTTCTTGTCAGCCCTTTAAAGAAATACAAGATGTGCCACCCCCCCCTACCTATCTCGGTTAATTGTATTTTTCCGTTATTGCCTTTCTTACCATACATAAAGCTGTATTTTAGGAACATTTGTAGCTAATTACCTTTTTGGAATACTAACCCTAGCCCTAACCCTAACCCTACCCCCCACCGTATAAGACGGAAAAACGCAACGAACCACAACTGTGACAAATCGCGGTGTACTGCAGTACATAGTGGGGGGTAGGGTTAGGTTTAGGGGTAGGGTTAGGGTTAGGGTTAGTATTCCAAAAAGGTAATTAGCTAAAAATGTTCCTAAAATACAGCTTTATGTATGGTAAGAAAGGCAAAAACGGAAAAATACAATTAACCGAGAAATGCATGGGGGGTGGCACATCTTTACCTTTACCAACAAAGTACAACTACGTATTTTAAAAACAAAGCCGCCATTTTAAATCTGGGTTGTCTGCTTTCTTAGTAAAGATTCTTCAAGCGTTTACTTCAATGCTGCCTTCCTTCCCGCGTAAATGCAGGTTTTTTTCCTTAATGGAATTTCAGAATTCTTTTACTTATTGCTTCACTTGAAGACACGCACACTCTAAAAGCACTTAACATTCTGACATATTATGACCTTCTTTCTCTTAACGAAAAAATAATTAAAACGGGCGCGTGTTTAATTCAAAGAGAAAAATAGGAGAAAGAGGTGGAAAGACAATGAAGAAGAAGAAGAAGAAGAAGACAAAGAGAGATGACTAAAATATTTGAAGCTGTGGAGAGAGAGCGAGATAGATAGAGAGAGGGGGAGAGAGAGAGAGAGAGAGAGAGGAGAGGAGAGAGAGATGAGCCCAACGAGAGAGGGAGATAGAGAGAGAGAGAGAGATAGAAGAGAGAGAGAGAGAGACAGAGAGAGACAGAGAGAGAGAGAGAGAGGGGGAGAGAGAGAGAGAGAGGGAGATAGAGAGAGAGAGGGAGAGAGAGAGAGGGAGAGAGGAAGATAGAGAGAGAGAGGGAGAGAGAGAGAGGGAGAGAGAGAGATAGAGAGAGAGAGAGAAATAGAGAAGAGAGAGACAGAGAGAGAGACACAGAGAGAGAGAGGGGGAGAGAGAGAGAGAGAGAGAGAGAGAGAGAGAGAAGAGAGAGGAGAGAGAGAGAGAGAGAGAGAGAGAAAGAGAGAGAGAGAGAGAGAAAAGGAAAAGAGAGAGAGAGAGAGAGATACGAATACGAATACGAATACGATGTTTAATGAGGGTAAACGGATAAGCTCAAGCTTCTGGGAGAGAGAGAGAGAGAGAGAGAGAGAGAGAGAGAGAAGAGAGAGAGAGAGAGAGAGAGAGAGAGAGAGAGAGAGAGAGAGAGAGAGAGAGAGAGAGAGAGAGAGAGAGAGAGAGAAAATAGAGAGAGAGCATTGAATGTCTGCCAACTTTGTCCGCTGTAATATTTCTTCGAACTGAGCTCACCATAAGCTCTGCTTGTTGCTGCTTCAGATATTTGGTATTGTATGATCTTTCGTTTTTGGGACAATAAAATGTTTAAACCAGAGAGAGAGAGAGAGAGAGAGAGACAGAGAGAGAGAGAGAGAGAGAGAGAGAGAGAGAGAGAGAGAGAGAGAGAGAGAGAGAGTGTCATACTATCTGCATTACCTGTTTTGCACCCATCATTACATATGCGCATGCGCGAGTGTGTGCGTGCGTCCGTGAAGTTTGGGGCTATCATAAATAATTTTCTATATGTTGTAGGGCCTAGTTGACGCTTAAAAAAAAAGAACATTCATCGTTCCATCAGTTTGCTATATAGTATCCAGCATCAAGCGTAACTAGGGGTGTTCTATGCATGATGAGGTCACATTCTCTTGATAATATACCAGAATGGCTTAATTGAACATCAATGCAGTACGTCTTCTGAAGAGTTGTCCCCCATTGGGTGACTGGACATTGACTGTTTTCTAAGGGATGATGATGGTGACAGCGGTTCAATCTATGTTGTGATGTCAATACATGGAAAAGGTCAGAATGAGTGGCATTATGATGATGCCAACGAACGGCATTAAAGAGTAGACGACACAATTAGTATTGCAGATCCCCCACCCCTGTTTGAGGCACAGTCACAATTGGAGACTCTAGAGAAGTCAGTTAAAGACTAGTTGTGTTCAAGGAAGGGTACGAGCCAGTTGTGAAAATAATGCGATATTGGTTAGAAAACATTCATCGAGGAACAAGAAAGTCAGTAGTTTACAGCCCATCTCCCCCGAATTCTGTGTTCAGATTTTCGGCCAAGCAATAAAGGAACAGTTTAGAAACAGCTTGTGTGGCAGTATGTTGGTCAGAGCAGAGAGAGAGAGGGCAACTGCTACTGCTAGACAAGACCTTAAAAACAAAGGAAACACTATGCTAAATGTTCTTGTTAATCTAAACATCTATATCCCCAGGCTTTGGCGCGCCAGAAGCGTGGAACGACATTTTCATATTTCCATTCAAGGACCTGCTATTGTTCATTTATATAGCAAATGATTTAAACGATTCACGATAAAGTAAAAGTGTGCGCAGTTCGGGCGATCACTCCTAGTGCCATGATTGTTGCATGCATCATTTTTCTTGATACAATTTTGACAGAAGAAGTGTCTGGCGCTAAATCCATTTATCATGCGCAGAAAAGCTAAGCTCTTCTAGAGAAGTAAGACAAGAAAGCAAGGCCTAGAAAATGGACTGTGATATGTATGCCACAATAGCATCAATGATAACAGAAATAAAAAACGAAATTGAAGCCTTCCCCTCCCTTACCATAAATATTACTTAAAATAACTTATCTTCTATAAATAAAATAATAATATAATAAAAATATATATTATATAAATAAACTATAAATATATATATTATAATTAAAAATAAATTAAAAATATCTCAAAAAGAAAAACATATACCATGCCATCATCTGCAGTGCTAGGTCGGCTATCACTGTCTTTCGATGCGACTTTCTGTACATCATGGGTCAGCCAGAAAATCAGTAGATGAGAACTGAGAAGTAGAGACAAGAAATGAATAGCAAGCTAGGAATAGAAAATGGTGTTCCATAACGCTTTCGATCGCTCTGTATGCCACAATAGCAATCAATGATTACAGAAATGAAAAAATAAACGAAATGGTGAAGGCTCTTCCCCTCCCTTACCTATGTGTACTTTAAGTTTCTACTCTTTCCTGCATCGTGCGCCCGTGACTATGTCTAGTGTACTCTTCTGCTACTAGTCTGTACCTCCGCTTTATTAAATAACTGCATTCAAAAAAAAGGCTCAATCCTTAATATTATATTTTTCAGTTATTAAAAACAAAATTAACTTGCCAATGTTCTAATATATTTAAACAAAATTTTTTATGATTTTATTTTCAAAACAAAATAATTTTAAAAAAACAATATATACCCACATTTTGTTTTTGTATATCATATTAAATTGTATAATTTATTAAGATGTATATTTATTATTTTTAAAATACAATTATATTTAATGAAAAATAAAATTGATAATAAATACAAATAAACAAAATAATCAAAATAAAAAATAAAAAAAAAATAATTTATATTAAAATTTATAATCTTAAACAAATCATATTTTTAATTTTTAAAATTTTATTAAATATTAATAAAATTTTTTAAAAAAAAATAATTTATAATTTAAAAAAAACAATGTTTATTAAATTAAATATGTATTTAAAAAAAAAAATGTAATATTCTTAATAAATTCTTTTAATTGAAACACATATGTTAAATTTAAATTTAAATAATTAAACAATTTTTAAAGATTTATTTAAAAATTTTTAATTCTTTTTACAAAATTACTATTATTTATTTAAAAATTCTAAGCTAAAATAATAAATTAAAAAAATTTTTCTTTATTTCTACAATAGATTCAAAACCTTTATTATAAAAAACTTTATATAATATTGTAAAAAAAAAAAATAATTTTATTATTGAAACCCTAACCCTGATTAAAAAATCATAGTAGGAATCAATTGAAATTTAGACGCAATTTTTTTTTTTACAACCAGACTATGATTGGACCATATTTTTATTCATATTTAAAATATTTTCGTATATTTTGTTCACACATATTTGGGGGTTTTTTATTCTGCTAGCTTTTTTACTTCCGGGTCAGATTTAAGCAACATTTATTAGCAAAAATTCTTAGGGTTTAGCGTTATCAGGGTTTTTTTTTTTAAAAAATAGTATAGGGTTAAAAGATTCAAAATCCACAAACTGTGGTATTTGGTAAAAAAAAAAATTAAAAAAACAAAATAAGCTGCTTTTCTGTGTCCATGGTAAATATCTTGTGTAAAAATTTTTATAGAATTTTTTTTATCACAAAAAATGTTTTTTATTTTCTAGTTTACAAAAAAATGCAATGGGGTGGGGTCGCACTGGCGTCGGAAAAAATTAAAAATTTGTTTAACACGTGAGCCTACAACTTACCTGTACCAACACAGTACAACTACGTATTTTAAAAACAAAGATATATTTTAACTTTATCTTTTTTGCTTTCTTAGTAACTGTTCTTCAAAAACAAAAATTTTGTTTTTTTTTCCTTTACTTCAATGCCCGCCTTAAAATTTTGTAAATGCAGAGTCTTTTTGTTCTATTTTTTTTCCCTTCAGTGGAATTTCAGAATTAAATTTCTTTATATATGCTCACTTGGAATCTTGTATTAATGGATTAATACCGCTAAATTCACTAACATTTTGGATTATATTTATTTAAACCTTCTTTTTTCATAATTTTTAATTTAACTAATAAAACAAAAATATATAATATTTTATTCAAAATTTGTATTCCATTTGAAAAATAGGAAAAGAGGGACGACAAAGAAAGAGGTTTTTTGAAGCAATGATGATAGAAGAAAAGAAGAAGAATATTAATTGTACAAATTTTTTTGACGATATGAAATCTTAAATAGTCGATGATAGAGCGAGATAGCTAGAGATCCCAAAGATAGAGAGAGAAAAAGGAGATTTTCAAGAGGAAGAGATACAGAGATTTTTTTGGGATAGAGATTTCAGAGAAAGAAATATTTAGACAAGAATGGCAAAAAGACATTGATGAGACACTTGCTATTTCTGTAAAGAGAGAGTGGCACTAGAGTACGGGGTCGATCTTAAAATTTTTGGGGAGCGGGAATTATACCTAACACACTTTTCGATACTGCAGCATACCGGTCATCGCTGGGAGGACGAGAACATATCATGACGAGAGGGAGCTAGAGGAAGGAGCAGAGGGCAGATAGACGAGAGAGAGGTGGAAGTACCAGCAGAAAGAAGAGAGAGAGAGAGATGAGGAGGAGAGGAAGATAGAGAGAAGAGAGGGAGGAGACATGAGAGAACCGCAGACGGAACGACGAGGGAGAGTAGATGGAGAGAATGAGAGAAATAGCTAAAAGAAATAGAAGAGAAGATGAGAGACAGAGAGAGACACAGACGACTGAGAGATGGGGAGACTGTGGAGAACTCGGCAGGCAGAGATATGCCGGAGGGAAGAGATCGATTTACATAATAGATTAAGATTCATAATTAGAAAAAATTTAATATTTAATAATTATTATAGATATAAAATATATTATAATTTAATTATTATTAGATTAAATAAAAATATTAAGAAAATATTAATAAAGAATTAATATATATATTAAAAAATATATATTAAAAAAATAATTTTAAATATATATTAAAAAACTGATAATTATATTTAATTATTAATCATACGGATTTTAAAAAAATAATATTTCAATATAATAATATTATTAAATAATAAATATAAATTAATATTATAAATAATAAAATAAATCATTAATATACAGAATGATCAGAGACAAAATTTTATTAGAGGATTCAAAAGATACAGAGATTATAATAGCTGAAGATAGATAAAAATAAATAATATTAAAATCATAATAGATAATGAAGAAAGGAGAAAGATAAGATTAATTAGAAATATAAAAATATGGAACCAATATTACCTGTTTATGCACCCATCATAAATACATATGCGCATATTATAATATAGTATTAATAATATTATAATGCGTCCGTATAAGTATATATAAAAATATAATAAAATAATTTTCTATTATATAAAATTATAAAAAATCAAATTTATAATAATAATTGAATTTAAATAAAATATATATGTAAATTATATAACGTATAATAAAATCAGTTTGCTATATAATATATAAATAATCAAGCGTAACTAATAATATAATCTATAACCAGTTATATGAAATCAATATAATTCTTAATATAATATATAAATATTAAATAATATTGGCAAATAATTAATTAATGAATATTAAATATAATATATTATAAGTACGTCTTTTATGAATAAATAAAATTTTATTATAATTGGGTGACTAATACATATAGGATATGTTCATAATAAAATATATATTTAAATAAAATATAATATATTATAATAAAACAGCGGTTCAAATAAATAATAAGTATGTTGTGATAAATTATATTATACTATGGAAATATTAATATCAGAAATGAATAATATTCATTATATGATGATTAAATATAATAATATAACAAATCTAATAATTTAATAATAAGTATCAACGACATAAATTAGATAACATTAATAAATACAATAATTTAATACAAAAAAATTATGAGGCACAGCAGGCTTTGGCGCGCCAGAAGCGTGGAACGACATTTTCATATTTCCATTCAAGGACCTGCTATTGTTCATTTATATAGCAAATGATTTAAACGATTCACGATAAAGTAAAAGTGTGCGCAGTTCGGGCGATCACTCCTAGTGCCATGATTGTTGCATGCATCATTTTTCTTGATACAATTTTGACAGAAGAAGTGTCTGGCGCTAAATCCATTTATCATGCGCAGAAAAGCTAAGCTCTTCTATAATCGAGTTACGTGGGCAGAATACATTTTTAGCGGGGAAAAGGGTACTTGACCTATGTCATTCAAATCTATTCATTCTTATCTGCAGCCGATGACCCGGGAACTCGAACGCCCTTACCCCCCCCCCCCCCCCACCCCCCATCTTATATCCCCGTTCTTTCTCTTTCTTCTTTTTTTTGGAAGCAAGATTAGCTCTAGCTGAGAGTAAGAGTATTATGTTCTTTTGCAAAAAACAAACAAACAAACTATTGCTTTTTTTCTCGTTTAACACGGTCTCTCTGTCGACGTCACCTTAAAAGCATATGATAAAAGCGACCCTTTTAACCAGTCTTTTACGCAAAGCTTCCCATTTAATGGTTATTATATGCTTGTTTTCCAAGCTCCCTCCCTCCCCAAACTTTCCTTCCATTTTTCTTTTCCACCCCACCCCCCTATCTGTCATATGCATAGTTGTTTTCAAATACGATTTCTTTGCCCTTTCATCTCCATGATTCTTTAAGGTCTGGCCAATGGAATGTCCATTTCTTTACCACAGGACATCGCTGCACTCCACTCACTCCTCAGTCTGTCTGGCACGGGAGGGTCTTTTCATCTCTGCCAACATCTCATCTTTCCAAGCTTCATTCCGTACGTGTGCTCAGTCCGTTGCACAACTAAAATGTGTGACGGGAGCCGAGATTTGTGGCCATTGAAATATCTTGGCTCTTAAAAAGCTTTTTACTTTGCATCAGCATCTCTTCGTTTTTACAGCATCTCTACGTTTTCCACACTTCAAATGTCAAAGAAATGAATTCATGAGCGAAGGCTATCCAACTTTGCAATCACACACATGGCACATGTTTGGTACAATTTTAAGAAAGGTAAAACATGGAACGTGACGTGATTGTAAGTGACCCAGCACCACAAAAGGGACATTAAGTCGCTGAGCTAGCTTCTCACAACAGGCTTGCAAAGTCAAAAATCATTCTCATTTTTTTGTCAATGTTGAGTTATGGACATTTTCGTGTTCTCTACCATCTTATCTTTCATACTGATAAAGGGGAATCTTCAATATGGTCTCTGAAGTGGTCTTATAAGTGTTTGTTAATTCGAGTAGGTCAATGCATTTTATTCAGCTAGCTAGACTTTAGACTGTGTTTTCTTAAAATGGCCAATGCTCACCCTACTAACTTTAAATGCTCACAACTCTGAAACACAAAAAGATACAAGAATGGTTCTTGTATCATTAGAAAGAGAATTGTCTGAAGTTTGCAACTGTATAATGTTCTCAGAATGGTCAGTTTGACACTTAATGTCCCTTTCGTGGTGCTGGGTCACATGTTATGAGGAACATTGTAGTGAACTTGTCTGGTGTGGGATAATGCACAAACATTGCACATAATATGACTCGTCATGTACATTAAAGGGAACGTTTAGCGTAAAGCGTAGGACTGTTTTCAAAATGAGAGCGAAGGTAAACATGAAGCATGGAACATGTCTTGCACATGACAGTGAATGCTGAAAATATAACATCAGTAAAAGGATTAAAATAATATTGAATCTAGTACATGGCAGGGAACTTTCATAATGTCTTGTACTTTGGCAGATAACAAAGGAAAAGGAAAATTGAGACTGTTCAGAAAAACATAATTCATTTTATCATTAAAAAAATATCACTCACTGGTGACCTCCTTTAGTCACTGCGGACTGTAATCACTACCTCCCACGCACAACGCGAAACCATTCTTTCTCACTCTTCGCATCATGGAAACTGTCTCGGTCTGGATCAAAGTTGCCTCCCTTTCCTAGTAAACTCCAAGACGCAGTTACTGTCCCTGGTGGATTCTGCGAAGACAGAGTGAGTGTTCCTTCCTGTTCTAATGCAATTTATCAGCTGATTAGATGTCAAGGGAGCCACGGAGAAGATGGGTCCAATGCCTCGGCACAGAATAAACCCCGCTAACTGACGTTTTCGAATTCGCATGAACAGAGGTGTCTCATCTGCCCTTCAATGAAAACGCAATCGGATTTGTTGTATTCCTTTGAGAGAGAGAGAGAGAGAGAGAGAGAGAGAGAGAGAGAGAGAGAGAGAGAGAGAGAGAGAGAGAGAGAGAGAGAGAGAGAGAGAGAGAGAGAGAGAGAGAGAGAGAGAGAGAGAGAGAGAGAGAGAGAGAGAGAGAGATTTATGAATGATTTGTTGTGTGTTAAGCAGCATAAGTCCATACACAAGGGGGGAGGGGGGGAGGGGGTCCGAAGCCGAAAACGATTTCAAACCAAAAGCATTATTATTGTACATTTTGATCGTCGTGACATGGACACCAAATCACGAGAGAGAGAGAGAGAGAGAGAGAGAGAGAGAGAGAGAGAGAGAGAGAGAGAGATAGAGAGAGAGAGAGAGAGAGAGAGAGAGAGAGAGAGAGAGAGAGAGAGAGAGAGAGAGAGAGAGAGAGAGAGAGAACGAACGAACGAATGTTTTTTATTGAGGAAAAGCGGCGAGAGAGAAAGAGAGAGAGAGAGAGAGAGAGAGAGAGAGAGAGAGAGAGAGAGAGAGAGAGAGAGAGAGAGAGAGAGAGAGAGAGAGAGAGAGAGAGAGAGAGAGAGAGAGTCTCTCCATTACAGAGAAATGGAAACGGAACCAGGCAAATTGTCAGAAGTAATGAAGAAATAGAACCCATCTTTCTACAACTCCAGTGCAGTGCAACATCTTCTCTCATCACCAGTGTGCTCCTTCTCTATCTGTCTGTCTGTCTGTCTGTTGGTCTCTGTATTATACCACTCTTTCTCTTTCTTTCTTTCTGGTTCTTCCCCCACCCCCACCCACCCCCACCACCCACACCCCTCCCAATTATTCTGTCCTTTTTCTCAAGTCATCTTTCTATCTCCGCCGCCCTTTTACCTTTCTCCCCCACCATATTGTTGTTGTTGTCCGTCACCGAAGGTGAACGGACTTTGCGATGGGCTGGTGTTTGTGTTTTTTTTTTCTTTTCTGTCTGTCCCAAGGATATATCCCGAACCGCTTGACCGAATCGCGTCAAATTTTGTGTGAAGGTGTGCCTCCTTAATAGGAAGAGATCGGCGCAAACCATTTTGCCGTCGTGACCTTGACCTTGACGTACGACCTTGAAAACCGAAAATCTATTTTTAGCCATATCTCGGGCACCGATCAACATAGGATGTTGAAACTTGTTGTTGTTGTTGTTGTTGTTAATGTTGTTTACCTCCATTTTGATTACGTCGTGTCTATCCCCGTCACTACCTATTACGTATTTAGCATAATATCATTGCTCTCTTCTGTTTCTGTTTTACCCTGATGTCCTTGTAACCAATCGCCAATTTCGCATAGTAGAGGGCTATTTCCAGGCACCCTTTTTGTCATCACATGAGGGAAGAGGCAGCAGATGAAGAAGAAGGGGAACGTGGAGGAGGAGGAGGAGGAGGAGGAGGAGAGAGAGAGGGGGGGAGAGAGAGTGGAGAGAGAGAGAGAGAGAGAGAGAGAGAGAGAGAGAGAGAGAGAGAGAGAGAGAGAGAGAGAGAGAGAGAGAGAGAGAGAGAGAACACTGAACGATTTTAATGAATAGGCCATTGGCCCATGTCAGAGAGAGAGAGAGAGAGAGAGAGAGAGAGAGAGAGAGAGAGAGAGAGAGAGAGAGAGAGAGAGAGAGAGAGAGAGAGAGAGAGAGAGAGAGAGAAGACTGAACACTGAACACTGAACACTGCACGATGTTAATGAATATGCAATTGACCCATGTCAGAGAGAGAGAGAGAGAGAGAGAGAGAGAGAGAGAGAGAGAGAGAGAGAGAGAGAGAGAGAGAGAGACAGAGACAGAGAGAGAGAGACAGAGAGAGAGAGAGAGAGAGAGAGAGAGAGAGAGAGAAACACACAGAGAGAGAGAGAGAGAGAGAGAGAGAGAGAGAGAGAGAGGAGAGAGGGAGGGAGAGAAAGAACGACGGGACCACAGACAGACAGAATCAAATACAAAAGCATACAGAACCAGATTCGCAACAGATAACAATTATGTATCTAGAAAGAGGCAGAAACATGACTATGTATATGAGACTTATAAACTAACAGATAAACAGACAGACAGACAGACAGACAGGCCTGACGAGTGGTAGCGGGATGCTCAGGAAATGAAATGTGACCGGTATCTGAATGATAGCGGCCTGTAACAAGTGGACTGGAATTGGACACAGACCTTTTTTCCCCGGCACCAATCCTGTCACTTTGCTAGTTAACACCCCCTTCTCTCCCTCTCTCTTGTACTCTATGGTACAAGTGTGTGTGTATGCGTGTGCATGCATGTTTAGATGTGTGTGTGTTTGAGTGCGTTTCCTGTGTATGATAATTTCCCATTTGTTTTATGTGTTTACTCATTGTTTGTCCTGTAACCAAGGACAGATAGGCAGAATAGGCTTTGCCTAGAATCTTTATCCTTGAAAAAAAAGAAGTTTTCAGTGTTATGTGTTCATCTCTCTCTCTCTCTGTCTCTCTCTCTCTCTTTCTCTCTCTCTCTCTCTCTCTCTCTCTCTCTCTCTCTCTCTCTCTCTCTCTCTCTCGCTATCTCCCTTCCCGCATGATCAGGTGCTATCATGATATGGCTTGTTCTCTTTCTCATATCTTCTTCTTCTTCTTCTTCTGCGTCGATCACATCAGATGGAGATGCCAGCAGCCCGCACGAATGCAGCAGTCGCCTGGAGATTAGTCAGGTTTCCGTGCAGGTTTTCCCTCAGTGGTGTTGGGTCTGGCCATAGTTCTTGTCTGGGGACATTGTGGAGTGGGCAATGTTGAAGAACATGCTCTACATTCATGAGGTCTGCTCCGCATGGGCATGCTTCGGTCTCTCCAATTCTAAATTTGCTGAAAAGGTGGGCACGAAGTCTGTTGTGCCCTGTTCTCAGCCTGATTAGGATGACCTGGTCAGTTCTGCTGAGCATGTGGTAGGGATCAGCCGGGTTAAATTTGGGATGGCGCTGTTTCCATTTCTTATGGGACAGGGCTTTGATGACGTGTTTTCCTCGGAATAGGAGACCTGTCTGTCCTCTTGTTCCAGCTGCCCTCCCTCCTTTGCCAGCCTGTCCGCCTGCTCATTGCCATGGATCCCACAGTGTGCTGGGACCCACTTCAGGACCAAATGTGTTTGTGCCGAGAGGTCCATCAGTGCTGACATCACCCCTGGAACTTCACAGAAGATGGGTGGTAGCTGTTCTCGTTTCCATGAGGGGAGAGTCGTGACTGATAGGATAGGTTTGGGCATGTGGTCCAACAATTCTGGGTCTCTCCTTTACAGGATCCTGCTTTGCTGGAGCAAGTTAGATCTTTTAAGCCTCCCCTTTGTTGGTTGATTCATGCGGTTGTACATTGGATGGTCCTGAAGTCTTTTGAATTTTGCGGCTTGAGTCAACACCTTGATGTCTCGTCTCTCTTCGATGGACTGTAAACCTGTAGTTGTTTTCATATCTTTAATCCTTTAATACCCATGCAGTTATTTATCTGATTGTCTATTGCTTTATCTATTTGTATAATTATGCATGTTTATCTAGACTGTACGGGTTTGTTTCTCTGCTAGTCGCCTGCCTCTTGTTTCTGTGTTTCTGTGTCTTCGCATGTCTATCTCTCTGTGTGTGTCTGATCTCCTCCTCTTTATCTCAGTGCATCTTCGTCTGTCTATCTGTCTCTGTTTCTCGGTCTTTCTCTCTCTGTGTCTGTCTTTATTTTTGTCAATTGTTTATCCTATTCGTCAGGGGCTAATGACCTATATACGAATAAACTAGTCAGTGTTCAGTCTCTGCCTCTCTCTCTCTCTCTTTCTTCTCTCTCTCTCTCTCTCTCTCTCTCTCTCTCTCTCTCTCTCTCTCTCTCTCTCTCTCTCTCTCTCTCCCTCTCTCTCTCTCTCTACCATGTCGTTGCTATATTACTGTTAATAATTGTTGTTTCTGTTGGCGATGTTCCTGCGTCTCAATGTTCATTGATATTACTAGTTATGTATTGCATGCTTAGAACCAAGGACATAATGGGAGACTAGGCCCAGCCTAAATTCTTATCCTTGTAAAATAAAGTGTCTGAAGTGTGAAGTCAGTCTCTCTCTCTCTCTCTCTCTCTCTCTCTCTCTCTCTCTCTCTCTCTCTCTCTCTCTCTCTCTCTCACCCTCATCTCCACTTGTGCTTCGATAATGACCCAACTCACATTGCATAACCAACATCAAAAGCACGAACTACTAAAGAATGCATCACGTCACTTCATGTAAGTAGGCCCGACACTTGTAGTTCACAAGCTGTAAGTGTAATACTTCTACTGCGCAATTATTATTGTTCAAGAGTGACGCAAACAGGCCGCTTCCACTGCGTTCTTTTATGAATCTCTTTCATGTAATAACATAACTAAAGGGGAAGCAGGGGGTGGGATGAGGGGTCGGTGTAGATAAGAGAGGATGTGGCCTTTTGCTAGCAGACATACACATTTACTCACCAAAAATACATTGTTCATCACACACACACAGACACCGACACTCACAGACATACGCACATACACACACACACTCACACACGCGCGCGCACGCACACGCACACGCACACACACACACATTCACACACGCACATACACACAAACACACACACATTCACACACGCACATACACACAAACACACACAAACACACACAGACACACACACACACACACACACTCACACAAACACACATACAGATGCATACACACAGAGATACACACTTACACAAACACGCACATACACACATACAATCGCACAAATTGTGTTAATGACTTTCTCACATTTCATAGCCATCACATCAAAAGGCTCGACCTACTAACACGATTACAATGCACTCCACATGCTGCAAATGAAATAGTCCACACGCGCATAACCATTTGTAACGAAACAAAGTAGCACCAGAGAGTGTGTAGCACACAGCTTCTTGACATGACTCAATCGCTGCTTTTCTACAAATCCCATCCCCCCACCCCCACCCCCTTTTTAAAAATTTTACCTAAGCCCTGTAACTTATTCTTACAAATTATATGTGTTTGGAATTACAGTAAGAGATTGCATCAATGGTATGCAAAGCTATATATCAGTACGTAAAAAAACAAGGTGAAGGGAAAAGTACCTGAGAGGGGGGGCAACCGACGTTTCGTGTCATAAACACTACGACTGGGAATGCAGGAAAAAGTTGACTGGAAGGCTTTGTTTATATTTGAAGTCAGTGAGCACAGTTCAAGACTTGAAAGGGCAGTGGTTGAAGAAGTGGGCAGCACTCGGATCCAAAAGTGATTACAGTTCACAGCGGGGAAAGTGTGGGGGAGCAGTGGATGGAAAAGAAAGGGGGGGGGGGGGGGGGTTCAGTTTAAAGTCAACTTTTTCCTGCATTCCCAGTCGAAGTTATGACACGAAACGTCGGTTGCCCCCCCTCTCAGGTACTTTTCCCTTCACCAACCTTGTGGCTCAAGCCACAAACCTATAACTCACTGAATCGGTCTGTCTCGGTCTGTCGTTCCAAAATTGTCGCACATTTTGACAAAATTGTCGCACTTCAAATCGAGGCTACACTTCAAAATTAATTGAGGCCGCTCTTTAAAATGATGTATTTTAAAAGCGTACAAAATAATAAACATACGTAATACAGACACTACAACAGACACGACGAGTATGCGGTGCTTCTTTTGATGAGTATAAGTAGGATACATAGTTTTAAATGTTTTCCAAAAGATATAAAAAGTTACGAAATGGTGCAGAGATAACATTCTGGTTTACAGATTAAAATTATTGAAAAGCCAGGGGAGATGACTCCTGACTGGAGTGGTAAAAATAGACCGTGCGCCACAAACTATTGCGATTTTGCGCTTGTTTTACCTATTCATTTCAAAAGTACAGCAGTCACTACTTCAACTTTTTTATATATCAGTAGTTGATATTTTGGGGGGATGTTCTTTGTGGGGTGCATGTCAGATTTCAAGTATATCAGTTTTCTGATTATTGTTTATAATTACTTGTCAAGGGAGTGAATGTTTTTTAAATGCGTTGGTAGGTATTTGATAACGTACGCCTTTCCTTTCCTTATCAAACTTCACTAGAACCGAATGATGATAGTTAGTGTTTTACGTCCTCTCGGCCCACAAGGGCACATATGAGACATACTAGAACCGAATGAAATGATAGTCTAGCTACATTTCTAATGCTCTCAGTCTTATGCACTGGGACGGTATTCATGTCGAGATAGCATGAGACTTAGCATGATGCTAACTTAGAAGCTCTTCCAATGTCCTATAGGATTTAATAGGACTTTTGGAAGAGCTTCTAAGTTAGCATCATGCTAAGTCTCATGCTATCTCGACATGAATACCGTCCCTGGTGTTTCCGAAGGTTCGGGAATGACCACGGGAGAAGGTGGCAGTGCGTGAAATAATGTTGTAGCCTTGGATCGTTCTTAAATATATATTCATACAAGAAGATGTTTACTACGAATTATTGATGTCGTATTTTCCCGTAACAGTTGGGTAGGTGTCACACTTGTCACACCCATATTCACAGACGCGTCCTCTCTCTCTCTCTCTTTCTCTCTCTCTCTCTCTCTCTCTCTCTCTCTCTCTCTCTCTCTCTCTCTCTTATGAGTGCAGGCTTGTGCTAGCCTGCGTGTGTACGTCATAGTTGTCACATGCATGGACAGTCTCTCTCTCTCTCTCTCTCTCTCTCTCTCTCTCTCTCTCTCTCTCTCTCTCTCTCTCTCTCTCTCTCTCTCTCTCTCTCTCTCTCTCTCTGGTCGGTTTAACGTCTAAGTAGGTGTAGCCTCTTATATAGACAGTTTCATTTTCTCACCGCCCTACTATTTACTGGCACTCTGACCTCTACTGAAGCGTGACTCACTGCACGCGATGCAAAAACCCTGAATGTGACCTGCCCCCACTGAACCGTTCAGTCTGGTACGTGTTTTACTCAGCACCTTCCTTACCACTCTTGTAATACAATCCACTTTCCTTCCTTTCTCTGCTACCTTAAAGGTGGACCCTGACGGATGCGTTTTTGCAAGAAACACATCGAGATCACCAGAAAGACAGCCTTTTCAAGGATCGGAACACTCACTTTGCTCTGGTTTCCTAGAAATCAAACCGTCGAAACGGCGATTCCTCCTTGGCGGAGATGCCGGAGAGAGAAGCCATTTTGGATGGGGTGGGTGGCCAGTCCCATTGTGGTTCAAGCTTTTTTTCCTTTTTTGTAGTGCAGTAAAACAAAAAAAGGAGCTATTTCCTTTGTTGTGAGCGAAACTCCTTTCGATAAACTGTATAGAAATTTAAAAAAATAAAATAAAAAGGCTTGTACTGCGAAACGTTCGTGAAAACGATTTGATCTAAAGTCAGGCGGCTATTAGAAAAGAGACGGTACACGCCTTCTCTTTCAGTGAAAGAATTTGACTTCCAGCACCTCCGCCACGGAGGAACCGCCGGTTTGACGGTTTGCTTTCTAGGAAACCAGAGCAAAG
>CM065688.1:35694890-35704890 GCA_017654935.2 Phymorhynchus buccinoides
GATATGTTATACAGGCATACATAGATACGACGTAATGGATAACGAGATGGCACTTTATTGAATTCTCAGTGAGCGGTTGGGTTGACGAGAGTATTAGTACTGTGTCGGTGATGCCTTTTAGGGCTTCTTGTCTGTCGGCATCAGATAGGATAATCAATGGTAGACAGCTTTAAGACAGGCTGGAGAGAGAGAGAGAGAGAGAGAGAGAGAGAGAGAGAGAGAGAGAGAGAGAGAGAGAGAGAGAGACTGAGAGAGAGAGAGAGAGAGAGAGAGAGAGAGAGAGAGAGAGAGAGAGAGAGAGAGAGAGAGAGAGAGAGAGAGAGAGAGATTTTGAATTTGAAATACACTTTAAATTTGACTCCCTAATCTCTCTCTCTCTCTCTCTCTCTCTCTCTCTCTCTCTCTCTCTCTCTCTCTCTCTCTCTCCCTCTCTCTCTCTCTCTCTCTCTCTCTCTCTCTCTCTCTCTCTCTTCCCCTCTCTCTCTCTCTCTCTCTCTCTCTCTCTCTCTCTCTCTCTCTCTCTCTCTCTCTCTCTCTCTCTCTCTCTCTCTCTCTCTCTCTCCGTTTCCCATCATGCGCATTGACCGTCACAGACATTATTTTACACTGTTCTGCAGACAACCGTTTTAACGTAGCATTTTAGCAACGTAGCGTTTTTACTCCAGCATCTTAGAGAGTACATGCTACCCCCCAAAAAACTAACTTCGCAGCCTACAAACCTTGCAAAGAATGAAGCCAAATTTCTCACTTCCCACCTGGAAGGCGACAAGGTGTGAGTGGTGGGAAAGTGTTAGTGATGTTGTGTAGGCGGTGAGTGAGTTCAAAATGATTCCCCACCTGTAGTGTAGGTGAAAGGGTGGGAGTAAAAAAACAAACCCGGTGTCATGAGAAACAAGTAGTCCTATGAAATATTTACCCTTGCGCATGCGCATTAGAACAGAAATTCTAAAGCGTCAGGCAATTTCCCATTCACATGGGATGGAAAGAGGGGGGGGGGGGGGGGGGGGGGGGGACACAAATAAAACAACAATAATCGAAATTGAATCAAACATGTTTTAGAGAGAGAGAGAGGGAGGGAGAGGGAGGTAAATAAGTCATGGCTTAAACAGGAAGTAGGCTAGCGTAAGCTGACGATTGGCTCAATGCGCATGCGCAAAAACTCAAAACTCGGAGTGCGCAAGCGCGAAATCGAAATGGGTAGATATATGATGAGGTAGAACATTCTCTTCACACCGGCTTCAGTCAGCTGCGGAGTGCGAGCTATTTCTATACTCAGGCTTTTTGATGCTACCCATTTAACGTAACAAAAAAACCAATTACCCACATTACTTTTAGTATTTTACACGTTGCATGCAGGACCCATCACGACAATGGGTATCATCCATTTTATAGACAATTCACGGCCTTTCTTTCTCCTCCTATCTTTCTCTCAATCTTCCTTCTAGTCATCATCCTTATCCCTGCCTTCTTAGTGGTACCGAAGACACTTAATTAAGGGCCAGCCACACGTCCACTAAAATCGTACGACTGTACGATACGATTCGATCACGTGCATGCGATTTTTGTGTGACTGATGCGGAAGGAAAGGGGTGGGTGGGTAAATTTTGACCAAATGACAACTTTCTCGTTGCCACTGGGTTTAACGTGTGCTAAGTGCATGGGCACTTTTATCGTCTCATCCGAAAGACTCCACGTTCAGACCGTAAGGCCTACTACCCAGGTTCGAACTCGGGTTTACTTGACACGAGGCGAACGCACTACTACTGTGCCACTCTACACAGCACAACTTGGCTGTATTGGCTGGTACCTGCCTTTCTCTGACTGGTGTCTGCGATGGTCAAAGTTTGATGACGGGAGTATGTGGCAGTGCGTGAAATCACTTCAGCTTGATCGTTGTCCAATGTACGAGTTAACTTGCTTGCTAGTCCTCTTTCCTTCGATTACAGTTTGTTTAAGTCGATGTTGTCACCCTTGTCACGGACATGTACGCGTGTGTATGTATACACGATACAGACACATAATTCAAGTAGATATAGAACCAAACACACAAATACAGTATGTACACACGCAGACACAGACACACACGCACGGACGCATGCACGTAAACACAGTTTGTTTGTTTGAGAGAGAGAGAGAGAGAGAGAGAGAGAGAGAGAGAGAGAGAGAGAGAGAGAGAGAGAGAGAGAGAGAGAGAGAGAGAGCGAGAGAGAGAGAGAGAGAGAGAGAGAGAGAGAGAGAGAGAGAGAGAGAGAGAGAGAGAGAGAGAGAGAGAGAGAGAGACAGAGAGAGAGACAGAGAGAAAGAGGTAATGTCTGCAAGTGTGTGTGCATGCAAGCGCGGGCCCCCTCTCCCTGTGTGTGTGAATGCGTGCGTGTGGGCTTGCGTGTGTGCATGCTTGCGTTCATGTGTGTGTGTGTGTGTGTGTGTGTGTGTGTGTGTGTGTGTGTGTGTGTGTGTGTGTGTGTGTGTTTGCATATGTGTCTGTGCGTGTCTGTGTGTGCCTGTGTGTGACTGTGTCCCTTCTCTTTCATTTCTTTTCTCCGCCTCCTCTTTATTTTGTGTTTTTCCGCACCGCCCTACTATTAACTGCCAGTCTGGCCTCTACTGAAGCGTGACTCACTGCACGCGATGCAAATACTGAGTGTGACCTGCCCCGTGAACCGTTCAGTCGGGTACGTGGGGTGGTTACTCAACACCTTCCTACCCCAAATCCAAGATTTCCTTTCCCCGTTGAAAGGTAAGCCCAAGATCAGTTTGGATTAGTTCTGCCACCTCACACACAGATTTCTTCAAAGAGACCCCGAACTGATCCACGCGGTTCATTTGGGTCTTGAAAAGAGGAAGATTTAGTGTTAAGCTCGTTGTCCCATATGTGTCCATAGGGACTGACACTATATAGTGACAGGACGACAAACTTTATATTTGTTTGTTAAAGACCCAGTACGTCACGTGTCAAAATCACGGGTTTCACGTGTTTTCCCTCTTGTATCTTGACCAAGCGTTGCTCCCATACAAATTGCCTCTTGCATGAAAACGAGACATCACTTTAAAGAGCAGCCTCGATCGTATACGAGGAAAGTCTGAAAACGAGACATCACTTTAAAGACCTAGTACGTCACGTGTCAAAATCACGGTTTTCACGTGTTTTCCCTCTTATGGCTGGTAAGAAATCTTATTTTGACCAAGTGTTTCTCCCATACAAATTGAAAACGAGGCATCACTTTAAAGAGCAGCCTCGATCGTATACGAGGCATGTCTGAATGCGGGCCACACCGACCCAGAAAAAAACAAGGGACTTAATCCAGCCGGCTCTGTGGGTCTTTAACCCTTTCACCGCCAGCCATTTTGCAACAAAAAATCTCCATTTAATTTACCTGGGTAGAGAACAAAATCAATCTGCAGTATTGGGGATTATTCTGTGGTATATATAAAATAAGGTCTATCCTTACTTCCCAAAACTAAGACAATAGGGTGTTTGGGTAATAGGCCCCCATTTGATGCCTTTTAGTGACATAGGTGTTAAATCACTGTGGTGCTACAATGCGACTTTGGCGGTGAAAGGGTTAAAGAACAGCCTCAATCGCATACGAGGCAAGTCTGAATGTGGGGCACACCGACCCACAAAAAAACAAGGGATTTAATCCAGCCGGCTCTGTGTGTCTGTGTGTCTTTAAGGGATTTGTGGGGACTACTTGAGTAATGATGTATAATGTCTTCGTAATCGTATGAATGTACCCATAATACCCAATAAGAAATGTATGCTTAGTGTATATAGTATGTTTGCTAAAAGCAAAATCATCAGAGATAATATATTCTGTATTAGAAAAGGAAAATTAATCAATCTGTTAGCCTTCGTTGCGTGCTGCATGTATGCGTGGGTTTGTGCTGTGTTATGCAAGGAAACAAGTTTTCAAACTGTTTGTTGTTTAGATTATTTATAAAAAAAAATACTAAGTGAATTACCAATACTCATAAATTGATCAGAGAATTATTGAAAGTTTGAGAAGTAATTACTGGGTACACCATTCACTTTACATTTTACAGAAGCAACTGTAATGTATCGTAGAGGAAGGCATTATGGCATGCCAGTAATCTTTTAAAATCTGTTTTGCAAACGGTGAAGTAAATGCTGGAGGTCAACAGAAAATTGGAGTGGTTATGGTAGCATAAGAGCCCAAAGTATCAAAATGTCAATATGAATAATGTACATGACAGCATTCAAGTTCTAGTCTGTTGTCTCTATATATCACCTACTCCACTCTCTCTCGTTCTGTCTCTGTCTCTCTCTATCTCTGTCTCTGTCTCTGTCTCTCTCTCTCTCTCTCTCTCTCTCTCTCTCTCTCTCTCTCTCTCTTCTCTCTCTCTCTCTCTCTCTGTCTCTCTCTCTCTGTCTCTCTCTCTCTCTCTCTCTCTCTCTCTCTCTCTCTCTCTCTCTCTCTCTCTCTCTCTCTCTCTCTCTCTCTCTCTCTCCCTCTCTCCCTCTCTCGCTCTCTCTCTCTCGTTTGTAAGAAAAAGTACTACTAGTTAGTCAAGAAGGCATAATATGCTTTGTAATAATTTTGCACACAACTGTTTACAATGGTCCATTTTCAGTTAAACAAGCGCGAAATCGCAATAGAACCATCTGTCAGCAAACAATTTGTTCAACCCCCTCCAGTCTGCCTATCGACCTGCTCACAGCACTGAAACGGCTCTGACTAAAGTTCTTAACGATCTCCTCTTAGCTCTTGACAATGGAAAAGTGTCAGTCTTGACCCTCCTAGATCTGTCGGCAGCATTTGATACAATAGATCACACCATTCTTCTATCCCGGCTGGAACGTGTTTTTGGAATCCATTCTACAGTTCTACAGTGGTTCTCCTCATATCTAACAAATCGCTTTCAGACTGTCTTGATCAACAACTGCAGTTCAGATCCGAAGTTAATTTCTTGTGGTGTACCTCAGGGATCTGTATTGGGGCCAGTTCTCTTTGTCCTGTACACTGCTCCTCTCTCTGATGTTTTTGCTAGTCACTCTGTTATTGACCATTCCTTTGCTGATGATACCCAGCTTCAAAAATCGGCGGAACCTACCCAACTTGACAGCGCTATTCAGTCTATGGAATCCTGCCTTCATGATGTCAAATCCTGGATGACATGCAACAAATTAAAACTTAATGATGACAAAACGGAAGCTCTGATTGTTTCCTCTCAGCGTATGTCTGCAACGATATCTCTTCCAGAAACTCTTACAGTTGGCAATGCTTGTGTTCAGTTTTCTAAGTCAGCAAAGAATCTCGGAGTTACCCTCGATTCAAATCTTACAATGCATAAACAGGTTATTAATCTCATACGTTCCATCAATTATGAGCTCAGACGAATCAGTGCTGTTCGACACTTTCTGTCTGTTGCAGCCACGAAAACTCTTATTTCTGCCTTTATTCTTTCCCGCATTGACTATTGCAACTCTCTTCTCTGTGGCTGTCCTAAGTATCTCCTGCAACGTGTTCAAAAACTGCAAAACAGTGCAGCACGCCTCACTCTCAAGATCCCACGTTCTGATCATATAACACCTCATCTTCATAACTTGCACTGGCTTCCAGTAGAGGCTAGAATCAAGTATAAAATAGCTTGCCTTTGTTTCGGTGCTGTTCACTCCTCTGGTCCCGTCTATCTCTCCGAACTAGTAACTGTCTACTTACCTGCTCGCTCCCTACGTTCTTCCTCTGACTGCTGCACACTCAAGGTTCCTCGGGTCCACACGAAATCTTTTGGTGAACGATCCTTCTACTATTTAGCACCTCACTTATGGAATTCCCTCCCACAACATGTTCGCTCATCTGACTCTATTTCCGCCTTTCGCTCTGCCCTTAAAACTCACTTGTTTCGGACATATTATGATTGATTAGTGTTTGTGTGTGAGGTGTGTGTGTGTGTGTGTGTGTGTGTGTGTGTGTGTGTGTGTGTAGGGGGGGGGGCCGTTTTATTGCAGAAATCTTGTAAAAAATGTATTTACAATTGTTTTATTATTCGTATTTTGTATGTAGAATGTCTACGTCTTGTAAACTTTAAATGCTTGTAAATGAGGTAGAAGGGTATTTTTGTTTTTGCAAAATTTGTCTATTATAATTAGTCATGTAATTGATATGTCGATGGCAGTATGATTTTATTTCAAGTTGCAGTATTGTATTCAAACTTGATTGGGAATGTGAATGTGGTCTCTATGTTTCTTCTTAGAATGTTCATGTTGTAACTATTTTACTTGTATAATTAATTGTGTGCGAGTGTGCGTGTGCGCATGCATGTGTGTGTATGTGTGTGTGTGTGTGTGTGTGTGTGTGTGTGTGTGTGTGTGTGTGTGTGTGTGTGTGTGTGTGTGAGTAAGGAAGTAAGAGAACGTTGTGTGCAGGCATCGTGCTTATTTTACTTTCTAATGATTAATTATTTGTTTGCCTTTAAATTTAATGTTCTTGTTATCAATGTAAAGCGCACTGAGCTCATGTGAGAAAGAGCGCTATATAAATTCCCATTATTATTATTATTATTATTAGTTTGTGGCACGCGGTCTATTTTTACCACTCCAATCATGAGTTACCTCCCCTGGCTTTTCAATAATTTTAATCTGTAAACCAGAATATTATTGCACCATTTCTTAACTTTTTATATCTTTTGGAAAACATTTAAAACTATGTATCCTACTTATACTCATCAAAAGAAGCACCGCATACTCGTCGTGTCTGTTGTAGTGTCTGTATTACATATGTTTATTATTTTGTACGCTTTTAAAATACATCATTTTAAAGAGCGGCCAGAAGTGTAGCCTCGATTTGAAGTGCGACAATTTTGTCAAAATGTGCGACAATTTTGGACCGACAGACCGACCGACAGACAGACCGACAGACCGACAGACCGACAAAGTGAGTTATAGGTTTGTGGCTTGAGCCACAAACAAAAAAAACACAAAAAGAAGTAAAAAGAAAGAGTAGGCATATAGTGTTAACACGGACGGCATGAGAGTGCAGCCTTCTTTTCACTTTCTCAATCAACTGAATTGCTGAATATGGAAACAAAGAAGTATGGGAAACGTCATGTGCTCTACTGGTAATTTACTCTGCACGTGTGTTTGTACTTGGATTGCTACATGCACGTACACACAGTCATGCCACTTTTCTGTTTTTTTGGTTTAAAGATCAATGTTTTCGAGAGAAAAACAAGTTTTAACGAACAAAAGGTGTGACCATTAAGGTCTCGATGAAACCCAATATGCTGAGAAAAGTTTGAACAAACAAACTCATGCGCAGGCCAATTTCACAAGCCGGTAAAGGTACTCGACCCGGGTTCTAATGACTCTTTGAGGGAAGGAGGAGGGAATTCTGTTCTCCACAGAAGCTGCAGAGTCTAGTCAGAGTCCTGAGGTTCGAGAAATTTGTCAAAACTTTCTCTCTCTCTCTCTCTCTCTCTCTCTCTCTCTCTCTCTCTCTCTCTCTCTCTCTCTCTCTCTCTCTCTCTCTCTCTCTCTCTCTCTCTCTCTCTCTCTCTCTCTCTCTCTCTCTCTCTCTCTCTCTCTCTCTCTCTCTCTCTCTCTCTCTCTCTCTCTCTCTCTGTGTGTGTGTGTGTGTGTGTGGTGTGTGTGTGTGTGTGTGTGTTGCTCTATTATTACCTACTGTCTGGGCTCATCTGAAGCGTGTCCCACTGCACGCGATGCAAAAAAACCTTGAGTGTGATCAACCTGCTGACCCGTTCAGTTAGGTACTGCTTGTGGGATCAGTGCGATGTGCACCCGTCTCTTGTATGTTTCCCCGTTTCTATTTGTCACCATCATTGTGTCCCCGTCTCTTTGTGTCCCTGTCTCTGTGTCCCAGTCTCTCTGTGCCCCCGTCTCTATGTTTCTCCGATTCTATATGCCCCTTCAGATTTGTTAAGGGTTAGAGTTAGGGATAGGATTAGGGTTAGGCCGGGTTCACATTACACGCGTAAGTTCCGTACGGAAAACCCTAAATAAGTGGAACAAAGAAGGATACAACTTTACGCATAAAGGGGAAATTCGGACACGTGCGCGAATAGTTTTTCTTTTTTTCTTCTCACTTATTTATGGATTGCGCACGGGTTTCCGCATGGAATATCCGCTTATGTGTGTACACGGCCTTAGGGTTAGTGGCTCAGCCTAGTGAGGTTGGTGTTTGGGCCAGGGCCAGGGTTAGGATAAACAAAGAGACGGAAAGACATAAGACGGGGACGTACAGAGACGGAGACACATATAGATGGGGAGATAATATAGAAACGGAGACACTTAGAGACGGGGACATACTCTTACTCTTCTTCGCTTTGTTCTTTCCCACTTGTCAGTGAACTGGTATGATTCCGCCAATATTTATACTGTAATATAAACTGAGCACAGCCATAAGCTTTGCTTGTTGTTGCTTAGCTATGTTATTGCTGTTGTGTTTGTTTTCTGTCGTAACTAAAACATTTAAACCTGGGCCTGTATTCACGTTGAGATAGCATGACACTTAGCATCATGCTAACTTAGAAGCTCTTCCAAAAGTCCTATTAAATCTTATAGGACATTGGAAGAGCTTCTAAGTTAGCATGATGCTAAGTCTCATGCTATCTCAACGTGAATACAGGCCCAGACAAAGGGGACACGTAGAGAGGAAATTAGGGACACATAGAGAGGGGGGGGGGGGGGCACTTAGAAACGGGGGCCACAGCCAGATAGTGAGATTACCGTCCAACTGGTCGTGGACCCTTATGGACGTTCTTCCTGAAGACGAAGTCTTCCTGTTGAGATGATGATGATGATGATGGAGGTCGTGGAAATGGGACAGGAGTTCGTGACGTGGCAGATGTCGTAGATGATTCCTGGAACACGTTGCGTACCCTGGAATCGCGGATACGCTGTCGGTTGCGGGAACACTTCGGACGGTATCCGAGTCTTGAAACTGCGTCGCGTGATGCTGGAGTTAGCATCGTGGGGGCACAGTGCTACGTAGCCCTACTTGTACTTAGGTTACTCAACACTTACAACCCAATTCCATTTGTCTTCCTTTCCTTCGCCCTCAGTAACCGACCCTTGGGATTAGTCACACAACAACGCGTCGTCTTCAAAGAGAAGTTGGGGTGCGGCCCCCTACCAAGCTGAAATTGGATGGGAAACGGACTTGTTTTATGAGTAGGTTTGTGAATGTCAAGTCAAGTCAAGTCAAAATGATCTTTATTGAGGGTTGAAGAATACGCGGACAGGATGATGTCATGATGTCAAAGCATGTGAAAGTGTTAGGTCATCTGCGTTTTTTTTTATGAGATTGCAATTAAAGTTACTAGTTTGGTGGAGACAATACTGATTTAAGAATGGCTTCGACTGAAAAGATGCAGATCAACACCCCCTCCTCCATTTCTCAGTTCTATCCGTGTTTTGTTCTTCCAGTCTTGCCTTTCTTACTGCAGATTGAGCACACACACACACACACACACACACACACACACACACACACACGCACGCACTCTCTCACGCTCGCTCGCTCTCACGCACGCTCGCACTCTCTCTTTCTCGCACGCACGCACGCACGCATGCCCACATACACACACACACACACACACACACCTCTAACGTTTTCTATATTTTTAACGTTAATTTCCATCCACCATTCCATGCATTATCGGACGTGTAGCGCTATCGCTGTGTATCGAAAGAACTACCCGCTGTTGCCAGTACTACCCATAGAGAACAATTGATGATGACTATGCCAATCTGTCAGTTTGAATTCTGACAGACTAACACTAATCCTATTCCTAACCCTAACCTGAACCCTTGGGCACACTTGGAAAACCTAGCTATCACTTTGGCTATACCAGACAGCGGGATTTCTCCCTGCTCTTACCGACTTTCAACTGCCGTGGGATTGCTACGTGCGTAAAGCGCACGGGTCAGACTAGCTTTAAGTCCCCATCCGAAGGACTGGGCGTTCAGTTCGATTTTCCTGTCAAACTAGAAAGAAAGGGCGAGGCCGGGATTCGAACC
>CM065688.1:35717390-35727390 GCA_017654935.2 Phymorhynchus buccinoides
GGTGTTGTGTGTGTGTGTGTGTGTGTGTGTGTGTGTGTGTTGTGTGTGTGTTTGACCTTAAGTTCGTGTGAGTGTTTTGTGTGTTGTCCAGCTTTTCATTTTGTTAGTATTGTTTATCATGATTGTAAGCGCTTAGGGCTTTTGTTAAGATTAAGCGCCCTAAATATTCATTATTATTATTATTATAGTAGTATAGTAGTAGGTAGTAGTAGTAGTAGTAGTAGTAGTAGTAGTAGTAGTAGTTAGAATGTTAAACTTCAAGTATAGTTTTATGGTAGTAGTATAGTGGTGATGGTGTGGTAATAAACTAAAGGGACTATTTGTCCCAATTTTGTATGTGCGTACACGTGTTCTTGTGGGTTGTAAGAATTGTTAGGAAGTGTTGGTTTTTTTTAGTGGAAAATCTGTTGGATTTTATGGAAAACTTACGTAGAATGTTAAACTTCAACTACCTATTTTCTAAGAATCACGTGTTCTTGTGGGTTGTAAGAATTGTTAGGAAGTGTTGGTTTTTTTTAGTGGAAAATCTGTTGGATTTTATGGAAAACTTACGTAGAATGTTAAACTTCAACTACCTATTTTCTAAGAATCACGTGTTCTTGTGGGTTGTAAGAATCGTTAGGAAGTGTTGGTTTTTTAGTGGAAAATCTGTTGGATTTTATGGAAAACTTACGTAGAATGTTAAACTTCAACTACCTATTTTCTAAGAATCACGTGTTCTTGTGGGTTGTAAGAATCGTTAGGAAGTGTTGGTTTTTTAGTGGAAAATCTGTTGGATTTTATGGAAAACTTACGTAGAATGTTAAACTTCAACTACCTATTTTCTAAGAATCACGTGTTCTTGTGGGTTGTAAGAATCGTTAGGAAGTGTTGGTTTTTTAGTGGAAAATCTGTTGGATTTTATGGAAAACTTACGTAGAATGTTAAACTTCAACTACCTATTTTCTAAGAATCACGTGTTCTTGTGGGTTGTAAGAATCGTTAGGAAGTGTTGGTTTTTTAGTGGAAAATCTGTTGGATTTTATGGAAAACTTACGTAGAATGTTAAACTTCAACTACCTATTTTCTAAGAATCACGTGTTCTTGTGGGTTGTAAGAATCGTTAGGAAGTGTTGGTTTTTTAGTGGAAAATCTGTTGGATTTTATGGAAAACTTACGTAGAATGTTAAACTTCAACTACCTATTTTCTAAGAATCACGTGTTCTTGTGGGTTGTAAGAATTGTTAGGAAGTGTTTTTTTTTTAGTGGAAAATCTGTTGGATTTTATGGAAAACTTACGTAGAATGTTAAACTTCAACTACCTATTTTCTAAGAATCACGTGTTCTTGTGGGTTGTAAGAATCGTTAGGAAGTGGGGTTTTTTAGTGGAAAATCTGTTGGATTTTATGGAAAACTTACGTAGAATGTTAAACTTCAACTACCTATTTTCTAAGAATCACGTGTTCTTGTGGGTTGTAAGAATCGTTAGGAAGTGGGTTTTTGTTAGTGGAAAATCTGTTGGATTTTATGGAAAACTTACGTAGAATGTTAAACTTCAACTACCTATTTTCTAAGAATCACGTGTTCTTGTGGGTTGTAAGAATTGTTAGGAAGTGTTGCTTTTTTAGTGGAAAATCTGTTGGATTTTATGGAAAACTTACGTAGAATGTTAAACTTCAACTACCTATTTTCTAAGAATCAGTAGCAATTTTGTACGGATACTGGGATGTTCCGTTGCCTTGTTTCTATGCATTAATTTGAACAAAACAACTCCAACAAATACACAAGGAAAAAAATAAAGAAAACGAGAAGAAATTGGAAGAATAATTATAAATACTTATAGAGGAAAAGAAAAACAATACGATAAATAGGCTAAAGAAAAGCAAAATGAAACGGACGAAGAAGAAGTTAACGAAGACGAAGAAAACAAGAGATCTTGAAGAAGAGGAATACTCAAAGAAAGAGTACGTGAAAGACAAAAACACAAACAAACAAAAAACGCATATTATTATTAGGTACTTTATAGTCACAGAGGCGTCTCTGTGAAATTCGGGTTGCTCCCACCTGGAGAGCGCGTCGCAGCCAGAGGCGCGCCACCCAATATTTTTTTTATTTTAAATTTCTGTTTTTGCATGCGATTTTTGTCACTGATGAGGGAGGGGGGGGGGGGGGGGTAAATTTGGACCAGATGACAGCTTTTTCGTTGCCACTGGGTTTAACGTATGCTAAGTGCATGGGCACACGGGACCTCGGTTTATCGTCTTATCCGAAATACTCCACGTTCAGACCGTTAAGGCCTAGTGCAGAATGAGAGGAAAAAATCCCCTGTACCCAGGTTCGAACTCGGGTTTACTTGACACGAAGCGAACGCGATACCACCGTGCCTCTCTACACCTGGTACTACCTAAAAGCAGTTTATAAACCTGCAGACTTAAAACGATTCATGTAATGCAAACGACATGGAATATTAGAAGATAAAAATGCCAGAGAAAACATGTTCTCTATGTAAACATGATGATTTTCTCCTCTATTTTCAGGAAGGGCGATACAGGTGAGGCAGAAAAACAACGCACAGCTTTTTTCGTGGGCGGTTGAATTTGGAGGTAAGTTGCCAAAGTGCATGGAAATCGTGTGTGTACGTGGGTGTGCGCGTGTGCGCATGCCTGTGGTGTGTGTGTGTGTGTGTGTGTGGTCTGTGTGTGTGCGTGCGCGCGCGCGCGCGCGCGCGTGTGTGTGTGTGTACGCGTGCGTATGTGTATGTGTACGTACGCGCACATGTGTGTTAAAGAACTCAGTACACGAAACTTACTCAGTGCAGCTGTAGTGACACAACGCTCACACAGAAACAACAGAGCTAGAAAACATGACCTGGTGATGTCAACGGGAACACACACACGTACCGGAGATGACGATTCTAGCCAAGCGGAAATGACGCAATGTTCAATGGAAGTTGTCTTCAGCAGGAAGCGTAGGTGGTGGTATGACTGTAAAGATTTCGTAATCATTGACAGGTGTAGAGAATTGCGTAATCACTGACTACACATACACATATATTGCCTTATTATGCAGATCGAAACGCACGCACGCAGTCATGGAATGAGTTACCAGTATAAGAACAGCTTAAAGGGCCTGCTACACTACATACGATTCGATGTCAATGCGATGCGATTGTGGCGATGTGAGTCATGATTTATGTGTATTGGGTCTGTCTACTTGAGTACACAGAGCGAAAGTAGTAGAATCATTTGTAAGCGGAAGTATTTCACACGAATCGTGACTCGCCAATCGCCACAGTCGCATCGCATTAAACAGCCAATCGTATGCAGTGTAGCAGGCCCTGAAGTTGCAGGCCCTGAGGAAGTCAGGCGGACGCTTGGCGAAAGCTACGAGTGAGTAGAAAGTTGGGTTCAGAGATAAAGTTTACATTTTCTTCATTATGTTGCAGTTTAACCCCTTTCACCGCCAATGTTGCATTTATGCACCACAATGGTTTAATACCCATGCCACTAAAAGGCATCAAATCAGGACCTGTTATCCAAAGACCCTATTTTCTTAATTTTGGGAGGTAAGGATAGGCCTAATGTTATGCATGTCACAGAGGAATTCACAATATTGTAGATACTTTTTTTCTTCACCCAATTAAGTTTAATGGTATTTTTTGGCTGAAAAATGGCTGGCGGCGAAATGGTTAAGTTTTACAGACTGACTGACAGGTAGGCCTACTCTCTTATCATGAAAGTCTTGAAAGAGTGGCTGGATCCCCCCTCTCTATATAGCAAAAACATTAACATGTGGAAACGTAATGAAAATGTTTTGTTCTTGAAACTCTCTCTCTCTCTCTCTCTCTCTCTCTCTCTCTCTCTCTCTCTCTCTCTCTCTCTCTCTCTCTCTCTCTCTCTCTCTCTCTCTCTCTCTCTCTCTCTCTCTCTCTCTCTATCTCTGTCTCTCTCTTTCTCTCCCTCTCCCTCTTTCTATCCCTGTCTCTGTCCTGTATCTCTCTCTCTCTCTCTCTCTCTCTCTCTCTCTCTCTCTCTCTCTCTCTCTCTCTCTCTCTCTCTCTCTCTCCCCCCCCTCTCTGTCTCTATCTCTGCCTCTCTCTTTCTCTCTCTCTCCCTCTTCTCTCTCCCTGTCTCTGTCTCTCTGTCTCTGTCATGTCTGTCTGTCTCTCTCTCTCTCTCTCTCTCTCTCTCTCTCTCTCTCTCTCTCTCTTTCTCTCTCTCTCTCTCTCTCTCTCTCTCTCTCTCTTTCCCTCCTCTCCCTCTCTCTCTCTCTCTCTCTCTCTCTCTCTCTCTCTCTCTCTCTCTCTCTCTCTCTCTCTCTCTCTCTCTCTCTCTCTCTCTCTCTCTCTCTCTCTCTCTCAAATTAAAGGTCCACCAGGCTATTGTCTAGTCGGTTAGACTACCCCATGCATCGATTGAGACAGTATGACATATAAACCTTATTTTCTCCAACACACCAAAATGTAAGACATCACGTATAAAACAGCTCTCTTGGCTTTTAACACCACTGCTTGATGCGTTGTTGAATGAAGAAAGACGAGCTGAAAAAAAGAGTCGTACAGGCATGACCATCTATTTGGTTGTTTGACTTTTGACAGGTAAAACACAGCGAGAAGTGGACAGCAATTAGTTTAGTTTACATAAGACCCTAGGCCTACTGAACGAAATCTTGAATCCAGACACCTGTGTTAGTATATTCTTAAGCCTCAAGAGGACACTGAAGTGATCTGACAACAACAAACACACTCGTTTCTTTTCTCGTAGTCACCGTTCCGTTAAAACAAAGTGTACCTTGCGACAAGAAGATGGTATTTGTGTTTCTCTGTCTGTCTGTGCGTGTGTGTCTGTGTTCAAAGAAAATGTTTACCACTTTCTACTCCTTAAGCTAACGGACGCACTGTAGTGGAATTTTGAAAGAAATGTTCTTATATGCTAAGGATGATACCTGCCATTTCACTGTTCTTGACATACAATATTAACGAGTCTTATGGTTTGGTTCCTTCACATGTTATTGCAAAGGAATATGACCAAGTCCTGCTGTGTAACAAGGGAAAAGCCTATATATCTTTATATATTTCTTTTTAAAATAGCAGCATACAGCCGAGCATAATTCTTAGTTTTGTAAGAAAATGTGGATCTTGCGACTGGTTTGGGGTTGGTTGCTTTTATAAGTTACCAGGAATACCAGTGTGTGCTTGTCAAATTGATCTTTTTTGTACGCCCTGTTACTTATTCCTCTTTAGGCTGTATTTGAGAGGTGCAGAGAGTTGACATAAGCAAACACAATGTTCACTCTGTATGTATATGTTGGTTAAAGATTTTACAATTTTGAGACGGTGAGGCCAATGAACCTTTAAGCAAAGCAGCGTGTCTGAGACAATGCGTGGCCCCCCAAATATCACATAATTTGCACTGCATCTATATTTCATTTCAGCTATGAACCAGCAGCTTCAGAAATAAATGTGATATTACTTCTCATCTTTGTCTGTTCCACGTATGTTCTCAGCCTCTGGAAAGGTGACCATTTTGAAATTTCGCAGATGTTGTCAGCTGTCACCCCATTTCTTTCCATCGACATATTCCTATTCTACCAGTGATCATTATTTTAAAAGATATGTAAATCCAAATCAAACCTAGATTCTACCTCCCCCCAAAAAAACCCCACAACAACACACGAAAACAAATTGGAATTTGGCAGCACATCTAATCAGTCTCTTTCATGAGGAATATATAAATACGTGGTCTTTTAAAAGGCTTAATAAGAATATTGTTCTACTAACAGCCCTAATGTAGGGTCAGCCCTATGTTCCCTCCTAATAAATATTGTCCAGTTTCAACATGCATTCCTAAATAGTTCAATGTGTAATTTTGAAATCGGTTGCTTAATTGATGCAGGTGTGTGTGTGTGTGGAGGGTACCGGTGAGTCTACTATTGATGTGGAGATCGATGCAATTCCACGTTAATTCACTGCTTCGAAATAAATTATGAATAAATATGGAAACAATAATTTTGATCTGATGGAAAAATAACTCCAGTGATTAGTGCTAATACCGCTCATCTTCAATATTCAATTTTAGACACCACTGGGCAAAAGGATTGCTATCCCGACAATTCACTATTGCTCTAGACAATTCAAGGATAAAGCTGAATCGTATAGCCTACATTTTTTTCAACCCACATGTTGTCAATTTGGATCCAATGTATCTGGAATGGGATGAAAGGGAAAGTGCAGAGAAACAGGAATGGAAGTAATCTTGGAATAAGGTTTGCATGCAAGAGTAAGAATAGTGGCGATGACAGATTGGGGAGGATGAGAACTACAGTGAAGAGTACGTATGTCACGTGCATCGATTTGATGTTCTTTTTGAAGTCTGTCTCTGTGCGTATTGGGGTCACACGAATGGTGGCGATGACAGCTTGGGTAGGATGAGAACTACAGTGACGAGTACGTATGTCACGTGCATCAATTTGATGTTCTTTTTGAAGTCTGCCTCTGCGCGTATTGAGGTCACACGTTTTCCTGCAGTATTTCTGTCGTCAGTACATAGACAACCCTTTTCCATTGTTATTTATGTCTTCTCATACTGTACCCCAAGTTTATTTTACAAAGGGACACACAGAGACTTAATAATCATACGCACATACATGCACAAATATAATCTATGTGTGTTTGTGTATGAGTGTGTGTGTGTGGTGTGTGTGTGTGTGTGTGTGTGTGTGTGTGTGTGTGTGTGTGTGTGTGTGTGTGTGTGTGTGTGTGTGTGTGTGTGTGTGTGTGTGTGTGTGTGTGTGTGTATATGTGTATATGTGTGTGTGTGTGTGTGTGTGTGTGTGTGTGTGTGTGTGTGTGTGTGTGTGTGTGTGTGTGTGTGTGTGTGTGTGTATATATTAAGACCATGTGTGTGTGAAGCGTGTGTGTGAAACGTATTTGCGTGTGTGTTTGTGTGTGTGTTTTGTGTGCGTGTGCGTGTGTGTTGTGTGTGTGTGTGTGTGTGTGTTGTGTTGGTGTTGTGTGTGTGTGTGATTAAGAAAGAAACGTATTTCTCTCTCTCATCTCTCTCTCTCTCTCTCTCTCTCTCTCTCTCTCTCTCTCTCGCTCTCTCTCTCTCTCTCTCTCTCTCTCTCTCTCTCTCTCTCTCTCCCCCCCCTCTCTCTCTCTATCTCCCTCTCTCATCTTGTATACTTAGCTTTCCTGCCACAACTCTGGCTTAAGGCAAATTTATTGTAGTCACGAAATGGGCTTCACTGATTGGATTAGCCATTTTTTGCCGCCAGAAGTTCAGTTTTTGCTTCTTGAAAGCAGAACACTTTAAAAAAAAGAAGTTAGATTGTGTCAATCTTGAAGTTAATTGTTTCTTTACCGAAACGGAAGCACATCTCAAACTTGTTGTAAGCAATGTTATGCTAGACAGCCATTTTAATATGCATGATCTGGTTGAAGGATAAAGAAGATAAAGCGCATAGACACAACGTATTTTTGACAAATCAGTGAACAGATAATGTTGTAATCTTACCATAATAACCTTAACCTTGCTTTCAGCCTTGAAAATGAATGGCGGCTACTCTTATCAATTTTCGCAGTTTTTGATTGATTATTTTTGTTCACATTCTTTTTATCTAGCAAATGTGGACATGAATTTCGCTTTTGCATCGATGTAGATGCCCTTATTGTGGAATATTGATGTCCTCGTGGTTGTTCTATGATAACCATAATAACCATATCCTTGCTTTCAGCCTTGAAAATGAATGGCGGCTACTCTGATCACTTTTCGCAGTTTTTGATTGATTATTTTCCCCCCACATTCTTTGTATCCAGCAATTGTGGATATCGATTTCGCTATTGCATCGATGTGGATGCCGTTATTCTGGAATAGTGATGTCCTCGTGGTTGTTCCAAGACTATCAAAACTCGTATACTCCCAATTTCATGGGAAATGACCCCCTCACATTCCTTACTCGGTCTGTCATCCCAGTTTAATTGACGTGGATGGGGACGTTGAAGTCAAAATAACTAACCAGTCGTTTGAATATCGATTGCGGGCACGCACCCACCAAATAGATTTGTCGTCTGCTTGTAATTCCCAACATCCCTTACTCTCCTTTCATTCATTCCCCCCCCCCCCCCTCACCCTCCGCCTCAATTTTTCTCTCCTGTTTTCTATTATAGACATCAGCTAGAGAGAAAACCGAGGATGGACTTTTTAAATTAATACAAAATTATGCGGATAGAAATTATTGAATCAAAGGGGGGGGGGGGGGGTGTTAATTATGCATTCAATGCAATACTGTGTACTACCAGACTATTTATATTATATCACTGCTTGTTATGTCACGTTTCTACATCGCACGTACTGAACAATTCCATATAGAAACAATTCTTTGAAGTTCTCATTGGCTTTGTTAGAATTAAAGGTATATTGAGCACATTCTGGTGGGTAGTTTTATTTGAATACACAAAAACGTTAAAAGAAGAAGAAGAAGAAAAGTTAGTCTGGTCGGCTCCTTGGGTGGAGGTGGTGTGTGAAAGCATTGAAAAAGTGATCTTGATATAAAATGTAAAGTGAAGTGGCTTCTCTTTCAGCGCACGAAGCAAACTCAATTCACACGCTGTCTGTATTCGTGCTAATAGACACTGCTTGTTTCTGTCGTTGGAAGGGTCGAGATGCGCACGCAGGTGGGGGGGGCAGGGGGGGGGGGGGGGGGGGAAGCCTGTTTGTTTCTCTGTATCTGTATCTGCCTGTGTGTGTGACTAGTATGTGTCTCGACCTCTGTGTATTCTCTGTCTCTGTCTCTCTGTCTCTCTCTCTCTCTCTCTCTCTCTCTCTCTCTCTCTCTCTCTCTCTCTCTCTCTCTCTCTCTCTCATCTCTCTCTCTCTCTCTCTCTCTCTCTCTCTCTCTCTCTCTCTCTCTCTCTCTCTCTCGAAGAAGAAGAAGAAGAAGAAGAAGATGAAGAAGAAAGAATGTGTATGCATAATTATGTATGTATCTAAGTGTGTGCGTGCGTACATGTGTGTGTGCGAGCGTGCGTGCGTGTCTATGCTCAAATACGATCATAACTCATACACAATGTTTATGTAGGCTGTGTGTGTGTACACACACCACCCCCAACACCCCACACACCCCAACACCCCCCCTCCCCCACACACGCTCACACTTACTCACAGTCTCTATTAATTCTCTCTCACTGGGCCAGACAACCAGAGATAGTGTGTCTGATCCTGGGATTAGCCAGGGATTTCTCTCCCCCCCCCCCCCCCCACCATACAGTACTGTACTACTAGGAATGATGAACGACCCGGTTCCCAGACCATTAAGAATTAGAATGGTAAACTGATGGCCTCTTCCAGCAGACTAGTGTCTGTATGTCCTTGGCGAACTCTCTGCCTTTATTACCAAATCATTTCCATGAACGCCGAAGCCAATTACCTTTTCCAAACTGTTAGCAGTTAAATAACATTAAAAAAACCCATCATCATCTCTACGACATCCAGAACGGAAAAGGGAAATAATGCTCATAGCTTTAAGAATTAAAAAAGAAACTACAAGCATCGTTATAATGCTAAGAATGGACAAAAGAAGACCTTCTAAAAAATAAACAAGAACAAGTCTACTCCAAAGAGCATACAATCGAAAAATAGCAGTATTGTTATGATTATCAGAATGGCCAAAACGATTCGAAAAAAGATATATAATACAAGAGTTACAATGAATAAACAAGTAAACAAACACATACTCACACATATATTTTTTTTTTTTAAATAAAAAAATATTAGCATTTCCGCAAACGCCCATTAGTTTCAAAGTCATAGTCTTCCACAAAAGATTAAGCTGTACCATAGTTTTCCATTACTGTAGAAAATCATCTATTGTGCAGCTCTCATGTTACTGTTGGCCCCTACTAAGCGCTAATAGATGGTACAATATAGTACAGTAAACAAAATGGACATCAAGTCTAACGGATCGTTGACACGGCAGGTAATCATGAAGGTCCCCATTCTTGTAGCCGGGAGAGGAGGGGGGT
>CM065688.1:35744890-35747390 GCA_017654935.2 Phymorhynchus buccinoides
AGAGACAAAGAGAGAGAGACAGAGAGAGAGAGGGAGAGACTGACACTGGTATTGGCACTGACTGGCACTGCAAACTAGAGAGAGAGAGAGGGGGGGGGGAGGGAGAGAGAGGGGATAGTGAACGAGCAAAGAGAAAGTGAATGAGTGCATGCTGCGCAAGCATTCGAAGGAAGGACACGACACAACAAATGTAGTTCAAGTGTACAAGGCATTCTGCATGACCGAGAATGTCAGAACGTTGGACCAGTCACGCGGCAGCCGGACAATGGCTAACTACAACCTCGACATAGTGCGTCTCGTTTTCTTCAGCACCGCCCCTATACTTATTTGTAGTCTTTGACCCTTTAGTCGCCTCGTCCCCGAATCCCACCCTCCCTTACTGAAGTGAACAAAAGGCAGACCACCGGTGCAGTGGGTTTTGTTCCGTAGCGGTCACTTTTGCTTCTTGTCCACTCGACTCCATTCATCCCGAAGAGTCAGTTGCCGCTTTCGGAGTACTCCTTGTACGTCCTTTCAGAGTGTTCAATCGAACTGGTTCCCGATAGTACAAGGGGATTTGTTTTTACTGCGCAGCGGCAGAAGATGTGAGGTAACGTTTTCAACATCATATTAATTAAGCCTTTCACCGCCAACGTCACATTTTAGCACCACAATGGTTTAACACCCATGTCACTAAAAGGCATCAAATCAGGGTCTGTTATCCAAAGACCCTGTTCTCTTAATTTTGGGAGGTAAAGGGATAGGCCTTACTTTAAATATGTTACAGAGGAATCCCCAATATTACAGACATAATTTTTTTCTCTACCCAGGTAAGTTTAATGGGCATCTTTTGCTGAAAAATGGCTGGCGGCGAAAGGGTTAATAAAGAAGATGATTGAATAACTTATGATAGGAGATTACATAGTTACGTAAGAATGTAGCCTTGAATTCTAGGGGAGAGTTTTAGCCAGATTTCCCCATATCTCTGTTCAAGTGATTGGTTGGTGTGATGTGGTTTTTGTGTGTGCTGTTACTAATCACAAAAGTCAAAGTCCATCGTTTCTTCAGGCATAGGAAACAGATAGTTATTCCATGGTAACCGCCCATTGTTTACCTGTTTGCTTGGAAACGGATTGGCTTAATTGATAAAGCGATAGTGTCTTGAGTGAACGTAATTGAAACTATGCGGAACCCAAGGTCGGCCGTTTCCCACGTTCTAAGTCCCCACGCTCTAAGCCCTACGCGTGGGCGTTCTGTGGTGATGGTTGGAACATAATTTAGCATTACATGGATGGTAGGTAGGTAGGTAGGTAGGTAGGTAGGTAGGTAGGTAGGTAGGTAGGTAGGTGGGTAGGTAGGTAAGGATAGGCTTCAGCCTTCAAGCCTCGCGGCTTATGAAACGTCCCATCCATTTGAAATTCATTTTTATAGGTTTGCTTATTGCATACAAGTTGACTTTTTTTTCTCCAATGATAACACACAGAATAATGCTGCTCGTCTCATTTCTCGCTCCCCTAGGTACGATCATATCACTCCGGTTATTCGTTCCCTACATTGGCTCCCAGTTCAATCACGTATTGACTACAAAATTCTCCTGCTCGTCTTCAAGTCACTGAATCATCAAGCTCCCCTGTATCTCTCTGATCTTCTTCATCTCTATGTCCCAGCTCGCGAACTACGTTCGTCTTCTGATTCTCGTCTCCTTTCCCTTCCCTCCATCCGCCTCAAATCTGCTGGCCAACGTTCTTTTTCTTGTCAAGCACCATCTCTTTGGAATTATCTGCCGTCTCCTTTCCGACACCCCAACTCAGTCTCCTCATTCAAAACCTCTCTTAAACCTCATTTTTTTCCTGCTGCACCCTAAATATTTGATCAGTTGTCTATTGTTGTGTGCACGTGAGGGAAGATTGAATAAGAGGTTTGTGCTGTGTTTTGTGGTGCGTGTGTGTGTGTGTGTGTGTGTGTGTGTGTGTGTGTGTGTGTGTGTGTGTGTGTGTGTGTGTGTGTGTGTGTTAGCATGCATGTGTGCATACATGTGTGCTTGTGTGTGTTTTGGTTTTGTGGGTTGTGTGTGCACGCATGTGTGTGTGTGTCTGTGTGCGTGTGTGTGTGTCTGTCTGCGTGCATACGTTGTGTGTGAGGGTGTTTGTGTATGTGTGTTGGTGTGTTTCTGTTTGAACGTTTCCGAATGAATAAAGATTTGTTTAAACCAAGCTGTTTCTTTAGTACATTGTTTTGCCATTAGCCACGTATCTTTAACCATTTCGAAGTTTAAGTTTCTGAGCCCAAAACCCATGCGCACATGGCTTTAAGTCATTATTATGATCAAGCTTATCCTTTAGCATTTTTCTAATTAATTTTGGTTTGGTGGAAAAGCATGTGTAATCAGCTTCCTTATTATTATGTCGTTGTTCTTGAAGGGGTTATGTCATCCAAAGTATCCAATCCTCTGGTATTGCGTTAATTAACGCATTATATTCAAACACTAATCTTGCCCACCCCTGCCCTAGTTTATCACGTA
>CM065688.1:35752390-35754890 GCA_017654935.2 Phymorhynchus buccinoides
AAGAAGAAGAAGAAGAAGAAGAAGAAGAAGAAGAAGAAGAAGAAAGAGAAAGAAGAGGAAGGACTATAACAACAAGAATAGAAGACGCATTGAAAAGCACACAAAAAGTTTTTAAAAGAATTAGGCTGGGTTCACATTAGACGCGTAAGTTCCGTACGGAAAACCCTAAATAAATGGAAGAAAGAAGGATACAAGTTTACGCATATTGGGGAAATTCGGACACGTGCGCAAATCTTTCCCCTTCTTTGTTTCGCTTATTTATGGATTGCGCACGGGCTTCCGCATGGGATATCCGCTTATGTGTGTACACGGAAGAGAAAACGGGATACGGGATACGGAGATGGTATTATTATTATTAAGAAGGGACGGGCAATGGGAGCTAGAGATCTGGATGAAGGATGCTGAGGGAATGGAGATAGTGATGAGTGGAGTGTCAGCCTGTTTCGTTCATATCAGGTGCAAGGTCCGTACTTAACCCACCCAAAGGTAGCATTTATGATGGAAGGCTGGGCTAATAACCATCATAATGGCGGGCGATATCGTTCCACACCGCAGGACGGCCATGCCAGGAAGATGGCCATTTGAACGCCTTCAGCTTCCATTTCGTCTTCTCATATGGGACACGTATTGATATAGTACCTCTTAAGGATAGATATCTCTATCTCAAAGGCAGATAATCTAAAAGCTATGAAACTTTCAACATGGATACCCTACTGCTGTATATGTGTGTGCTTTTGTTTACATTTCTGCCGTCCTTTCCTTCCGCTATGGCCCCCCCCCCACCCCCCACCCCCCACCCCCCCACCCCCCACGGACAATATCGTGATACGGTCACACGCCTACAATTGCATCCCTTTGCGTCTCCCTAAAGGGGACGCTACGCTGCATACGATTCGATTCACCGCGATCCGATTGTGACATTTGTGAGGCATGATTCACGTGACATTCTGCTGTCTAAATGAATCTGATGAAATCCTACTAGTTTTGTTCACTACATTTCGATGGCCTAGGCGTTATCGAAGTCATTGCAAAAGCTAAGAACTTGTATTTAAACAAGCGCGAAATCGCAATAGTTTGTGGCACGCGGTCTATTTTTACCACTCCAACCATGAGTCACCTCCCCTGGCTTTTCAATAATTTTAATCTGTAAACCAGAATGCTATCTCTGCACCATTTCGTAACTTTTTATATCTTTTGGAAAACATTTAAAACTATGTATCCTACTTATGCTCATCAAAAGAAGCACCGCATACTCGTCGTGTCTGTTGTAGTGTCTGTATTACGTATGTTTATTATTTTGTACGCTTTTAAAATACATCATGTTAAAGAGCGGCCTCAATTTGAAGTGTAGCCTCGATTTGAAGTGCGACATTTTGTCAAAATGGGCGACAATTTTGGACCGACCGACAGACAGACCGACCGACCGACCGACCGACAAAGTGAGTTATAGGTTTGTGGCTTGAGCCACAAACAAAAAGTCTGCCAATAATATAAAATGGGGATTATGCTTTTTCTATTTCTGCAGTCTTTTTTTTATGCAAGTTATTTCTTTTCGCAATAAATTCAATAATACGTCAATGAACTATCTAAAAAATAGTCCGCCTTGACTCCAACCCATCGATATTCTGATGAATCTGATGAATTTATCTGTATTTGTTTTGGTCTCAGACGTTTTATTTGGTTCGCGTATTGGGGTCTGAATGAGTGCATGTGAACGAGGAAAGTAGAGTTCTGTTTAGACGGAAGTATTTCGCGCGAATCATGACTCACAGACATCGTCAACAATCGTGTCGCATTTGGATTGAATCCTATGCAGTGTAGCGACCCCTTAGGAAGCAATAACGAAGGAACATTTCAAAGAACAATAACTCTGGAAAAAGGCCTAGGCAAACGCAAAGAACAATAACTCTGGAGATCGCCTTTTATTCCTATGTTAAGTCCTATTAAAAAACCCAAAAGTTACTAGATTCGGATTTCCGTGTTCAATACACCTAAGCAAACGCAAAGAACAATAACTCTGGAGTTCGCCTTTTATGTCTATGTTAAGTCCTATTATTAAAAAAAAGTTACTAGATTCGGATTTCCGTGTTCAATACATATAGGTCATCATGATTATTATTATTATTACAGGCAAAAACACAGAAGTTCAAACTTTCTTCTCATATCATGTCCAGATCCCGTTTCCCCGCGTCTGAGGTTGTCTGGGCAAGGGCACTAACTCAGGGCACAGACTGTCTAGAGTTTTGTGCCCGTTAATGGCCGCCATTTCTTTTCTGGTGACTCATTCTTCTCCTCCAAGGAAGCGAAATAAAAGGTGCTCCTTACTGTGTCGTCGTTTGTCTTTCTTAGTGGTATTTTGCTTGGTGTGTCTTCTGTCTCTTTCGTAGCCCGCCTTCTTGTGTCTCTGTTCTCTATAGCGTTGACCCTCCCCATCCCGCTTCCTTGTCTGCCTTCTTCTTCTTCATCGTCAACGTCGAACTTCTCCTCCTCCTTCTTTCTT
>CM065688.1:35759890-35772390 GCA_017654935.2 Phymorhynchus buccinoides
TTCTTACCAGCAAGAGAGGGAAACACGTGAAACCCGTGATTTTCACTCATGTATCTGGTGGATCTTTAAGGCTGTGTCAGGTCAACTGACATAGGCCAGGCTAGAACACCAAGGCTATATAAAAATGTTGCTATGCTATGCATGGATATACGGGGATTGTCTTTAGCAATGACAAGCTCCTAGCATTACATCATCAGTCTCCAAAATCCCCCGAAGACGGAGAGTGGCTGCCCACGTGGCGGGGTAATAAAAAACGGTCACACACGTAATGTTCTCATCCGTAGCTGATGCACGTGTGTACCATAGTGTCCAAGTGCTTCCGCTGTTGGAATGATCTCTGGATTGTTTTTTAGCCAGTCCGGGTGAGCCAACAACAGCAACACAACCGAAATTGGTTGGGTGAAAATTGTCATCTAAGGATTTTATTTTTATTTTTATAAACTACTGGGTATTGCTATATAGATACAGGAATTTATTTTAAACACAAAAGCCCCACAATAACACTATAGTACAGTGGATACAGGGGATTTTTCCTCTCACTTTACACTAGGCCTTACGGTCTGAACGTGGAGTCTTTCGGATGAGACGATAAACCGAGGTCCCGTGTGCCCATGCACTTAGCACACGTTAAACCCAGTGGCAACGAAAAAGTTGTCAGTTGGTCAAAATTTACACACACACCCTTTCCTTCCTTATCAGTCACACAAAAATCACATGCAAAAAAAAAAAGATTGGGTCTCTCTGCCTATGGCTGCGACGCGCTCTCCAGGTGGGAGCAACCCGAATTTCACAGAGACGCCTCTGTGACTATAAAGTACCTAATACCTAATATAGTCTAAGATTATATCCCTTCCATCAGTAAAGGGGAGTACAGTTTATATGGCTCTGTCATCTTGTTTTTTTGTTTTGTTTTGTTTTGTTTTTACTTAAGGAACTTTCTCCTTTATTTTCTTCTCCTCCAATATTTAAGCGTGATTGATTCCAGAATGTTTTAAGTTCAAAGCTTTTAGACATGACACTCTTTTATCTGCGGCTACCAAAACAACTGGAACAAAAAAGGCCCTCGACCTATTTTTGTGTGTGTACGCTCCTGCGTCTTTCTGTGCAGTACACCGTTTCTTATTCTTTCAAACACGACCGTTCCTTTGCTTACGCGTCTTTTTCATAAGTTCCTGTGACTGTCTTTGTTTCCTGATTATTTGTTTTCTGCCTCTCTCTGTGTTTGTGCCTCACTCTTTATTGACATACTAACAAACGGCAACGTCGCATGATAATGTGGGTTTTTTTTATGGTGTTGCCACCTTTGTCATGTCCACGGAGAGAGAGAGAGAGAGAGAGAGAGAGAGAGAGAGAGAGAGAGAGAGAGAGGAGAGAGAGAGAGAGAGAGGGGGGGGGGGGAGGCCATACACAGTTGAAATAAACCTGAAGGTTCAATTTGAAAATACAGAAAAAAAATCTTGCCATAGTTAATTCCAAATCATTAATGTCAACTTCTGCATTTTCCTAAATTTCAAACCCTTTCTCGATTTGGTTTCTACATCAACCAATGCTTAATAATTGTGTTAGTGTTCGATTTTTAAACTAAATCATAATATAGTTATGCCTTAGAAAGATGGGTATAAGATCGTTTAACAGCAAAATCATTATGTTTGAAGATATTTCCTGCAATATACACAGTTGTAGTTTGACGTTGTTCATACAACCTACTAACGTTATCGATTACAGTGATGGACACAATGGCTGTGTTTACTACCATTCAAACAAACAACAATCATTTTTCAACCCAAAAATGTCATTAAACTTAACTGGGTAGAGAAGAAAAATTAGATGCAATATTGGGAGTTCCTCTGTGACATGTGTAACATTACGCCTATCCTGACCTCCCACAATTAAGAAATTAGGGTCTTTAGATTACCGTCCCTGATTTGATGCCTTTTAGTGACATGGGTGTTTAATCAATGTGGTGCATAAATGCGACGTTGGCGTTGAAAGGGTTAAAAACAAACAAAAAAGCAAAGCAAAGAAACAAACTGAGATGATGGCAACGGAGAATGTCTTTTAGAGAGGTCAGGAGGAAACGAATGCTAAGAGATGAACATGTTTGTTTCTATAGACTGGGGGGGGGGGGGGTGGGGTGGGGTGGGGGGGGGGGGAGGCTGGGGGGGGGGGGTATCGACTCTTGAATGTTAACTTTGTCCCGCCATTGCCCAATTGTATTAGTGCTTTTTCATTCGTTGAATATGCATGAGGGTAGCCTGTTCCCCTCCTCTCGCTCTCTCTCTCTCTCTCTGCGCGCGTGCGCGTGTGCGTGTGTGTGTGTGTGTGTGTGTGTGTGTGTGTGTGTGTGTGTGTGTGTGTGTGTGTGTGTGTCGTCTGTGCGCCTGTGTGCGTCCTGTCTTCTGTTTACACAGCGACGGACGCCTTGTGGCCACCAGGGGAAATTACTGGGCGCTGGAATAATTGCCGGGGACTCAGAGTGAAGGGCCCTTTCGCGCCAAGTTGGTTAGGGCCATCTTGTTAGCGTAAGGTTCAGGTTGCTACTGCTAGAGGTAGTGGTTTGACGGGGCTCCTCCGCCAGTCTTAATGTAATAAAATTCTATATAACTCTCTGTATATGCTTTTCCATCTCTCTATGTCCTCTCTGTATATTAAATGTGATTTTTCTCTTTCTATTGTATGTTCAGATTCTCTGTCCTCTCCGCAAGTAAGATGATCTTTTCTTCTTATAGACCTGACTATAATTATACCTTGTTTCCCGTAGCTTATATCACGACATTTCTTTTCTCCTTATTAAGATGTCTTAAGGTCTGTGTACACGTTAACATTATTCACGAGTTACTTCTATTTCCCCATGGAAACACAGTGATAGCCCACTCTTAATATGACTTACAGCTCTCTGTGTTGCCATGGGGAAATAGAAATATCTTGTGAATAGTGTTAACGTGTACATAATAATAATAATAATAATAATAATAATAATAATAACTCTTATATAGCGCCGTTCTCCTGGCGCAGCAGGACTCACAGCGCTTTACAAAAAACATACATACAATAATCATGAAGAAAAACAACATAATTATACAAAAGTGGAAACACAACCATACAAAAATCCATGAAAAACAAAACAAAAAAACAATTAGCCCATTATCGCACTGCACTCACACAGTTTTGCACTCAGCAAAAACTCACAGAGGGTGAACTGAAGGGGAGAAGACACAGGAGATCAACAGAGGTATTTTTTGAAGAGAACAGTTTTCAGGCCAGTTTTGAAAGAAGACAAAGATGGAGAGCTGCGGAGAGAGGAAGGGAGGTTGTTCCAGATGTGTGGTGCTTGGAAACGGAAAGCTCTGTTTCCAACTGTTTTGTATTTGGTGACAGGTGTGCAAAGAAGTTTGAGGCTACTTGATCTGAGGTTGCGTATAGACCTTTATTCCTTTCTTAACATAGCATGAATATATTGGCTTGTTGTTGAAAAGCTGCAACTGCCGGTTGTTGGATTAACTGTTGAAAGTTCGAGTCCTCGCTTGGCATGCCAAGGGCTAATATGAAATGTGGCAGTTTTGCTGCCTACACATCACGTTTATAATATTTAGATTACCGTGTGTTGTATTGCTGATGCTATGAAACAGGTGCTTTTACACGAGGAGAAAAATTAAACATAATAATTGAAAATGTCGATCATAGTCTTTGCCCAGTTACAGACGTTTAAGAACACATTTAGTTTAATATGTTACATATGTTGTCTTGCGGATAATGTATCTCCTTTTTTTACTCTCTACAGTTCTCTTTGGTTCATAAATTCCATGTATTTACCTTACGCAGTTTACAAGACTATTCAGTCATCAGTCAGATAAAGCGGGAAGACTGTGTTCTCCTGGTCAGCCTTTAGCATCAGTGACATGTGTCATCGTCTATCTTGACGATCTGTTTCCGTGCCAGCGTCAGTGCTACTTGGAGAAGACTACAGTCACAGACCTGCCAGTCATAGCTTAGAGAAAAGCAGGGAGAATGAAAGACCTTGATGATATTCGTAGCGTGAGTGTCCATCTCTGCGATGTCTTTAATTATGTAAATATGCTCATTATCTTCAACGCGAAGGAAATAGAACGACTGGTCTATAAGTATAACTCATCGACTCTGTGATAAAAGAGTCTCGTAGAGTGTGTAAAAGAGTGTTATATTGCGGTGTTTGTTGTATACCAATATATAACTTTACATAGTGATACAAAAGGGGATACACTGGCTTAAACTCCATCAGAGGGCAGCCGATTTGGGTGCTTTGAAAGTTCACAGCCAGTAAACAATACATGCCTTGAAACCATTAAACAACGTAATAAGACACTAAAGTATTAAATAATGTGTGTCCAACATCTGTTAGTAGTAATTTGAACATTTGGTTATAGAGTCCCAAACATGTAAAAACATGTACAATGAGGCACATTAATTTTATTTGGGACAGTGCGTACTCTAAAGCTCTACCAATGTACCACACACTATCTCAGACTTGTTGGTGGCACCAATTAAAAACCGTTGGTCGTAAACTCAAAGAAGTGTTATGCATTTGATGGGCATCACTCCAAGAGTGCTATTAAGCATATTTTGGCAGATGCACTCTCATTGTTTTGTGAAGAAAGCTGCTTCCATCTGCCTCTGTAAACTTGTTTTTCTCTTCGCATGACTGACATTTTCAAGCGCTGGAAGAACATTGTAATGACCCATGTCTTTAATAAACCTCACCTGCTTCATGTTGGCGTGCCTATGAATCTTTGTAAACCACTTGATGAACAGAACAACAGCGAGGCTGTCACATTAGGTGCATGCAACAACCTAACTTAAACTGGCAAATGTTAAGAAAAGCTCCCTCCTCTGCCCCTTCCATTCATTTCAGACGGTGTGAGTTAGGGATAGAGTTAGGAATAGGGTTTTGGATAGGGTTAGGGATAGGCTTAGGGTCAGTTAAGTGTCAATCTCATAGCATACCATCAATGTTTATTTGTGGGTGTGGATTAGACGGTTTCAGGTTAGGAATAGGGTTTTGGATAGGGTTAGGGATATAATAATAGGCTTAGGGTCAGTTTAGTATCAAATAAAAAAATAATAAAAGTTGATGACTAAGCTGACCCTAAGCCTGACCCTAAGCCTATCCATAACCCTATCCCAAACCCTCACCCTAACCTGAAACCGTCTGAAATGAATGGAATGGGCAGAGGAGGGAGCTGTTCTTAACATTTGCCCCTACACTTAACAACACTAATTCCTTGTCACAACCGATGTTGCCCCAGCAACTGCTTACAACAACTTACATTTGTCAAATTAACTGCTTACAAACACGGCGTATGTGACACTGTGTTTTCGGTTAACATTGTTACACAGTCCTTAAATTCGTCAGAAAGGCAAATAGATTGTAGAAGACGTGCGCTAGCGTTGCGTGTGTCCTAGTGCATCTATTTTGTCTGTGTGTGCGTATGTGTATGTGTGTGAGCTTACAGGGTTTTGTGTCACTAATGAGTGTGATGTCAAATGGAGGAAATTCCCCCGTAGTCGGAGTGTGGCTGCGCACGTGGCGGGGTAATCAAACACGGTCATACACGTAATGTTCTCATTCCTAGCTGATGCATTTGTACCATAGTGTTCAAGTGGTTCGGCTGTTGGCATGATCCATGGAATCTTGTTGCCAGGGTACGTCAACATCAACAACAAATGCAGGAAATAAGAGAGAGAGAGGGGGGAGAGAGAGAGAGAGAGAGAGAGAGAGAGAGAGAGAGAGAGAGAGAGAGAGAGAGAGAGAGAGAGAGAGAGAGAGAGAGAGAGAGAGAGAGAGAGAGAGAGAGAGATTCTGTCTTCATTTACATATATTGGGGGTGAACGATAAAGTGTGAGCATGCATGTATGGTGGTTGCGGGGATGATTTGACGTGCGAATGCATGAGTGTGTATTATGGACTTAAGCTTAAAATGTAGGCGACGCCTGCGTCTGTTTATGCGAATGTCCGTTTGGGTTTGCGCAAAATCGCCAGCTCATAAACAACCTTCTCACGTCTTCCTGTGCCGTTTCTTATGCTCATGTTTTTGTCTTATGACCTACTTGTTGTTTTGTGTAGATCATTATTAACGCATGGTGGTTTGACTTACAAAATCATCATGACAGCCACCTGCGAACGTGACCTGTATTTTGAAGAATGGACACCTTTACAAAACAGTACACGCCCGCGTGCCACAAACTATTGCGCGCGCGCGCGCGCGCACACCTGCGAACACCTGTATTTTGAAGAATACACACACACACCCCGTTCAGTCAGTCCCGGCAGCGGTGGCTTTTGCAAGACTGCCAACATGGCGTTAAGAGGAAAAGACAACTGAAGGCAGCGTCACAGACTGTCAAGGGAGGCTATAATGACACCCCTTGTGTTGAAGAAAATGTGCCCGTGGAATGGATGAGGGAGAAGCGTTACAGGCCATTAGTGCGGATGGTACCTCCACCAAGGACGCTATATTTTTGTCTCTGTTCAATGCAGGGATAATGGGGCATGTTTTGGCTTAATTTCATGTTGTTGCTTTATCTTTATTTTCAAGATGTTCCACCCCCACCCCCCCTACATTTCTCGGTTAATTGTATTTTTCCGTTATTGCCTTTCTTAAAGCTGTATTTTAGGAACATTTTCACCAAATTATCTTTTTGGAATACTAACACTAACCCTAACCCTAGCCGTAACCCTAACCCTACCCTCCACCCTATAAGACGGAAAAACGCAACGAACCACAACTGTCACAAATCGCGGTGATAGTGGGGGGTAGGGTTAGGTTTAGGGCTAGGGTTAGGGATAGGGTTAGTATTCCAAAAAGGTTATTAGCTAAAAAAAGTTCCTAAAATACAGCTTTATGTATGGTAAGAAAGGCAAAAACGGAAAAATAGAATTAACCGAGAAATGCAGGGGGGGTGGCACATCTTTACCTTTACGTTTATTTTTAGTGCAAAAGCGAAAACCTTTCTCATTTTGCTTCGAGTATCTTGTTTGAGAATTTACTGTCAACTGTCAAATAACAGTATTTTGTACACGAAAAAGTTAAGACCAGAAAGTCGACCCCAAGTCTCATGTCAAATCACAATTATGAGGCTATAAGGAATAATCTTGCCAGCTTTTTAGCACCCTGTCCTAAAAAAATATAACGAAAACAGAAACAAACGAAAGTGCATAGAAAACGAAAAACAAAACTTTCCAATAACTCTAATCAGAAAAGTGAAAATTAGGTATGCGGATTATTGACAACTGTTAGATTGGAAGAAGGTTGAGAATGCATATTTTGGATTGAGAGAGAGAGAGAGAGAGAGAGAGAGAGAGAGAGAGAGAGAGAGAGAGAGAGAGAGAGAGAGAGAGAGAGAGAGAGAGAGAGAGAGAGAGAGAGAGAGAGAGAGAGAGATGTTGCCCCATCATAATTGAATGGTGCACGTTCTATTCCTTTCTATCCCATTGTTCCATACACTTTTCTAGTAAAGATGTGTCCCCAAATAGACAACATCACCATTGACCAAAGAGACAGTAGCAACCAACAAAGCCATGGAAACCTCTCCCACACCAATAATGTTATGCGCAAAGTTAGATCTCCTTGTGTGCTCAAGTGGTTCGCACCTTGGCCGCCACGTAGTGTTAATTCTGAACAAACAAAGGGTAAAGGTCCCAAACAAAGCTCTGTTGGTAAATTAGTCAGCTCTGCCTCAATATCAACTAGTGTTTAGTAGAATTCATTTCTGCCCACAATATTCTATAGTTAAGGTGACAACGACCTTGATAATATCCGGTTCCGGTTGAGTGTCCTATTGTTGTCTTTTGCGAAAGAAGAATGACTGGTCGGTTATACACCACAAAGGAAAAAAATCGAAACTTTACGACATTTATGAGCGTTGATGCGCTGAGAATGAAACAGAGTTTTGATAGGCTAAGAATAGAAAAATTAACTAGAACTGAGTTGTGGTACAAAACCAATATGGAGTGCTTCTTATCAATACATTTAAACAGTTTTATGAATCGCATAAATTACATCATTCACCGTGTGGGTAGGCATGGGTTAATTCTGTCAAACGTGTAGGTTTAATTCACTTGAAATCTTATGTATGCACCAGCTTGGCTTCCCAGAACGGTTATTTATTTATTTAGGACACCTATATAGCGCATTGCCTTAAAGCTCAATGCGCTTATGAAGAATAACTTTCATTTTAAACTTTTCCAATTCGGAATTACACAGCATTATAAAAGTTTGTATTCATATGATGTAGCCTAAGTGAAAAGAAGTATACTCACAAACCCTACAGATATTTAAACTGTTTTCCGCGGCCCTTTGATTTGCACTACCCAGTAATGATTGGAAGCACTTGCCGAGGGCCTTCTTCCTGAGAAATGTGATGATATGCAATCATTGCGATTTACCAGGAGATTTTGCTCTTCATGGGTCTGATGTTCTCTGTTTGCATACAGTTTATTGTCACACAAAAACTGCTTCACTTTTGCTGTTGTTGTGAAACCCGAATGTTGTCAAAATATCGAATTTTACGAAGGTGAAATTTTGGAGTGGGTGTGTATGATTTTCAACGATCACCTCTCTAAATAAGGGGTGTGGGGTGGGGTGTGTGTGTGTGTGTGAGAAAAATCTACATTTATCATTGCTCGCTTTAGATTTGGAATGAATGTTAGCTATGTTCAGACATGTTTCCCCTGATTTTGTGCTTGTATCCTATGTGAAATGTAGTTTTAGCTACAGTAATACTAAGCAATGATGATTTAAAGATGATAATTTGAGCCTAATAGTTTTGCTGGTGTTTTTTTTCGCCTTGTGTGCAGGACAAGGCAAGGACTCCAATTTTCTTGAAATTTTCTACGTCACACAGACCCCATGACGTCATCCAGGTGACACTGTCCGCATAACCGACGATCCACGAGAGTTCTGAAAAACGTCATCATTTCGTAGCAGTCATCATGAAAGGACCGACAACTTTGCTGCTGTGCCTCTGTTTTGTTTTAGTATGTGGGCAGGTAAGCGAGAGAGAGAGAGAGAGAGAGAGAGAGAGAGAGAGAGAGAGAGAGAGAGAGAGAGAGAGAGAGAGAGAGAGAGAGAGAGAGAGAGAAGCATAGAGAGAGAGAGACAGAGACAGACAGAGACAGAGAGAGAGAGAGAGAGAGAGAGAGAGAGAGAGAGAGAGAGAGAGAGAGAGAGAGAGAGAGAGAGAGAGAGAGAGAGAGAGAGAGACTAGACAGACAGATAGAGAGACAGAGAGACAGAAACTGCACCGTACACAAATAGGCCTCTGTCAGATTGTCGTCAAGATAAAAGAGTTTGTTGTCCCACCAACCCGCTATCACTACGTGTGGCGTGGCCTCCCTGATGGAAGACCAACACGTTGGCGTCACCGCATCTGTCAGGACCGTGAAACAAGACCCCTTTCATTCTTAACCCTTTCAGACCCCCCTGTGTCGTCGACGTGACGTCTTCATTCAGAGCTTGCCGGACAGACTGCAACGGAGATAAACAAGATTGGGAAAAATGCGCTTTATTTACGTGACGTTTTGAAACACTAAGCTAGTTGACCTACTTTTTCTTTCTTTTTTTGTTGTTGTTGAACAAAAGCCGTTCCGCTCTAGTTCTGAAGATCTTTTTATGTCGGTTAAGTAAACGTTATAGGGTGTCAAGTTCATATTTCTATTCAGGTTTGCTTGAAACATTTGTCAATCTGAAAGGTTAACCCTTTCATCGCCAAAGTCGCATTTTAGCACCATTGTGATTTAACACCTATGTCACTGAAAGGCATCAAATTGGGGTCTATTATCCCAAACAATTATTGTCTTAGTTTGGGGAAGTAACGAACGAAAGTTTTGTTTTACGTCTTCTCGACCGAAGTCATTATTATGAGACATTGGGGAAGTAAAGATAGACCTTGTTTTATATAGGTCACAGAAGAATCCCCAATACTAGGGGAAGACGGGGTAAAAAGCGCATGGGCGGGTAAGAAGCCCACCCCAATTATCTCATGAAATAAAGAAAATGTCAGTCAAATTTGCCCATGAGACGAATGCTAGACATTAACGCTCGTCTCATGGGCAAAATGAGACTGAAATTTGCTTCATTTCATGAGATAATTGGGGTGGGCTTCTTACCCGCCCATGCGCTTTTTACCCCGTCTTCCCCTACAGATGGATTTAGTTCTCTACCCAGGTAAATGTAATGGAAATGTTTGGCTGAAATATGGCTGGCGGTGAAAGGGTTAAAAAGACAATAGTGAAACTGCAGGAGGCAGGTGGATTAATGATTTTAATTGGAAAAGAACAAGGTTACTGTGTGTTTAAAATGGTTTAAAATGTACTTGTTGGTTGGTTATTATATTGGAAGTATCAACACTTGGGTCACTTTGTGACAGTAATGTTATGTAGTCAGGAATGGTACTGTGCTGTCTCTATAATGAGTTGGGTTTTAAATTTGAATTGTATTTGAAATCGCCATGTGTGCAATGAAAGATAGCGCGTGTTAGTGTGAGCACGCGCGCACGAGCGCGTGATTATGTGTTGTGTGTGCAACGTTATCAAAATTTCCTCGAAAAGTGGACACATACATTTTGTAAAGGAAAAAAAAGGGAGAAATACTAAGACTTAAAATTTATCAACCAAAAAAAGGAATGGTTCCAGCAAAAAAATAGTATAAGTGCATGGCTTTGAACATCGATTTCTCGGCAAATATGTAGATTTAAACCCTCCTGCTCTATTTCTTGGTTCTTTCCGTGGTTAGGGATAGGGATAGGGTTAGGGTTAGATGGTCTTTTCTTTTGCCACAAGCATCTGTTTTTAAAAAATCAAAATCATCTTTGTTTTTTTAGCATTAAATCGCTGCCCAATACTAATAAGCGGGTCGGCTTAGATGTTCGCTCATCTTAAAGCAAAATCCTTTTCATTGCAATATCTAGGCATTTGTATATGTGTGTGTGTGTCAAGTCAAGTCAACATTTTATTTAAAGTTGGACATTGAATAAGCAAACATAGGCCTATATGCTTTTTTTCCCCATCAATCCATCTAAGCCACCTCTGTGTGTGTGTGTGTGTGTGTGTGTGTGTGTGTGTGTGTGTGTGTGTGTGTGTGTGTGTGTGTGTGTGTGTGTGTGTGTGTGTGCGTGCGTGCGTGCGTGCGTGCGTGCGTGCGTGTGCGTGTGCGTGTGCGTGCGTGCGTGCGTGTGCGCGTGTGTGTGTGTGTGTGTGTGTGTGCGTGTGTGTGTGTGTGCGCGCGCGCGTGTTTTAATAAAGAAATATCTTCCCTTTAAATCCACGCCATAATTATATTAAACCTGTTACAAATCATTCAGTCGAGGTTCTGCCACACGGTAATGCTTTCAGCATGCAAAGAACCCGTCAAACAAGAAGAATGAAAGCATCAGTTCATCGAAGAGCGGTTTCAATTAAAGCTTGTCAAGATAAAGTGCCCCCCACACAGCTAGCTTTCTACCCCTTCCCCGCATGCCTGTTTCGGAAAATTAATTGTCGGGTGAAATGCAACTGCCTGGTTTTTGATTCCCCAATGTTGTGTGTCTTTTTTTGGTTATATAATTTAATCTCACATTCTGCAGGTCAAGATGCCTTGGAATCAATCGATTCGCTGAGGGGATGAGTGGGATTGTAGAGAATCTGACGAGCGATCCTATAGTTGCGGGTTTAAATCTCTGGAGGAATTGTTTTGGAAATTGATGGATACCAGAGTGGGCATTCAATTTTAATGTTCCGTTCTCTAAAGCCTTTTTTGAGTCAGAAATAGAACTCGAAATGCCATGGAAAATGCATGCATGCACACTATCTCACCCGCCTGTTTACATCGCTGTCCTCGTTATGGAAGTATGGCGATGATCGTGATGATGGCGACGATGATGATGATGATGATGAGTAGGAGATAAGACTCAGAATGATGATGACGATGGTGATGATGATGATGATGATGATGATGGTGATGGTGATTAGTAGGAGATAAGACTCAGAATGATGATGATGATGGTGATGATGATTAGTAGGAGATAAGACTCAGAATGATGATGTGATGGTGATGATGATGGTGATGATGATGAGTAGGAGATAAGACTCAGAATGATGATGATGCTGCTGGTGATGGTGATGGTTATGATGGTTATCATGCTGCTGTTGTGTGGTTGTTGATGATGACTATGAAGTTGATGTTTGTAGCGAAAGATGATGGTTATAATTATGATGATGATGATGACGATGATAATGATAATGATGATGGTGTTGATGATGATGATGATGATGAAGACGACGATGATGATGATGCTCACGACGACGATGGTCATGATTTTGACTATGACAATGATGATGACGACGACGATGATTACGCCGATGACAACAAAGGCGACGAATATGACGATGATGATGATGATGATGACGATGACGATGATGACGATGCTTGAACCATCCTACCTCTCAAGTGCTCTCCAAACTTACACTCCTTCTCGCTCACTCCGAT
>CM065688.1:35774890-35784890 GCA_017654935.2 Phymorhynchus buccinoides
TCTGGTTTCTCATGTAATAGAATGTGGACATCAGATTCGTGCATGGGGGAACCACAAAATAATCAAGCAACACAAGTAGGATTCCAGACTGTAGTTATGATCTGTATTTCACGAGAATCATGCCTCACATAATGTCACAGTTTGGATAGTCGTTCGATTGAAATCGCACGTGTGACTCTGCGTCTTTAGTATTCACGTTGTCTTTTGTGCATCGGAAGTCATATTACGGCAATTATCTCTGGAAGCGTCTGGTACTGATAGGTGTAGGTTAATGTCAAGAACATCGCGGTGTGCTGAAATATGAATGTGCCCGTGTTAGCCTCACTATGGGTAGGCTAGACTAGGCTTACTCTAACTGTCTTCCTCTTGTTTTCCCGCTTCATATTTGTGACCCAGCACCACGAAAGGGACATTAAGTCGCTGGGCTAGTTTCTCACAACAGGCTTGCAAAGTCAAATTTAAAAATAATCAATTTTGATTTATGGGTATTTTCATGCTCTCTAACATCTCATCTTTCATGTTTATGAAGGACAATACTTATTATGGTCTCTGAATACTCCAAAACGTGCTTTTAAATGTGTAGGTTGATGCATTTTCTTCAGCCAGGCTAATCTTTAGACTGTGATTTCTCAAAATGGCCGACAGTCACCCTACCAATATTAAATGCTTATAGCTCTAAAATGAAAAAACCCGTTACAAGAATGGTTCTTACATCATTTGAAAGAGCATTATCTGAAGTTTGTAGCTGTACCATTATCTCATAATGGTCATTTTGACACTTAATGTCCCTTTCGTGGTGCTAGGTCACATTTGTGCACACGTACAGGACGAACACGCACAGACACATACATAGACACCACACTCACAGAAACCACTCACACGCAGACATGCACAAACACACATGTACACAGGCATAAGTGCATAGCTACTCGCAAGTGCGCAGGCGCGAACACACTCGCACAATAAAAATTCACTCCAAAATTTAGTTTTTGTTTTATATCCTAATATACGCGGATATACAGATATGCGCGGAAGTCAGGCGCGGAAACCCGTAAATAAGTAAAAGAAAGAAGGGAAAATGATAAGCGCACGTTTCCTTGCAGAAACGCGTCCGCTTATTTTTTCTTCTTTCTTTTACTTATTTACTAGATTTCCGCGCGGAAGTTCTGCGTATGTATGTACGTGCGCTTAATCAATTTGGTTATCGATACATCTGATAACCTTTCTTTCCCGGGCTTGTAAAGTTGTAGGTCTCTGTCCTTGCGGAACAGTAACACGACGCGCTGTCCTCTTTACATAAGTTCTACATTAGCGAAAATATTTCAATTATGCATTTGTTATTCTCCTTTTGTTCGAATTACTTTAATAGTGAATTACACGTATTTGTTTTAGCAACCTTCTTTTCGTTCTTAAATAGAAACAAAAAATAAATAAAACGCTACCATGATTAAAACAAAACAAAAAAACTTCATGTGTTCAGTGAGTACAAAGAATCCTTGGTGGAACAAAGGAATTCTTGGTAATGAAAATTCCATTTAAAAAAAAAAAAAAAAAAGGAACAAAGACGAAATGAACCAGAGGCATCACAGACCAAAATGGGAACGAAACATATTGAAGAAGAAAAAGAAGAAACAGGAGCAACACGTGAACTGGTTTAGCGACTTACTGAATAAAAAATGACAATACTATGCATGCACAGAAGAGTGATGTCAAATCTAATATGGTAGAACAATAAATAGTTTGCTTTTTTTCTGTGTGTACTTTAGTTTTGTTTACTTGTGGCGGTGCCATAGCCGATGAGGTTTAACCGAGGCGTGGTACCGCTACACCTATATCTGTATTAATTTAAAAAATGGGGACTTTACTGGTTTCGTACTGCCTCCGGGCATTGCCTCCAGTACTGTTCCCACCATATTTGTATTTACTAATGTCCCATATGTGTCTGATTCAGACCAAGAGTACGTAAAACACCATTTTCGTCGTCGTGTGTACTTTAGCTCTGGGGCTCTGGGGCTTAAATTTGTTTACAGCAATACACAGTGTATTGGTAAACAAATGTTAAGAATGGAAGAAAATTCCCGAAAGGAAAAGAGCAAAATAGTGATGGAATTTAAAAACATTGATTACAGTTTTGTTTGCTAAACTGACTGGGTGGCAATGAAAATATTTTAGTTTTCCCATGAAAACAATTACCCGGTTGTTGGAACTGACTGATGTTTATTGTGATGGTTTACCTCCCTTCCACTAGAACATCGAGTTTTACTCTCGGCGAGGAGTTAGTTGCGCTTGAAACTGTTTTTAAACCCGCCATTGAAGGGGAGGAGGAGGAAGTGGAAGCACAACAGGACAGGTACCACTACGCATGCCTTCTAATCCAATGTAGGTTCTTAATGCACAATCACTGGCACACAAATACGTGAATAAATAACGTCTTTTTTGTAAGTTTTTTGTGTTTCACATCGTGTAATATTACACCTCAAAAACCCGCACAAGTGCCCTTTCTTTAAAAAAAAAAGAACAAGAACTAAGCAATGAATTAGACGGTTGCTTTGTGTGTAAGATTATTTTTGATGTGTGCCTGAGTTTCATACATTGTTTTGAATAAAGGAGCCAGTACCTTTGTTAAACCGGGGTAGCCTAAAAAATACTTCTGTACTGATAATGATCCGGTAACATTTGAAACTCGCTGCACGTAAACAGCGAATTGGACACCTTATTTAGGGTCCCCTGTTGAATTGGTCATCCATCCCTTTCGCACTGAAGAGTTTCTTTACGTCTGTGTACAGTTGGTGATTTGATTTGTGGGTGATATTATTACAAATAATAGGCCTACACTGAGAATAGGTTTTGTTCGGTTTTATTTCTTTACCACAAGCCTGTACTCGTATTATAAGCATGCATGTGAAGGCAACTGTTAAGGTCAAGCCGAGCTTTAGGAAGATAGTATCGGTAAATTAGGAAGACTGTAGGTGATAGGGTGTTTGTTTTGTATTATGTACCATTGAGTGTGTATAACGAGCAAGGAATGGCACTTTTACTTATGCAATCAACTCAAATAAAAAATAATTATGCGCACTATGTATGTGTACCATTCAACAAACGATTGTTACAGAAGCTATGAATTATGAGTAATAAGTTATGAATGTTAGTAGGACACCAAACTTGTATAATACGTGGATCTCCTTTACACGCCTCGTGGGTTTCGGTGGGTAGTTTGTTTTGAGGTATTGCACAATTCTTATTACTGTATACACGATTTGTATGTCGCATGCATAGTTTAGATTTACAGATTGTAGACCAGTAGGCAAGGATTAGAATTTACATTCATGCTTCTCTTCCACCTTCTGTTCTATTATATTCCTCTTTCTCTTTCTCTGAGCCTCTCTGTCTACTTGTCTTTCTCCCTCCCTCGCACCCACCTCCGTTTCTCATTTTAAGTATGTGAGTTTGTATTTGTGTGTACATGTCTGTGTCTCTGTGTGCGTCCTTTATCTCTTTATGCTTCTCTACCTCCCCTGTCTCTATGTCTGTCTCTATGTCTGTCTATTTGTCTGTCTCTATGTCTGTCTCTATGTCTGTCTCTATGTCTGTCTCTATGTCTGTCTCTATGTCTGTCTCTATGTCTGTCTCTATGTCTGTCTATTTGTCTGTCCATATATGTCTGCCAATATCTGTCCATATATGTCTGTCCGTCTCTTTCTTGCAAACTTATTATTTTCTGGCTCTACTGATCGTCACTGACTCACGATGACAAAACTTGGTGATGATGATGATGATGATGATGATGATGATGATGGTCATGATGACTACAACAAGGATAACATTGTGGTGTTGTTGTTGTTGTAAACAATATCAAGCTCGTTTGGTTATGTTTGTTAACCAGCTGAAAATGAGAATGTAGTACGACTATGCATTGCAATTCTGTTCATACTCAATTGAATGTAAATGTGCACTCACACAATATATGGAATCACATGCCAATGAGCCATGCTTTTAAAACAAATAATCATTAAATTGCATTGTAAACTGTTCACGAGATTGCTTTGTGTATTGACATCACAAATGTAAAGGTTTCGATAAGATGTATTTTAAAAAAAAGTAAATGGGCCGTACAATCACAATGCAAGCTATGGCTCCAACCCACCTGCGTGCGCATCTCGACCATTCCAACGGAAGTGTCGCCATCTTAGTCCTTATTTGTGTGTAAGCAAAGTGAAAATGTTATCTAAATGTGTAAAGAAAACATCCAGATGTTATAAATACAGTTTAGATAAGTTTCGAATTGGAACAGCCAAATACGCAGCATCGATCTGGCATTTTTCAAAAAAAGGTAAGGACTAAGATGGCGGTCTCCCATAATATGGCGCTCCTTGTGGCCGGATATGACGACACGTGGGTACCAGCAATATAATAATACTATAATGTCCTAGTTCGGTTCAGCGTTTGAATCCAGAGGTTATGATTATGTCTGTATATAATAACAATGATGCAAGTTTGTTTCAGCATTGGAGGACACGTTTGTGCAGAAAGATGCTTTTATGCTTTTCAATATTGAAAAGTGAACATTTGATGGCATGGTTTTATTGTTTTTTTCTGTTTGGTTTTCTTGGACTTGGGACCTGCAGGAGGTAAACGTTTGCAAAAAAGTTTGCTGTTGTTATTGTGGTTTTATTTTCCATTCTATCTCTGTTTCAGCTAACTGTCTTTGAATGATCTATTCCTCCCCTCCCCTCCCTTCTTCCCCGCCCTATTCTTGTTGTGGATAAATCTGCCTTGTTCTTGTTCCTTGACTTACAACAGCAAATTGATTCACAAATCAATTCATTTCAAGCACAAAGAAAGCAACGCAAAAACAGTAGGCTTTAAATTGGAGCGTCAAATGGATTGTTGGTGTGACTTCTTAGATGAGGGAGAATACAATAGCTGCCATCAACGAAGAAGAAGAAGAAGAAGAAGAAGAAGAAGAAGAAGAAGAAGAAGAAGAAGAAGAAGGAGAAAAGGAAGGAGGAGGAGAGGAGGAAAAGAAGAAGAAGAAGGAGGAGAAAAGGACGGAGGAGGAGGAGAGAAGAAGAAGAAGAAGAAGAAGAAGAAGAAGAAGAAGACGACGAAAAAGAAGAAGAAGAAAAGGCAAACAAACAATAGTGTTGAAATAATTGCACTTTGTGACTTACAACTGAGATGGCTGTCGTTTCCATTGTAGGAAAACATATACGAGGGTCGTTCATTAAAGTTTGTGCTTGGGTCCATAAAACAGGAAACAGACTTCACAATTTCGCCTTCCTATGTTCATATTTTTCAAAGTCGTATTTCAAATGGACACTCACATGGGGTTGAAAGCCAAAGAGCTGTTGTCTGTACCTGACAATTTGACATCCACACCTACACACATTATTGTCAGTGCATATTCTTTCTTGCATGCAGCAAAAACAAAAACAATCTTACTTTTGTGCTTACGCTTTGTCGTTACATTTTTGTTGTAGCTCTACGTTATTACTACCGATGTGACAATATTTCCGTAAACTTTTTATTAATGCACCCGCTTATTTTTGGAAATGGTGTTTTGGCCTGAAAGGGTTGAAATTGTCGGAAATATGGAAAAAAGGCAGATTTATCCTCTTGATTTGCTATCTATGTCTAATGCTGGATTGTGGTTCTGGAATGGAGAAGGGATTCTCTTGTTGGAGTGCCAGAGCTCTTCTGGTTTTAATATCTCCGTTGGTAATGGATTTTGAAAACACGTGCGAGTTGGTGGTTTTCATTGTTGCACTATTAACGCTGTGAATGTGAAACAAAATGTAAAGATGAGTGTGTGCGCGTGCGCGCGCGCGTGCGCGTGCGTGTCTGTTGTGCATGCGTACCCGCGTGTGTTTGTGCTTTTGACTGTGCGTACGTGTGCATGTATTGCGGGGCTGGCTGGTGGGGGGATGGATTGGTGAAGGCTTAACTGCAAACAGGTAGCAGAAGAAACAAGTATGATTGTTGGTAGTGTATGAATAAGATTCTGTTTTCAATACAGATCTGTATTAATTTGGTCGTTAGATCCTACTAGATAATTTATTCTCCAAATAACAAAAAGTGCAAGTTTTCCAAAAAGTACGTATTTTCAGACGAGTGTTAACAATGTATGGTTTAAATTAATTTTCACTATTTTTGGGAGGTACATTTGCATTCAAATTCTAAAGTTCTAAGGATTTTTATGTTACCAGATTGTATCTCTATCATCGTGTTTGATGTTGTTTAAATGCTGTGAATGCTATGGTGATATCGTTTCTTTTCCAGAATCTGTTTCCTTTTAGTTGTGCATGTAAATACGACTGAAATGTTCTGTTTAACACATATTTTATTTTCATGAAATCCTCATCTATGTGTATCTAACGTGATTGGAATGTATTCAAATGGTAAAACATTGGTATACTATTGTTTCTTATTAATACTCTTTGAAAATAGCTAAATTCAGTGAAAACTAACAAAGAAGTAATTTTTGAATTTTTTTTGAATAAAATCATCTCTGCCTATTCATGGAAAATACAATCTGCCAAATAGCTGCCAATAGTTTCCGTTCTTATTTTTTGTACATCTGGATTTTGTTGTTGATTATTGTTTCATGCAATGTAGGTTTCGCTTGGAAATATCGTCTTTGAAAACAAATACCGGTACTACAAATATCACACACATACGCGCACGCACGTGCACACACGCACGCACACGCACACACACACACACACACACACACACACACACACTGCCAGTGTCAGGTGGTAGACGTGACCTTTGCTCTTTGAAACGGAGATTTCGATCATCCCATTTCCGGCAATATCCGTTGATTGTTATCTTTTCGTCTTCTCAGAATGTTCGCCATGACTGACTGGTCCGTCTATTTATTCAAAGCTCCGCTTTCTTTAGGGGAAGACGGGGTAAAAAGCGCATGGGCGGGTAAGAAGCCCACCCCAATTATCTCATGAAATAAAGAAAATTTCAGTCAAATTTGCCCATGAGACGAATGCTAGACATTAACGCTCGTCTCATGGGCAAAATGAGACTGAAATTTGCTTCATTTCATGAGATAATTGGGGTGGGCTTCTTACCCGCCCATGCAAAGCCCCGTCTTCCCCTATCACTCTGAATGGATTTTCCTTTTCTTCTTCTTTCTTTTTTCTGAAATAAGGAAATTAGTTGTGGCTAGACGCACATGACGTGCAGCTATTAGTAACATTTTGAACTTTGCATGAATTATAGTGTTTTGTATGGGTTCAACACTATTGATGTTGTTATAGTTCATTGTGCATGGCAATGCGAGCTAGAAATAGATGACTTTGTATGATTCAAAGATGTTTTGCTGTTGTTCTTTTTACTATTGAAAACAAAAATCACTTATGAAAGATCTACAAGATTGGTAGTCATTTTGTTTTCGTACTCGATTGCGATTATTATTGGTAAAAATATTTGTTGTGGAGAGAGAGAGAGAGAGAGAGAGAGAGAGAGAGAGAGAGAGAGAGAGAGAGAGAGAGAGAGAGAGAGAGAGAGAGAGAGAGAGAGAGAGGCTCAACAATAATAAGGTAATTTAATAAACGTGTGACGTCATTACATCTGCTTTAAAAAATAGACCGATTACAATCTCTCTCCCCCCCCCCCCCCCCCCCCCCCCAAGTCGCTTAATTTGTTTTTTTCTTATACTGTTGTGTTGTTGTTGTTCTTGTTGTATATTAATCAAAGAAAGAAACGCAACACTGTTCAGAAATGCAAAGCAATACCATTGCACTACTGATTCTGAACACGACACACTGGACATGCACTGTACAGTTAACGCATGATACCTTGGACAGCGAATGAAATGGCAAAGGAACAAACTTAAAGGGGCACTCTGACGGATGAGGTTTTGTAAGAACACACGTCGAGATCACCAGGAAAACACCCTTTACAGATATTGCAACACTCACTTTGCTCTGGTTTCCTAGAAATTAAAAAAAAGTTGTTTAAACCAAACCGTCAAATCGGCGATTCCTCTTTGGCGGAGGTGCTGGAAGTCAAATTATTTTACCCAAAGAGAAGGCGTGTGCCGTCTCTTTTTCTAATGGTCGCCAAATCGTTTGCACGACATTTGTACAATACAAGCCTTTTTTTTATTTTTTTTATTTTTTTTATACAGTTTATCTAAAGGAGTTTCGCTCACAGACAAAATGCAAAAAGAAATCTAAAGGAGCTCCAAAGGAAATAGCTCCTTTTTTTTTTTTTTTTACTGCGCTACAAAAAAAGAAAACGCTTCAACCACAATGAGTGACCTCCACCCACCCCATCCAAAATGGCTACTCTCTCCGGCATCTCCGCCAAGGAGGAATCGCCGTTTTGACGGTTTAATTTCTAGGAAGCCAGAGCAAAGTGAGTGTTCCGATCCTTGAAAAGGCTGTCTTTCTGGTGATCTCGACGTGTTTCTTGCAGAACTTCATCCGCCAGGGTCCAAAGGCGTAATACGTTGTGAGACATTTTGAACATTCTGCATTATTTTTCATTATTTTTCATTTTCAGTGGGCACATAGATGACGATCACTTCAAAGTAATGAATTGTTGCGTTTCTTTTTGGGAACAGCACATCTGTGGTTGTCGCCCTTTCTTTATTCAGGCAGCCAGAGCTCATAAAGTAAACAAAAAATGGTTGTACATTATGAATGTGACGTTTTGCATAACTTTTGCATGGTTGAGTATTTGGTGTCCATTCTAACGTTCATGGTGCTTGGTGGGTTTTTTGTGTGTGTGTGTGTGTGTTTTGTTTGTATAACGGTGGTTGTATAACTTTTGTATCCATTGTTTGGAAACGCGCGTACACACATGCCTACATATGCATGCGTATGAGTATGCATGTATGTGTGTGCTTGCGTGAGTGCGTTTGTGCATGCGCCACTGTCTTTCACCTGGTTTTTGTCGTGTTGCATGAAAGATTCAGGCAAACATTCGTTAATGCATGCACGAATGCTCCTGCTTTAATGTCTTTTTGTAATTTGTTTCGTGTCATATACTATGTTGAATTACAATATTCAAGATACATTGCTGTGCTCCATTTGGATTTTTGTTTTCTCTCTCACAATTATTCGGATGTGTATGAGACAAGGCGGATATTCCATGCGGAAACCCGTGCGCAATCCATATATAAGTGAAGCAAAGAAGGGAACAGATTTGCGCACGTGTCCGAATTTCCCTTATATGCGTAAACTTGTATCCTTCTTTCTTCCACTTATTTAGGGTTTTCCGTACGGAACATACGCGTCTAGTGTGTACCCCGGCCTGAGGCTGTATAATTACTCACCGTATTACACGTTATGAAAATGGCTATGTTTCGTTACAATATTCAGGACAACAAAGCGCAAAAATGAGTTGGTTCTTAGAAGCTATAAAAGGAATGATCATGTGCATGAAAAGAAATGCAATTCTGCACGTTTGTATTATATCTTTAAAGTACATTTAAGTAAAGCATGAACATTCGCTCCTCATGCTCAGAGAAAAATCAGTCACGAAGTTACGGTATGTATATATATATATAAATTATGTACTCTTACAACACAAAACGATTTTGTGCGCGCACGCACGCACGCAGGCACACGCACACGCGCACGCACACACACACACACACACACACACACACACACACACACACACACACACACACACACACACACACACACACACACACACACACACACACACACACACACACACACACACACACACGCACGCACACATACGCGCGCGCGTATTTAAAAACTCTTTTTCTAAGTAAAGCATGATGATGAATTGATATGATATGATAGTATTTGTTCTCCATTAGTCTATGCAAAATTCAGCGATATTTCAATATCTGCATCTGATTATATTTGTTTTCTATTGACTCAGTACCTACGAAAAAATGTCAAAGTTTGCTCACAACCAAATTAAAAACATGTTTTTGTTTGCTCGACTTAATTAGTCTATAAAAACAATCAGCAATATTTCAATATCTGCATCTGATTAT
>CM065688.1:35787390-35807390 GCA_017654935.2 Phymorhynchus buccinoides
CTCGTTCTTCATGTATCATGGCACTAACTACTTAGCTGTGCCTCTGTCCGGGAGGTCTCACTTTCTATCGTTCTTTCTTTTGCTACCTCACTCTCTCTCTCTCTCTCTCTCTCTCTCTCTCTCTCTCTCTCTCTCTCTCTCTCTCTCTCTCTCTCTCTCTCTCTCTCTCTTTCTGGTTGGTTTAACGTCTAGTTAGGCGTAGCCTCTTATAGACATAATGCTGCCTCATCTCTGCGTGCACTTTTATAGGTCGACCTAATTACATCAGTCTGGAAGTCTCTCTATTACTTTCCCCCCTGATCTTATTGTCCTTTAAGCCTCTTTCCTTTTTGTTTCTTCGTTTTCTTTCTTCTCTCTCTTCCTTCCTACCTTCATTTGTTTTTCTTTCATATTTTATTTCTGTCTCCTCTCCTCTCTTCTGTTTTCTCTTTTCTTTCTTTCCCTCTTTTTCTTTTTGTCTCTTCATATTTCCTTCTTTTCTGTCTTTTCTTTCGTTCTCAACTGGCTTTTTTGCTTAATTTGTCCAACGATAACGGCGATGCTTATTCACTTTTTATTGGTCATACGTTGCTTTACCTGGATTGATTGATTGATTGATTGATTGATCGATTGATTGCTTTTGCATTGATTGGCTAACTAGCGATTATTCCTTTATTCCATCGATCCATTGCTTGCTTTGAAGAATTGATTAGTGTATCGATTATCCGATTATCAATTACTTGACTGATCAAATGGCTAGCTGATTGATTGATCGATTGGTTGATGGATGAATTAATGGATAAATGGATGGGCTGTGGGATGGATGTGTGAATAATGGATGGATGGGTGAATGCTTGGATGGATTGATATGATAGACGGATAGGTGAATAATGGATGGATTGATGGATGGATGGGCTAATCGATCACTATGCTAATAACCGATTCAATGCTTCCAAACATCGATCTCACTCAATAGTATTAATCGCTAGGTTGGTTGATTGATTCTTAACCTCAGATGGGAAGGGCGCGGGCGACAGCAGCCAGTGCCAGCTGCGGTGCCAGGACTCGCAGAGCGGGCTGGTCAAGGTGCTCCAGGAACGCGTGGTGGACGGCACCTCCTGCGACTCCCCCGTGTCCTTCGGCATCTGCCTGGGAGGAATCTGCCAGGTGAGGGAAGGCTTTATTTTGGAGCATGTCAAATAGTTTCATTGTATATATAGTAAAATTGTTTATCACTTTTTTGTTCCAATATCTTTGAAACGAACATTAAAACCAAAACTTGGTATTTTGATCTATGTTATAAAAAACATAAAGAGTGCTAGCTTAGTTTCTCCTCCTTATTAGGGAGGCATTGGCAGAACCCAGCCGAGGACAGCTGTTGCGACTCTAGGGAGTCTCATCAGCTCGGCACTGGATGGGGTCTTAGCCTACCAAGGTGGAACTACTGTATATATATTTTTGACAGTGTTGGTTTGCGTGAAACCATTTGCGGGACAGACACGGAAATACGTTACACAGAGTGAATTCAGCAGCAAGTAAACCTAACATAATGATATGAAGACGGAACTTGACGAAAACTGGGATGGTCTGAAATTGATCATGAAAATGCTTTTTTTTTAAAATCATGTTATGGTTTAAAAAATGTTCGAGTGAGTATTTTAGGAGTGCCTCGTTACAAACTTACCTATTGAGGTTGGGAGAAATTTTTGGGGGGGGGGGGAAAGAAGCGAAGGAAACTTAGATGAAGGGAAGTAAGGTTGACTCCCGCTCTTAAACGCTGGATGACACGCTTGGATGGAGTGACTCTGTTTCCCGCACAGAAGAGGTCACAAGCCATCATCTACTCGATCAGTGAAATTTAGAACCCGCCCGCCCTATTCGGCCCTGTCACCTGACTGGGCCCGACTGAGTCAACTCGAGAGAGATAGATATATGATCGAGATGAGATAGAGATAGATAGATAGATAGATAGAGAGAGAGAGAGAGAGAGAGAGAGAGAGAGAGAGAGAGAGAGAGAGAGAGAGAGAGAGAGTCTGTGTGCGTGCATGCGTTTGTGTTTGTGTTTGTGTTTGTTCTCGTGTGCGGAATCGCACATGCACAAACAAAGGATCGACTGTACAATGTCACATTTTGGCTGGTAGTAGTAGTATCCAGTTAGCAACAACGGGACTGGTATCACGTGCAAAACTTGATACATTGATAAGCATTAGAATGACACTGTGACTGTGGAAGGGAATCATCATCATTATTCCTTGTTGCCAGAGGGTGGGCTGTGACCGTCGCATCGAGTCCCGGCAGAAGGAAGACGGGTGTCTGGTGTGTGGAGGCAGCGGGGACACCTGCCAGGCCATCTACCAGACCCTCACCCAGGACGACCTCACCATAGGTGGATTTGCCTGTTTGTCTGTGTTAAAGACCCCCCCCCCCCCCATGTCACGTGTCACATTCTCTCTTATGCTTGGTAGATTTCTTAAAGACCCACTGGATTAAGTCCCTTGGTTTTTTTCTGGGTCGGTGTGGCCCACATTCAGACTTTCCTCGTATACGATCGAGGCTGCTCTTTAAAGTGATGTCTCGTTTTCGTGCAAGAGGACATTTGTATGGGAGCAACACTTGGTCAAAATAAGATTTCTTACCAGCTATAAGAGGGAAAACACGTGAAAATCGTGATTTTGACACATGACGTACTGGGTCTTTAAGATTTCTTACTAGCTATAAATAAGAGGGAAAACACGTGAAAACCATGATTTTGACACGTGATGTGGTGGGTCTTTAAGGGCCAGCCACACGTCCACTAAAATCGTGCGAGTGTACGATACGATTCGATCACGTGGTCTCCCAGAACAAATGTGATTCGCGCTTCGAAATTATGTGATCGAATCGTATCGTACAGTTGGGCAATTTTAGTTGACGTGTGGCTGGCCCTTGATTGAATGTCTTGTCTTTCTGCTCTGGTTGTCTTTTATGTTTGTTAATCTGTGTGTGTCTCTCTCTGTGTCTGCCAATGTGTCAGACACGTCAGGCTTGTCAACGTCATCATTTTCTTTCTCCCTTAAAGACCCACCAGATCTCGTGTCAAAATCACGGGTTTCACGTGTTTTCCCTCTTATAGCTGGAAATAAATCTTGTTATGACCAGGTCTAGCTCCCATATAAATGCCCCGTTTGTTCCAAACCGAAACATTTTAATGACGACTCAATATGAAGTTGGGGACATTGGCATTGTGGTTCACAGCTACCCAGAATGAACTGTTGTTTGGACTTAATCGTGGTGCGTCAGTGTGTCTATAAAGTGACCGTAGCAGTTAAGCCGGCGCCACACTCGCGTAAAGTCGTATGGGGATGCGATGCGAGTGGATCACGTGAGTCATGATTCACGTGAAATACTTCCGCTAAAACTAATTCTGCCATTTTCGCTCACTATACATACTCAAGCAGACCCAATACATGGATTTCATGTGAATCATGACTCACATCGTCAAAATCGCATCGCATTCAGATCCGAATCGTTTGTGTGTAGCGGGCCCATTACATTTGTGTACTCTGTTTATCTACGCGTGTGTTTCTCTGCTTGTTTATTGCGACTATGCTGAACGAAAAACATTTTGTTTTATTTGTGTATGATAGAAAAGAGTCATCTAAAGACGTGTTTTTTCTTCCATTACCGTTACTTTTCTTGTTACCATTTTGGTTTGTACAAAATGAATGGTGATGACGAAGACAAAAAAGATGTACTGTTATCAATAATAATATAGATGCTGACATTAACAACGACGACAGCGATGATGATGATGATGATGATGACGATAATGAAGGGAACGATGACGATGTCGACAATGACAATGTTGACCATTTGTTCAAAGCAACAAATACAACCGACGACGACCAATATGTGATTACCTTGGCATTGATGTTCACAAAAATGAACTGTTGTTTGTACTTTTAGGAGACAACGAAATCGTTGTCATCCCTGAGGGCTCCACAAGCATCCTCATCCGAGAAGTGTCTGCTTTTCCTAGTTTAGGTGAGCATCGTTCTCTCTCTCTCTCTCTCTCTCTCTCTCTCTCTCTCTCTCTCTCTCTCTCTCTCTCTCTCTCTCTCTCTCTCTCTCTCTCTCCCTCTAAGACAGCCAGCCACACGTGTTCTTCCCATTTATAAACTTAACATACAGATCTGTCAATTTAATTCAATAATTAAGTTGACAGATCTGTATGTTCTCTGTAACGATGATGTACAATCTTCTCTTCTCCCACCTCTCAGTGGTGAGCGGTTACGGGGGCACGGTCTACCTGGACACCCGCAAGCCCCCTGCCAACAACAACTCGGTGCTCCACGCTGAAGGCACGCTACTCATGTACACCAGCACCGACGTCCTCCCCCAGGGCACGCAGCAACGCCAGGTCATGGCCAGGGGACCTACCAACGCCACCCTGGCCGTACACGTAAGGGGTTTTGTTTTTTGTTCTGAAAGATACGTAGCTTACCGTATTTTACGGACTTCAAGGCGATACGTTTCCCCCCAGACTGAGACCCCTGCGCCTTATTATAAGATGAACAAAATGGTAAGAAAGTGTAACAACAAAATCTAAATTGTGTGTACGATTTGTGGGGTGCGCCTTATAAAAGGTGTGCCTTATAGTCAGAACAAATACGGTAATTCCTTTAGTCAGTCATGCGCTTAAATGACTTTCATCGTTCGTTGTAGTCTGTTGTAGGAGGAGCCGAACGTAAAGTGAAAGATGCAGAATAAAGGATTTTCCACAGTCATTCATGGAAAGTCATGGTACGGCTTAGTCTTTCGCGGACGACTATGCCTCTCAAACTAGGGGACAGTTGCACCGGTTCGTAGTGTTTCAGCTAAAGGGATTGGTTAGCGTTTGGGAGCCTTCCTCAACGCAGCTGTCCTCAAATCGTTTTGGCTGAGAGATGTACCCTGGGCAAGGTACCTCTGATTCAATGTACCATCTAAAAAGTAAAAGTTTGACTTTGATTTTGGCCTTGACGCGCGGGGGCGGGGGCGCGCGCGCGCACGCGCACGCACACGCACACGCACACACACACACACACACACACGCACGCACACACGCACACGCGCACACACAAACACACACACACACACACACACACACACACACACACACACACACACACACACACACACACACACACACACACACACACACACACACTACACTGACAAAAAAAAAGGGCAACCCATGCAATCATACTGATCACCCGTTTTGTGCCTTTTAGCTCAGGGACTACGGACGAGAGAGGACGAGCATCGAGTACGAATACTTCGTGCCCAACAACCGCCTGCTGGCGGCCAACCCCGATGAGCCCTACAGCTGGATCTACGGGGGCTGGACCAGTTGCTCGCAGGAATGTGGAGATGGTAAGCAGTGTCAATTAGGTGTACAGTGGCACAGAGGTAACGCGTTCGCTCGTGCAAAATAAACCCGAGTTCGAACCTGGGTGCAGGGGAGTTTTCCTCTCACTCTGCACTAGGCCTTAATATGGTCTGAACGTGGAGTCTTCCGGATGAGACGATAAACCGAGGTCCCGTGTGCCCATGCACGTAGCACACGTTAAACCCAGTGGCAACGAAAAAGTTGTCATTTGGTCAAAATTTACACACACACCCCCTCTTTCCTTCCTCATCAGTCACACAAAGTGGCATGCAAAAAGAAAAGAAAAGCGGGTTGCACGCCTCTGGCTGCGACGCGTGGTAGCAACCCGAATTTCACAGAGACATCTCTGTGGCTATAAAGTACCAAATACCAAATTAATGATTAACTGTGATCGGTTATGATTTGTTTATTATCACTTGCTATGATCAATGATGTTTACAGTAATGGCACCTATTATGATAGCATAATATGCGTACCAGCCTGTCTGATTGAGCTCAATAGACGATTTTCGGAAAAAGAGAATGCATGTTCTTTTTACGACCAAATCGGATTGTCCCCCAGGAAAGAAGGCGTTTGTCCTACCAATTAATGGGGCACTCGCGCAAACCGCGAAATTATGTCGCTTGACTATTTGCGAACGTTTCCTATTATGATTTGTGTAGGTTAGGTTAGGTTAGGTTAGGTACATTATAGTAACAGAGGCGTCTCTGTGAAATTCGGGTTGCTCCCACCTGGAGAGCGCGTCGCAGCCAGAGGCGCGCCACCCATTTTTGAGTTGCGAACCTGTGACTGATGAGGAAGGAAGGGAGGGTGGTAAATTTTGACCAAATGACAACTTTTTCGTTGCCACTGGGTTTAACGTGTGCTAAGTGCATGAGCACATGAGACCTCTGTTTATCGTCTCATCCGAAAGACTCATGTGTATGATCACTTGCTATGATCAATGATGTTTATGGTGATGGTAGCTATTAGGAGAGCAAAATGCCGTACCTCAGTAAGTGCCTGCCTGGTTGAGCTCACATGAAAGCTGGATGGTTCTACGGACTCATGAAGATGGGAGGAACAAAATGGAATGCCGTCTGATTGTACACCCGGCGAGTCTGATCTCCTTGGTGTGATCTTTGATAATAATCAGAGAAGAGAGATTGTGGCAGAGGAGAAAGTAAGAAAAAAAATGGAAGGGGGGAGAGAGAAAGATAAGAGGACGTGGGGGTGGGTGGGTGGGGGGGGGGGGTGTAAAGAGAAATGAGGAAAAGTAGAGACAGGGAAAAAGAAAGGAAAAGTAGTAGTAGTAGTAGTAGGAGTAGGAGGAGGAGGAGGAGGAGAGGAGGAGGAGTAGCGGCAGCAGCAGCATAGTAGCTATCGTAACTTGTATTAGTAATAGCAGTAGTAGAAGCAGAAGAAGAAGTAGTAACAGCATCAATAGCAGCATAAGTAGTATAATTAGCAGCAGCAGCAGCAGCAGCAACAGAAACAGCAGCATTATCATCATCATCAGCAAGCAGCATTTAATTTAAAGAAACTTTAAACTGCTTCTTGACGAAGCGCAAGGGAGATAATGTTAAATAGGTGCCGCGCGCGAACCAGTACACGAAGTCAGGGGAGATAATTTTCAGTATAAAACTCATATCAGAAACAGAAACAGCAGCATTATCAGCAGCACCAAGCAGCATTTCATTTAAAGAAACTGCTTCTTGACGAAGCGCAAGGGCGATAATTTGAAATAGGTGGCGTTCGCGAAACAGTACACGAAGTCAGGGGAGATCATTTCAAGTATCAAGCTCATATCATTCATTTCTCTGCACCCAACCCCCCACCTCCTTGTCCCAGGCTACCAGTTGAGGGCAGTCTCGTGCATTGACCGGAGCAGCGGGGGCTCAGTGGACAATGCGAACTGTGACCAGTCCAAGAAACCGGACGGCAGGAAAGAGTGCACCATCAAGCCGTGCGGCACGGCCGATAACTGGTACAGGTGGGTGAACGTGTAGGGATATTTGTTGTTTTCTAGAGTCACAATCGACGATGGTAATACTTGTCATTGATAGTTCTCTTGCTAGAATTTGGGTTGAATATGGGGGGACTGTGTATGAGTGGGTGTAATTTTTTTTATAATTTTTTTTGTAAAGCGCTGTGAGGATGGCATGCCATCGAACAGTGCTATATAAATTTAATTTATTATTATTATTATTATTTTTTGTTTTGTTTTGTACTGTTCGCGACCAAATTACCTTTGGCACTGAAGAGGCTAAGTTTCTTATTGAGTGTAATTTTTTTTTAAGCACCAAAATGTAATGATTCATTTTCTTGTGTAGAAAGCAATACAAATTTCCGAAAAGAAAGAGGAGTGGATGTGAATAAAACCAAAGAAATAGCAAACGGTTTTTTTAATTTTTAGTAACTTATCCTTGTTAGCAATCATTTATTTTTATTTTAACCCTTTCACCGCCAAAATCGCATTTTAGCACCACAGTGATTTATCACCTATGTCACTAAAAGTCATCAAATTGGGGTCTATTACCCAAAGACCCTATTGTCTTAGTTTTGGGAAGTAAGGATAGACCTTATTTTATATATGCCACAGAAGAATCCCCAATACTGCAGACGGATTTTGTTCTCTACCCAGATGAATTTAATGGAATTTTTTGGCTGAAATATGGCTGGCGGTGAAAGGGTTAATCATCATTTGTGTTTTCCTTTCCAGCGTTAATTTGAAGGTAAAGACAGAACAAAATGTTGTTATTCAGTCTTCCCCCTCCCCCTCCTCCCTTCCATAAAGTGTATTTTAAAGGTTGGGAATAGCAGTGGTGTGTACAGATCTCGCAATCATTGTTTTATCATCTCACATAAAATGAAGACAAGCAAAGTGACACATAACTTGAATGGACGAGAATTGTTATGTCATGAAACGTTCTGTGCTATTCATTGGAAGCTTCACTGGCGCACAAAGGAACGATAGTGGACAAAGGGAAATAACTGCATAACAAGCTTCCTCCAAAGTATTGTTATGGCCTCCCTTTGGTGTTCATGTTTAAAGTTCATCTCTCATTCTGTCTCTACCCCTGTCCACCTCTCCGTCCTTCCTATAGTATGTGTGTGCGCGCGCGTGCATGTACACCTCTCTGTCACTGTCTGTCGGTCTCTGCCGCTCTATCTGTCTGTCTGCCTCTCTCTCTCTCTCTCTCTCTCTCTCTCTCTCTCTCTCTCTCTCTCTCTCTCTCTCTCTCTCTCTCTCTCTCTCTCTCTTATTATTTATTTCTCTCTCTCTCTCTCTCTCTCTCTCTCTCTCTCTCTCTCTCTCTCTCTCTCTCTCTCTCTCTCTCTCTCTCTCTCTCTCTCTCTCTCGCTCTCTCTTCTGGTGGGTGTGTATGTGTGTGTGTGTGTGTGTGTGTGTGTGTGTGTGTGTGTGTGCGTGTGTGCGTGCGTGTGCGTGTGTGTGTGCGTGTGTGTGTGTGTGTGTGTGTGTGTGTGTGTGTGTGTGTGTGTGTGTGCGTGTGCGTGTGCGTGTGCGTGCGTGCGTATGCGTGCGTGCGCGCGCGCGTGCTCATGTACACGCCTTTTGATATAGCTCTACCGCTATGCACGACGCTGAAAACCTATCACATTTAGCTTGGAAGTCTGCGCTGTATTGTCCTCCTCCCCATGTTACGGGCATTCAGTAGCAATGCTTCGTTGTTTCCGTTTCACGTCAATAGCCAGGGCCGGATATTGGAGGGGTGTGTGTGTAGGGGGGATGTTGGTTGTTCCTGGGCTCCGGAAACTCCACTCAGACCCAAGCATGTAGGCTACCTTATACAAGGCAGAAAAGTACAGAAGAAGTTGGCTCGAGTTTTGCCTTAAAAATCGCTACATCGCAAAATGTTTAGGGGGCGACCCCACAAGGACATTGTCCCTTGACCTCCGGACCTATGCGGCACCTGGACCCCCTGTGTCCCCCTCCCCCTCATGAATTACTTGGTACGGCCCTGAATATCCCTAACAATAATTATCCTAACCATATCCATTTCTGGATCAATACCAGGCAAAACGCTGCTTCCCAGTGAACATTTTTAACTGGGGGAAAACCGGACGGGAAGCAGCTACACCATATTATTTCCTTCTTTGCTGTTTTTGTTTATAGGTACAACTACCATCATCGTTCTTTGCGGTAAGATTCTGTTGTTAATGGTAAACTTAGGACGATGATTTGACCGCCAGGGGGGCAGTCAAACCAGTAGGGGCTTAGCGCGCGATATTCTTAGTTGGGACCTCTCTCTCACTACGCCCAACTAAGAATATCGCGCGCTAAGCCCCTACTGGGTTGACTGCCCCCTGGCGGTCAAATGCGCATCCTAAGTTGCTCATTGAGCAGATATATCTATACTTAACACCATAGGTACAGACATTAGAACTTAATCCCCCCTTTTCAAAACAGGCAAATGTAGCTTAGGAGACGATTTATCTACAGAAGATGATGATGATGATGATGATGGCGACTATGATGATGATGATGATGATGATGTATGTGTGCCTGCATGCGCGCGTGCATATATGAGTGCGTGGTGCGTTCGTGTGTGTGTGTGTGTGTGCGTGTGCGTGTGCGTGTGCGTGTGCGCGTGCGTGCGTGTGTGTGTATGTGTTGGTGTGTGTGTGTGTGTGTTGGTGTGTGTGTAGGTGTGTGTGTGTGTGTGTGTGTGTGTGTGTGTGTGTGTGTGTGTGTGTGTGTGTGTGTGTGTGTGTGTGTACATGCGGGGACGCGCTCTCCAGGCGGGAGCAGCCCGAAACTTCACCGAGTCTCTGTGACTAGCGAAATACCAAATACCTAAATTCCCTTCTATCTCTTCTCACGAAGAACATGCGTTTAACGTCCTCCGGCCTGGAACAGACACATAATTATGAGACATTTGTGTAAGTACAGATACTGGAGGTAGCTACTGCAATACTAGGAAACACCCATAATGATTAATGAATGTATGTGTTACACTAAATTTGGGAAATTGCCTGTTTCATGAAATGAGCAAGATTTTGCTTGTTTCATGAAATTAGCAACAACATTGCGTGTTTTTATGAAGCAAGCAAATCTGTTGCATTTTTCATGAAACAGTCAAAAATGGCTTGCATGTTTCATGAAACCGGCAAAGTATTATTCGAAGGCTGAACATTTGAATGCAAGTTTGCCTGTTTCAGTAATAGATTTGCTTGTCACGTTTCATAAAAAACGCAATTTTCTTGCAATCACGAAACAAGCAAAATCTTGCTCATTTCATGAAACAGTGAATTTGTACAAAATTAGTGTAACATATCTAATAATAAAGTTCCATTACAATTATGTAATAAAGTTCTATTAACCAACAGTCCATGGATGGTGTTCGACGAAGGAGAAATCCGAAATATTACATACACCAGGCCATATTTACTGGGCGTTAGTAAATCTTGTTAACGTCCTCCGGTCTGGAACAGACACATATGGGACATTAGTAGATGTAAAGATGGTAGGAACGACACTGGAGACAATGCCTGAAGGCAGTGCAACACCAGTAACAGTCCAGATTAAAAAAAACCTCTTCTCTCCGTGAAAATCCGTTTAACGTCCTCCGGTTTGAAACAGACACATATGGGACATTAGTAGATGTAAAGATGGTGGGAACGATCCTTGAGGCAATGCCCGGAGGCAGTGCAACTCCAGGAAAGTCCCGAATTTTTAACGATACAGATGTATTCTTCTCTCTGTGATGAAAATCCGTTTAACGTCCTCCGGTTTGAAACAGACGCATATGGGACATTAGTAGATATAAAGATGGTGGGAACGATCCTGGAGGCAATGCCCGGAGGCAGTGCAACTCCAGGAAAGTCCCGATTTTTTAACGATAGGGTAAGACGGGGTAAAAAGCCCATGGACGGGTAAGAAGCCCATGCCAATTATCTCATGAAATAAAGCAAATTACAGTCAAATGTGCCCATGAGACGAATGCTAAACATTAACGCTCATCTCATGGGCAAAATGTGACTGAATTTGCTTTATTTCATGAGACAATTGGCATGGGCTTCTTACCCGCCCATGGGCCTTTTACCCCGTCTTCACCTACACTACAGATGTATTCTTCTCTCTGTGGTTATCCCCCACCTTTAATATCAGGTGGGTGCCGGGCCACTGGGGGGAGTGCTCGGTGCAGTGCGGGGTCGGGGAGCAGACCCAGCTGATGTACTGCGTGGAGACCGGTCCCGACGGGGACACGGTCTACGTGGACGACGACCTGTGCCTGCGCTACGGGGACAAGGCCCCCGTCTACAAGAGAGCCTGCGAGGGGGACGGCGAAGGGTGTCCCTACTGGGCCTCCACTGCGTGGTCTGAGGTAGTAGCCTAAGTTCTGCAGTAGATTACTGCTGTGTAGGCTTATGTCCTTGTCTACATTGTCTGTGTAGAGATGGTGTAGGTACTATTATTGCTGCATTTTGACCCTTTCGCCGCTAGCCATTTTTCAGCCAAAAAATACCAATAAACTAAAAAACAAATATCTTCAATAGGGAATTCCTCTGTGACGCGAAATAACATTAGGACTATACTTACCTCCTAAAATGAAGAAAATAGGGTTTTCAGATGCCTTTTAGTGACATAGGTGTTAAACCATTGTGGTGCATAAATGCAGCATTGGCGGTGAAATGGTTTAAGCGTTATTCTTGCCTCGTTTTTCAACTGATTATGCCTTGATTTAAAATGTATTTTAAGTGTATTTTTAAAATGCGTTCTGCTTTTTTGGACTATGTATTCTATTTGTCCGGTTTGTTAATTACAACATTGCAGTGTTATTAGTTATTAGTTCATATTCTTTGTTGTTGTATGTGTTTCTGTGTTTTTCTTATGTGCACCTTGCAATTTCTCTGTTATGAGATAATAAAGATGATTTGGATTTGGAAGTGGAAGGATCGGGTTAAGATTGTATTTTTTTGGTTCTTGTTTTTCTTCTTCTTGTTCTTCTTCTTCGATCGCTCAGACAGTTTCCTGTCAATTACGAGCACAGATGCGTCATGCTGCCGTTATGCGCCTAACTAAGAAATAGTTAGGCCCAGCAAGTCCGACTTCGGCTGGAGGAAAATGTTTGGGAAAGTGTTTCTTGGTAACAAATAAAATTAAAAAAAGGCAGGAAAGATAGTAGATGACAGAAAGCAAAGGGAAAAGGTAGAGTCAAAGAGAGTGACAGATTAGAGGAAGTTAAAACACAGAACTTCCAGAAGGTGGGGGAACTATTTATGCAAAAGACCCCCCGGTATCCCCACGGTTTTTGTTTCCTTCTTATTCTTTATCTTGTTCATCTTCTTCGTCTTGTTTGTTTTGTCTCCTTCTACTTCTTGTTCTTGTTCTGCTGCGAATGGGCTTGCTTGCAAGAAGGTGTCGGTCACTACTGCTTATTGGTCTGAGGTGGGTAGAACAGTGCAGATCGGGTCTTTGTCTTATTAGTCTTCTTTGTCTTTGTCTTGTTGTTGTTATTTTTGTTTTCGTGTTCTTGTTCTTCTTTTCTGCGAAGATCATGGCGAGGAGTGTCCTTATCGGGCCACACCAGCTAGGTCTGAGCTAAGTAGAAGGATTAGATCGAGTTTTGACGTCGTTGTTGTTGTTGGTGTTGGTCTAAATATGATTTGTTGCTGCCATTCTTATTTATTTGTAGTCGTCCTTGTTCTTTTTGTTCTTATTCGTGTTCTTCTTCTCTTTCTTCTCCTGCTTCTTTTTTTCTTCTTTGTTCTTCTTTTTGTTCGATATGAACAGGACGGTGAGGAATGTCAGTATTAGGCCTTACCCACACCCCTCTCCCGCCCTCCTCCTTACCCTCCTGCACCACCACCCACATTTTTTCAACACACCCTTATTTCAAATTATCATCATGTAGCAAACGGTTTTTGTTTGCCGTGTGTAGTTGTTATTGAAACTCGTTTAAACCAGGCTCCACTGAACCTCACCGTGCAGTGTCTCCTCGGTTGGATGCCTCCCGACGTTCTAATATAGATTCGCTCCCCTTGGACTGCTGGTCTCTGATTCTGCGACCTGAACAAGTTTTGGAAAGTAGCTGCGAATTGGGATTCAGAATGAGCGGCGTGGGAGCAATGCCGCTGTACGACCCAGAAGATGGGACAGCAAAAAAAAGTTAAAAAAGAAACTGGTTTAAGCCAAACTTGTTACTTAATACATGTTCTTTTAACCAAGCTGTCGTCCTTCACACAGTGCAGCGTCACCTGCGGGCACGGGACCCAGAAGCGGCAGGTGCTGTGTCAGCGTGACCCCAGTGACGAGGACAGCGCCCCGGAGCTGGTGGACGAGCTGCGGTGTCCCCAGGACAGGCCCGAGGTCACCCAGGCATGCCGCCTGGACCCCTGTCCTGACGGCAGCAACGCCCATGGCATGGTGGAAGTGGAGGTAGAGGACTTGTAACCCTTTCAACGCTTGCCATTCCTCAGCCAAAATGTACCATTAACCCTTTCACCGCCAGCCATATTTCAGCTTGCTATGTCCATTAAAAGGTCTCGGTCGAGAACAAAATCCAGTATTAGGGATTCTTCTGTGAGATAAAAAAAAAAAAAGATCAAGTCTATCCTTACTTCCCAAAATTAGTCTTCTTTGTCTTTGGATAATAGTTGTTGTTGATTTTGTTTTCGTGTTCTAAGCTATCCACTTTTCTGTTAAGATCACTTGCGTGGAGTGTCATAATCGGGCCAAATAAGCTAGCCAATGCGTTGAATTTTGTAGAAGGATTAATTCGATGCTTTAGTGATAACGATACACAATTGCCTTCAATTTCGAGCAATCGTTTGTTGCTGCCATTCTTGTTTATTTGTAGTCGTCCTTGTTCGTGGGTACGTATCGAAATTTTTTGTTCTTATTCTTGTGCTCCCTTCAGTAATGCGTGTATCCGCCATTCTGTTTTGGCACTCGACGCAGCGAGTCCTCATCGAGTTGAACAGGGTGGTGAAGAATGTCTGTGGAAGCGCCTGCACTCAGCCTGCAGCACTGGTAGAGGTGCTGGGCATCCCTGGGAGGGGGGTGGTTGCTCCTCACTTTGCGATCCAGCTCATCCCAGATTTTCTCAACACGGGACTGCATGCTGGCCACTTCATTCTGTTGACTCCAGACTGCTGCAGGAAGTCGTTGACCACCCTTGCCCTGTGGGGGCGAGCGTTGTCATCCTGGTAGACAGCCGGCGGTCCCATCTGCTGCAGTGTAACAGCCAGCGGTCGAAGGATCTCATCCCGGTCGGAGGCCAGTCAGGTTACCCTGTACTATGATAGAAGGGTGTTCTGTGGTGAAGGCTGAAGGCCCCCCAGACCATTACAGAACCTCCACCAAAGGCCACCTTTTCTTGGACAGTGGCGTCAATAAAGCGTTCCCCTGGGCGCCTCCAGACCCTCAGTCGGAATCGTTGTGGTTCAGGGTGAAGCGTGAACATCACTGAACAGGACCCAGAACCATTGCTGACGTGTCCACCTCACGTGACGTCTGCAGAAGGCGCGGTTGCTGCCCTATGGGCTGGAGTTAAGCGTTACAGCTGGGCGACGAGAACGGTTCTTAAAACCATGAAGGCGGTTCCGTATGGTCTGCTGGCTGATGTTGTGCAGTAGCCACCCTCAGCTGGCTTCGAATGATGCTGGAAGAGGCTGTTCTTGTCAGGTGCTTGTCGTTCAATGAGACGATCTTCACGTGGAGTTGTCTTCTTCGGTCGACCAGGACTGCGTCTTTCATGGACCCTCCCAGTGGCTGTGAAGCGTTGTCAGTCTGACCAGACCGAGATGGACACCTGAAGTCGCCTGGGCACTTCTCGCTTGGAACACCATCTTGGAACCATGACAGCTCGTCCCCATCCAACTCGCTCATTTTCGTCGTGGTGGCAGTGTCAAATCAGGCCTAATACTGGTGGTATGTCTTCTTATAAAGCCAAGCAAGAGACAGCATCTCACACATAAAAGCAGTGCTTGCACGTGCATAATGGTTTTTCCATCCGCTTGTGCAATGTGTTCATGCAAATACGATCCAAAACAAGGTGTATTTCGCAAGTTTCCGCTTTTTCTTTTGCTGCCAAGCTCAGTAATAGAGGATCACGTGCAATGTTTCCACTAAAAAAAAATACTTACAGCTGAACAAGAATTCTAACAATTTGGCTTGACTGAAACTAAAATAACAGGAGCTTTGAGTTTATTGCGCACCTGTTTTCTCATAGTGATCCTTAACTTTTTGTGAGTAGTGTGTGTTAAATCACTGTGGTGTTAAAATGCAACTTTGGCGGTGAAAGTGTTAAGCTTACCCTGGCAGAGAAAATATTTCGTCTGCAATATTGGGGATTCCTCTGTGACGCGCATAACATAGGGCCTATCCTTGCCTCCCAAAATGAAGAACATAAGGTTAGTGGATACCAGGCCCTCATTAGATGTCTGATAGTGGACATGGGTGTCAAATTATTGTGGTGCCAAGAGGCGACAGTGGCGTGGAAAGGGTTTTAAAGGGACGGATACACTGCATACGATTCGATTCACTACGATCCGATTTTGACATTATTGTGTGAGGCACGAGTGACGTGAAATTCTACTGTCTAAATGAATCTGATGAAATCCTACTAGTTGTGTTCACTATGTTATTTTGTAGTCTCCCGTACACGAGTCTGAAGAGGAAAATCTTATTTTTGTATCAGACATTTGATGTGATTCGTGTAGGCCTTTTTGCGGTCTACATGAGTATTGTGAACGAAAATAGTAGAGTATAGTAGAGGGGGGGGGGAGGGAGGTGGAGGAGGGGGGGGGGGGAGAGGGGGGAGGGAGGCGAGAGAGATTAATACATGTATTTTGTATGAACAGTCTCACTTGTTTTTTAATGTTTATACTCATTGATACTTGTCTTCGTGTTGATTATTCTTGGCTTGTCTTTAATGTGTATGTTTATCTGTATGTTAGTGTTTAGGCCTTTGTTCAGCGCTTTGAGCTCCCTGCAAAGGGAGTTAAGCGCTCTATAAATAACCAGTATTATTATTATTATTATTTCGGAAGTACTTCACGTGAATCATGACTCACAGACATCGTCACAATCAGATCGTATTGGGGTCAAATCGTATGCAGTGTGGCTAGGCCTCTAAAGGGCCAGCCACACGTCCACTAAGATCGCACGACTGTACGATGCGATTCGATCACGTGATCTCAAAGAACCAATGTGATTTGCGCATCGAGATCACGTGATCGAATCGTATCGTACAGTCCCCCGTACAGTCGTGCGATTTTAGTGGACGTGTGGCTGGCCCTTAAAGCACATCTAACTTTCAGGCATGCGGCTATGCAGCTGTAACATCTGTGAGGCATGAATGTGATGAAATACTACTGTCTGGATGAATCTCATTAAATCGTACTAGTTTGTTCACTATCATCGTAGAACGCCCAAAACACGAATCTACTTAAATTATATTTTCGTTTGTTCTTTTATGATGTGTATTTCTACACCAGATATGTATTTAGATTCATGTATTCGGACCTACAACATACAAAGGCTAGAAAATAACCAGCTTATAGGTCTAAACATTTGTTTTGAAAACAATGTTTAAATGACCACTGGTCCTATCTATTGGAAGGCAAGCAATGCGGCACTACGTTACAATTCTGTTATGTTTTCGCAAGATACTATGCTGAATGCTGAATGGGGGTGGCGCCGCTGTAGCTGCGACGCGCTCTCCAGGGGGAGTCTCTCTGACTATAAGACACCAATAGTATGCACTAGAAATCTTCTTCACATTTTAGACGTACGCAGCCAGAACTAATGGTATCTCCCTCCCCACCCCCGATCCCCAAATCAGTATAAAATTTGGTACGCATTTGACACATGGAAACGATTAACGACTGAAATTGTCTGACACGGAAGCACTCGTATAATATCTGTAATCACTTAAATAAGTAATGAGTTGTGCGTCGCTTCTGTGGGTGAGCTACTGGAGAGAGAGAGTGAGAGAGAGAGGGAGAGAGAGAGAGAGAGAGAGAGAGAGAGAGAGAGAGAGGCAGAATCAGATATATATAAATATATATAGAGAGGGGGGAGCAGAGACAGAGAGACAGACAGGCAGAGAGAGAGAGAGAGAGAGAGAGAGAGAGAGAGAGAGAGAGAGAGAGAGAGAGAGAGAGAGAGAGAGAGAGAGAGAGAGAGAGAGAACTCGAAATTTTTAATGAGGATAAACTGAGTAAGCAGAAATAGCTTATTTTCATCAGGTCCTCTAAAATAATGACATATGAAGTGAATATATAAATAAATAATAAGAGAGAGAGAGAGAGAGAGAGAGAGAGAGAGAGAGAGAGAGAGAGAGAGAGAGAGAGAGAGAGAGAGAGAGAGAACAGTGCTGCCATTATATTAGTTATGCTAGTATGTTGTTGTTTTTTCCTTCTTTTTTCCTGACTTTTTCTCTGTCTACATATGAAGAAGTTAAACCGGCCTACATGGACGATTCCCGGCATTGATGTTCTTAAACACTTTTTGAAGGATAGAGTGATGACGTAGCTTAGGCAAGTCATTCTTTACTGTACACGAATTTCAACGCATTCAAATAAATCTCCCAAAAACTTTGCCTATGGTAAAATTATAAATGGATGCCATAGGTCATGACATAGAAACATATAGGTATACTATACTGAGTGAGACCAGAGTCACTGACGGTATGTTTGTCTTATATGCCATGTACTGTTGTTCCTATGTTACTGCTAACATCAAACAGGCTCCTAATAGCAACTCTTTAAAAACTCTTCTGGAGCAGATTCCTAATCATAATTATGATAAGTGCTTTCAATTCGTTGGATGATTAAAACTGAAAGTCCATTCCTTCATTTTATGAATTAATTAAGACTAGTTTAGCTTAGGTTTGCGCAATCATCGTGAAACGTAATAAATAAAACAATCAAGAAAGGGCGTAAAAGGGCCGCGAGGCCCACGTCTAGCCCTAGTCCACTACTACTACTACTACTACTACTACTACTACTACTACTACTACTACTACTACTACTACTACTACTACTACTACTACTACTACTACTACTACTACTACTACTACTACTACTACTACTACTTGCAGGATGATAAAGACTGTGAGAACTCGGAGCATGGCTGCTGTGATGACGGCATTTCGTTTGCCTCCGGCCCCAACAAGGAAGGATGCCCCTCCTCCAATTCTGAATACAGTGAGTACCCTGTATATGTCTGCCTGTCTGTCTGCCTGTCTGTCTGTTTGTCGCAGTGTCTTCTTGGTTATTAAAGGTGGACCCTGACGGATGAGCTTTTGCAAGAAAAACGTCGAGATCACCAGAAAGACAGCCTTTTCAAGGATCAGAACACTCACTTTGCTCTGGTTTCCAAGAACTTATACCGTCAAAACGGCGATTCATCCTTGGCGGAGATGCCGGAGAGAGTAGCCATTTTGGATGGGATGGGTGGAGGTCAATCCCATTGTGGTTGAAGCGTTTTCTTTTTTTGTATTGCATTAAAAAAAAGAGGAGCTATTTCCTTTGTTGTGAGCGAAACTCCTTTAAATACTTAAAAAAGACTGGTATTGCGAAAAGTTCGTGCAAACGATTTGGCGGCCGTTAGAAAAGAGACGGCACATGCCTTCTCTTCGGGTGAAATAATTTGACTTCCAGCACCTCCGCCAAGGAGGAATCGCCGATCTGACGGTTTGATTTATAGGAAACCAGAGCAAAGTGAGTGTTGCGATCTCTGTAAAGGGTGTTTTCCTGGTGATCTGGACGTGTTTCTGACAAACATTTATCCGTCAGGGTGCCCCTTTAATGTTGTTGTTTTCTGAAGTGTTACGGTTTGTCTCTTTTCGTCCGTTTCGGGTCCTTATTGTCTCTCCGCATGTTATGTCTCTTTTTATTTTCGCGTCAGTTCGCCTTATTAATTGGCATTTATAGCCTATATGACTTAAAATTTATCAACCAAAAAAAGGAATGGTTCCAGCAAAAAAATAGTATAAGTGCATGGCTTTGTACATCGATTTCTCGGCAAATATGTAGATTTACACCCTCCTGCTCTATTTCTTGGTTCTTTCCGTGGTAAGGGATAGGGTTAGGGTTAGTGTTAGGGATAGGGTTAGGGTTAGATGGTCTTTTCTTTTGCCACAAGCATCTGTTTTTTGGGTCAAAATCATCTATTTTTTTGGAGCATTAAATCGCTGCCTTTATATATCTGTCTGTCTATCTGTCTGTCTATCTGTCTGTCTCTCTCCGTCACTCTCACTCTGTGTTCCTACCCCCGTCTCTGTCTTTCTCTTCTCTGACCTTCTGAGTAATGGTTTGTATATATCTGCACGTATATGCGTGTTATTTGAAATCGATGACAGTCAATCCATTTTGTAACCACCTCCAGTGACATGGGCCTATGGCCTATCCATTAAGATTGTTCAGTGTTCAGTGTTCTTCTCTTACCTTCTCTATCTGTTACTCTCTCCCCCTTCCTTTATTCCTCTCCCACCTACTCTATCTATCTTTATGTGTCTGTGTTTATAACCATATGAAGACTAAACGAAATACTTGATAACAACGCCGCAATAACGAGAGAGAGAGAGAGAGAGAGAGAGAGAGAGAGAGAGAGAGAGAGAGAGAGAGAGAGAGAGAGAGAGAGAGAGAGAGAGAGAGA